>CM076580.1:1303368656-1303765527 GCA_034641835.2 Pinus albicaulis
TTTTGGACAGCTTTATCATTTTGGGTTCTTCTATACTGCATATGTTGCATTCTTCTACATCATTCTCAGTGGATTCCATTTTTGGCTTCCTAGCAACATCATTTAAATCAAAAAACTCTTCTAAGGGGGAGAGACCTCTTGATAATGAGTTATCTTTGCATTGCAATATCTCAAGGTATTTTTGATCTAAATCTTCAAACAATTTTTCCTCAAGAGGGTGTTCTAGCATATTTATATCAACAGTACAAGGTAGCTCTATTTTGTGTGTTTGCTATTTAGCAAAATAGTCCTCTTGATGGTTTAAGTCAGACTTTGACATTTCAAACTTGGTTTTGGGCTGCAAGAAGTCTTCAATTTGCTTGTCATTTTCAAATACTTTCCAATAACATATGTTATCATCGACTTTTGGTCTACACTTGACCTTCACTGTGTATTGTTCATTTTCATGAGGTAATTGGCAAGTGTTGGTAGCAAAGGATAGTTCATTGGCAAGCCTGTTTTGAGTCCTTAGGACAAAGGTAAGTTCATATTTTTCTAAGGCAATATTCATATATTCTCTTAGCCTAGGATTCTTGGCTGCATATTCTCCTTTGATTTTCCTAATGATTAGCTCAGAATCTCCTAGAACAGAATTCTTCTTTGCTCCTATGTTTCTCAAAAAGTGTAATCCTAGGAGAAGAGCTTCATACTCTGCAATATTGTTTGTGCATGGAAAATCTAGCTTGTAAGAGTGACCTTCATTGTTGTTGTGTATCCAAACACCTGCTGCTGAACCAAATTTTCCACAAGAGCCATCAAAGTTCATGTTCCAAAGTGTTTCAAGTTTAGATTCACCATTATGTTGTTGTTCATGGCTGCTAGATTTTTGGCTGCCATGTTCTTCATTTTGTGTTTGGTTTGACTATTTTGATAGGCCTAGTTCTTCCTCCTTTTCATTTAATTTTTCATTAATGTCATATTCATTGTACAAGATAAATGAGTCAAGTTCTAAATGGATAGAATAGAGAGGGGTGTTGTTTGGCCTATCTTGGCTGCTTACCATGTATTTCATGTGAGATTATCTATATAGTCTTCTTGTTTGATTAAAGTATGGAATGGTAGCATATTTCATGTCCATTTGGAGGTTTCCTTGGAGTTTGGCTCCCCATGATCTAGTTAAAAGCATGCCATACTTTGGGGGAATGTCATCCACTACAATGTCCATGACTAAGCTCTTAGCTATTATTTGTGCTATATTGACACATAGATCTTTGATTATGCCTTGGCATTTAAGTCTAATTGAATCAAAAGAGTATAAGTCTTTGTATGGTTTGGTTATTTCGATGCCTAATATCTCCATCACTACCTTTGGCATGAGATTGTGTGAAGCACCAGAGTCTAGCATAGCATTGTGTAAGATTTTGTCCTAAATGTTCAAACTGACATAGAATGGAGGTACAGATCCTTCTTGATATTTTCCCTCTACCTCAGGTCCAAACAACAACTCTGGTTGAAATCTATATACATCTTGAGTCACCAGTTTAGTAAGAGGTATGGCTATTTTGATCTTGGAAATTTCACCCCAAAAAATGAATGGTGTTGGTGTTCTTTTTATATTTACATCTTTTTTATCATACATGGTCTTTTCAACAACTTTGGTTTTCTTAGTTTTATTTGGTATCTCACTTGAACCAGGTTCTTCAGGGCCACTAGCTGATGTACTAGGGAAGCTTTGGTTACCATTTGGTCGGCTGGTTTTGTCTTTGCTTTGATTAGGAGTCTTAGCCATTATTTTGGTGTTTTATGCTGTATTTTTAAGAATGTTTTCAGGTGTATTTTTAGCGGAAATTTCTGGTTTGTTCTTCCTAGGGGTTTCCTGAGTTTTCCTACTTCGGAGGTAATACTGCCGATGAACCACCATGATAGAATTTTCAAATCCTAGCTTGTACTCTTCAGAATTCTCATATGTTCTATCAGTTTGGTTTGAGGAAAATAGACCTTGTTCCTCTTCTGTGAGAAAAACATCACCCTCATTATCAGATCCTATCAGATTTACATGGTTTTCTTCCGCCTCTTCAGTCTCTCTTTCCTCTTTATATACATAGTTTTCTTGGAAAGGGGGTATGATTTGTTGTTCATTTTCTCTGTGTGTGATTTGAGGAGGGTATCTTCTAAAGCTTTGGTTTCTATTTCTATTTTGAGTATTTGCTTGGTTTTCCCTAGGGGGTGTTCTTTCATTCAAATTTCTTTTCTCCATCATCCTTTCCATTACCCTAACTAGATTGTCAATTTTATCATCAGATGTGGAGGCCATGGTTTCCTCTTTGTATGTATCCTTCTTCTCTGCTCTTAATCTAGCCCTTTTAGCATTTAGGTTGGCTTCTAAACTTACCACTCCTCTTTGCATGTCCTCTAAGGTAAGGGGATCTCTTTCTCTTAATTGATAAGACATGTTTGGATCAAACCCATCTATAAATTTCACTAAGGCTAGGCCTTATGGGGGTTTCATGTGGGGAGGGAGTGCATTTTATACACTATTGAACCTAGTGTATTAGTCTTGGATACTTTCCCCAACATTTATTTTAAGGTTATCATACTCTGATAGGATTTGAAGAGGATTTTTCTTAGTCTCCCACTTGTTTATGAATGTTTGGTAAAGGAAAGGAAGGTCATGAATGTTGTTAGGAGTCAAGTTTTTGAACCATTTCTTTGCTTCCCCTCCTAAAATTTGGGCAAACATTATTATGTTTATGATCTCATCTTCCATTTCTTCGTAGTCGAAAGCATCATTAATCCTATCTACATGTTGTTGGGTAGTGGTAGAATCAACTCCAGTAAAGTGAGGGATTTTAGATTGGTATTCTTGAGGCATAGGTAGTATTATCACCAAAATAGGTCCTGATAGGCTACTGGTCAGGCTACCTCAGTGTAACTATTTCAAACCAGACTTTTAGTTGAGGCTTAGCCTCCTCAACCTGAGAGGGCTCTCTCAATAGGTTTATGATTTTCAAATAGGGATTAGATGGCTAAATCTATGAGTAAAATGGATAAAAATGGATAATTGGTTGTACTACTAATAAAAAAACATCTATTGGGATTATGGAGTCAAATGTGTTTTCACAAATCATGAATATCAACTTCATGTGGAAGTCAGGGCATTTCAGGGTTTAGATGCTTCAACAGAACAATAGGACATAAAATAAACACAGTTCATGAACATATGAAGGAAGTTAGAGCACCTTCAGTGAATTCTAAGTAACATACATTCATGCCACTGCAAGTAATTTAAAGAGGAAAACCATGAGAATATCAAACATCAATAACCCTTTTTGAATCCTGAGTGATGAAACCAATATCTCTGTATTAATATAAAAACACACTTTTTTTCTACAAAAAAATAGTATGCTTGTTAATGAAAACTGCCAACCATATGCAATTCGACTTCTTCTATTTTAGAGAGTCATAATTATATTCTTGGATTCTCTCCAATCACTTGAGAGAAATTAAAATTTTCTATCTTGACACGTATCAACTGCTAAAACAAACTTTAATTACATCTGACAGTTTAAACTGTCTGTTCTAGAGTCCTAATACAACTAGGATTAAAACTCTTTATTATAAATTAACAAACTTATCAAAATATTAAATATTCTATCCGAAAGCTACTCCTCTTAAAATTCTACTTTGATGATGTCCATCTCCTTGCTGTTTGATTGTATTGATTTGCCTCTAGTTATCTGCCCTGAAAGATAGGAACATGCTCCCTGAAAAATAGCTACGGTGTTTCATTTATGTTTATTCAAACCATCTGCTGACAAAATTATGCTCAAAACATGTGGAAAAGTCTTATTAAGCTCTTGTGACATCGTCCTTCCAGCTGTGCCCAAATCAAACCTTTGAAGAAATTCCCAAAACTGTTAACATTGCTGCGCTACGCAACTGTCTGTTGTTTTCGTAGCGCAGAACTTGACCTTTAAAAACTTCATTTGAAACCTTTGATTTTCTATGTTTTGCCATGGGATCTTCACTTGTGATATTTATACACTCTTTAGCAGCATCAAGGTTTTAAAAACATGCCCTTTCACCCTTTTAAACCTTGCAAAATTGTTTAAAATGCATCCTATATTAGTTTCGTAGCGTGCTATGAAACTGTTGTGCATGACACCTACAACAGTTTCGTAGCGCGCTACGAAACTGTTGTGTTTATCGTTTCACAACTTTTTTCCAAAAATTTGATTTTCCAACATTTACTTCCATCCTTCCAGTTATATATAGGCTTTCATAATCAACAAAAACCAGCTCTGAACTTCATCAAAAATGAAATATTTCCACATAACCTCAAAAATGTGTTAGGAGATGTCACTTACTGTTTACATTCATTTTGGTTGTGGTTGATATTCAGGCTTTGCTAGTTGTATCTCAAGATCTTCAACCTTCCTTCTAAGCCTTCTATTATTGGCTCTTAGTTCGGTGTTAACCATCCTTATGAACTTTGATTCCTTGATTGCAGGGACTGTCCATATGAAGAATTGATCTTGACTATTGATTGACTCAATGTTTGAAACATTTTCTAGCTCCCACAGACCTTTCAACCTCTCAAAGTTTGACCTTTCTACAACATGCATTCTCACTTTGTTCTTCAATTTATCTATTTCAATGTTTGCAAGTATGAGTTTTTCTTTAACCTCTTCATAACTACTCTTTTCTCTCTGAGTATTAAAAACTCCGTTTCTGTCTTCTTCAAGTATTTGAGATGATATATTTATGGTTTCTTCAAAAACATCTACATCCTCACCTCCTGTTTGGTCTATCTCCATGTCTGGCTGCTGCAATTTCTTACACTACCTAGTCAAGGGTTTTCTAGGCTTAAAAACAAACTTTGACACTTCATCCTCAAAATCTAATTTTTTGGATGTTCTAAATTTCTTTGATTTTCCACCTGTATCTAGTTTGATGAAATCTACTTGAACCAAGTGAGACTCTTCAATGTCAATAGCTTGTAATATATCATTCAAATCACCTCTTAATTCCAAGTTTCCATCTGTGACCACAGCCTTAGCCTTCTCCTTTGATCTCTGACTCCTAGTCAACTTCTTCTGAGCTGTTTTACTAGTTGAAATTTTTTGAATTGACTCTTTGACATGATTTCTCCTCTTTTGTTAAGATTGAGGAGTCCTTTGGATATTCAGTGATGTATTTATCATTGGTTCCATAACCTATTTCTTGGGCTTAAGCTTGAGAAACCTCCTTGATTTTGTTTTTGCAGGTTCAGTAGTCTTTGATGAAGATGTTTCTTTGACTTGAGGGCTAGCACCTTTTCCTTCAACTCCTATTCCACTCAAAAAGAAAAATGAAGACCATTCTCTATTCACTTTCTAAAGCTCATGCAAAACTATTAACTTGACTAGACCATGAGGAAATAATGGGGTTTCACATGCCTGCGTTTTCATATGAACTTTGTCTGCCATCTTGGCTAGACTTTGAAATAGAAATAAAGGTAAGTCTAGAGAGATTATTCATGTGAAATGAAATAAGAGTTTAAAGTGATAAGTGTAAACCTTGTGGTACCTCCCTTCGCAGGTGAAGTACCTTTGGATGTTATAGAGTAGATTGGAAAATGCATCCTTGACATAATTTCTTGGCACAACTTTGTTCAAATCAATATCCATAAACTCTGGTTTCAAAAAGATTTTGCAGGCTTGCATTTCAAACCTAAAATTATTGAACCATCTATCTTCCCCCCTTGGAATTTCAGTGACTTTTGATATAACTTCAGGAGAAATTATTAAATTGAGAAAACAAGCCTTTGTATTTGACCCTGTGAAATTCATGGTAAATTCTTTGGTAACCTGATTATGCCCTCCTTGAAGCTTTTTTCAAAACCTCTAGCACCCTACCTTCTTGAAGGCTTCTTCAACAGATTTATATCTTGTGAGAGCTTCTAAACCTTGAGGTTCTATTCTCAGACAGTGACCAGACCTATGATTTCTCTTTTCTTATATCATCTTCCTCCTGAAAACCTTGCGTCTTTAGAAAATCTGTAATAAATCTCCTTGTTGGATGGACTGGCTCGCTTGAAGATTTGGTTCAGCCTCGCTTGATTGAATTTCTACCTCGCTTGATTAGAAACCCTGTTTCAGCCAACAATTATTTTCAAAATCACTGAATTAGCAAGTATCGAAACTGCTGTCATAACATCAATTGGATTTTGCCTCGCTTGATTGAAAACTCTGCCTCACTTAAAAACTTAATGAGAGCTATGGTTTCTTATGATGAGCTTCTCTTTCAACAATAGATATGCATGCAGTGCTTTATTTGCATGAGATAAAATCAATGATAACCAACCCCTTTTCAAATTTGCAAAGGACCAATGAAAAATGACCCCTAATGGATCTCATAATGATTTCATAACTACTTTGGATGGTTGCATGCGTGAGGGAGGATTCGTGGACTGACACCATAATCATGAAAATTTAACCCAAACTGACGGATGTGACAGCTAAACTGAAAAGATTTGAATCCCCGATTTCGTAGTGTTGGTAATGTGATTTCGGGATTTTGTGCTACGAAAAGACTAGCATTTTCATAGTGCAGAAGCATTTTTTTACACTGAGCACGCTACGAAAATGTGGTTTCGTGGCTTATTCAATTTTTTTTTGAAAAATACTTAAACTATGGTTTTCAAAACGTGGCATGAGACTTCTAAAGAGTAAAATAAGGTTTATGCACTTTATTTGGTGATGAAATGAGACTTGTAACCTATGGCTTAGACCCTATAAAACATAAAAATGACTCAAACCCTATCTAATACCATGACTTAGGAGCCAGTATAAACTGACCAAGTTTAGAAAATTTTGATAGTGATAACAGTAACTCCACTTGGGATAGTGTGCCCTTATGGTACACTAAGAACTCGTAGCTCCAGTGCTATCCATTTTTTGATAAAAACAGAAATTTTGTTGACAAGCATCCTCTTCAAACTGTTGGGGCCGTCACTTCGGGCGTAAGATTTCTGTTTCATATTGTCATTTATTAGCAAAAACTGACAAAGATGAATATATACAATGTCATGAGTGATTTATAATACTTCAACAAACATAATGCTTTATGAACCTGCCATTAAAAGGCCCTCCAGCATATGATCCTCCATCAATTTCCTGCAATATGTAAGTGTTGTTCCCATGAAAACCAGCAATCTGAAAAGGACCCTTCCATAAATTCTCAAACTTACCATGCTTTCCCTTTTCCTCAATTTTGGCCTCTCATTTCAGCACTTTGTCATGAATTTGAAAACTGTCCTCTTTGATCTTCCTATCAAATGCATTCTTAATTCTGTTTTGAACATGCTAACGACTGTCATAAACTTCATTTCTCTTTTCTTGCAAGGCTATCAACTGGTTTATCCTCCTTTGGATGTCATTTGGTTCTTCTTCAAGTCCTTGAATTAACTTCATAACCGACACCCCAAGTGATGTTGGGAAAACAACTTCAGCCCCATAGACTAATTCATATGGTAAAGTTCCAATTGATCTCTTTGTACAAATCCTATCAGCCCATAAGGCATACTTCAGCTTTAAGTGCCAATATTTCTTGTTCTCCTGTAGTACCCTTTTGATGATTCTTACAATGCTCTTGTTTGATGATTCAACAAGACCATTACCTTGCGGATAGTATGATGTAGAGTGTCCAAGAGTGATGTGATATTGATGGAAGAAATTTATCATCTTCTTGGACTTAAATGCTTGAGAATTATCTGTCATAATATTCATGGGACAACTAAATCTTGACAATATATTATTCTCTAAAAAAGAAATAATAACAGAATCATTAGCTTGCCTTGTTGCTATCGCCTCTATCCATTTGGTGAAGTAGTTTTTTGCCATAAGAATCTAGCGATGCTACCCTGATGAAGATGGATGTATCTCTCCAACAAATTCTAACCCCCATTGCTGAAAAGGAGCTTCAACATAGATAGGAACCATAGGTAGAGGTACAAGCTTTCTTCTTCCTTCAAAAATTTGGCACTCATGACATGCAGCAATCCTTTTGTAAATGTCTTTAAACATTGTTGGCCAAAAATATCCATCTCTTAGGATCTTGTTTGTTGTAGCTTTCCAATAATGATGTCATTCGCAATCCCCTTTATGGAATTCTTCAATGATATTTTCAGACTCTTTTTCAAGTAGACAATTCAGCAAAAGTATTCCTACATCTTTCCAAAACAGATTTTTGTCATAAACAAAATATCGCAATGATTTCAGCTTAACAAACATTGCTTTGGACTTTGATAGATCAGTGGGAGCTTTATTATTCTGTAGGACAAAAACCACATCCTTATACCACTCTAAAGTAAGAAATTTCTCATCAATTTGGACGAATTCCTCTTCATTTTCAGAAATTTCTGATATTTCTGCATTCAGATTTATGTCAAGACAGTCCATATTTTACTGAGTCATTAGTTTCGCCAAGCCTTTTCCCTTCACCAACTTTCTTGGTTTGATGTCTATATCATACTTCAGCAATTTGGCAATCCATTTTCCCCTCTTTCCATCCAGATATTCCTGAGTTATAATGTCTTTTATCGCAACACTAGGAACATATGCTACGATGTGCGAATGCAAAATATAAATTCTGAAATATTTTATAGCTTTCACCAAAGCATAGGCTTGCTTCTCTAGAATATTATACTTCAGTTCAACATTTGCTAATGTCCTACTAAAGAAAGAAATAGGCTGTTCAATACCTTGCTTTCCTTTTTGTAGAAAAACTCCAGCAATTGTGTTTTCAGAAGCAGATGTAAAAACCAGAAATTCTTTAGAAAAATTCAAACTGATGAGCACTGGTGCTTGTGTGAGTGCCTTCTTGATTTCTTCAAAATATTTCTTTGCTTCAGCTATCCATTTAATGTCAACTCCTTTATTTAGAATCCTTGTTATATCTTTGAGAATCTCAGCAAAGTTAGGAATGAAACGCCTAACAAAATTCACTTTCCCAAGAAAATATTGAATCTCTTTCCTACTTCTTGGAAAATCTACCTTTTGAATTGCATTAACTCTATTAGGATCAATCCTAATTCCATCTTTAGAAATGATATGACCAAGTAATTTTCCTGAAGTTAAAGGAAATATGCTTTCAGTAGGATTAAGAGAAATACCAAACCTTCTACATTTCAACAGAATTTTTTCTAGGTGTTTCAAATGATTTTCTTCTTTCTTTGAATAGACTGTGATATCATTCAGATAAACAACTACTGACTTATCCTTTTATTTAGAAAAAACAATTTCCATTGCTCTTTGGAAAGTGGCTCCCGCATTCATGAGACCAAAATTCATTTTAGCATACTTGAATGTACCCCATGGTTTTGTGAAGGCTTTTTTTTCTTGATCACCTGGATACACAAGAATCTGATTATAACCTGAAAAACCATCAATCATAGACATCCTTGCTGAACCAAAAATATTTTTCAGAATTAAATCCATCTTAGGAAGAGGATAGTTATCCTTTAGTGAAGCCTTATTCAAATTTTTGATGTCAATACAAATTCTGATTTCTCCGCTCTTCTTCCTAACCGGTACCAAATTTGCAAGCCAATTGGAGAATCTGATTGGAACAATGATTTTTTCATCAAAGAGTTTCTTAATCTCCCTTTCAATCAATGGCATGAGAAGGGGGTTAATTCTCCTCAACTTCTGTTTGAATGGTTTCTCATTGTCTTTAATAGGAATAGTATGCTGAATAATGGAAGGATCATATTTATTTAAATCAACATAACTCCAAGAAGAAACATCCATAAACCTTCTCATCATCTCAATATATTTTAATTTCACATCAGCCGAAAGAAACTTCGAAATTTTTATCATTTTAGGCAAAGCTAATGTACCAAGATTACAGCTCTCTACTTCCTCTTCATCAACATGTAATTTTGGTGCTTTAAAAACATCATTATGATAAAAAATCTTCTCAAGGGGAATAAGACCCTTTGGTATTGCATTATTCTTCAATTCCAAAACTTCAGAATTACCTTTAGACTCAACAAACAGATTTTGCTGATGTACAAGTGTATTTTCAAAGTCTTCTTTCAACTCAATAAAATTCTTTACCTGCTGATCATCTTCAAAACCTTGCCAGTTTATGATATTGTCCGGTATAGATGTCCTATGATGAAATTCAATCTCATATTTTTCATTTGAATGCATACGAATGGTGAAAATACTTGCGGAGACAGCAAGGGAGTCAACAATAGAATTCTTCTCTCTATTTTTGACTATGAAGGAATAAGACTGAAAGTTTTCCAACATGTCTAAAACTAAATTTCTATAAGCCCTCATTCTTACATCCTTCGTTTGATAGACACCTTCAACTTGTCTAATAACCAATTTAGAATCTCCAAAAACATAAATATTTTGAGCCTTCATCTTTTTCAAAACATCTAGACCCAAAATCAAAGATTTATATTTAGCCATGTTTTTTGTGCAATCAAAATTCAGTTTGTAAGAGTAAAACTTACTCTCATCATTTGGATTTGTAATCCAAATCCTTGCTCCTGCCCCTTCTTTTCCTATTGATCCATCAAAGTACAATGACCACCATTCCTCTATCTCTTCATCATTTACTTGTCGATTTTCTGCATGCTGATTTTCTGAATGTTGATTTTCTGCTCTTATTTCTTCCTCAACACTATTAGCTGATTCATTGAAAAGAATGGCAGATCCAAGTTCAGTATCAAAGGCATAAATAGGAAAATTATGAGGCTTATCTTTGCTACTTACCATGTAAGCCATTCTAGTCTCTCGATACAATCTCCTTTGTTCACCAAAAACTGGAATAGTAGCGTAGGTAAGATCCATCTACATTGTGCCTTTGATTTTCGCATCCCATGATCTTGACAATAGCATACCAAACTTTTGAGGAACATCAACCACAACAATATCCATAACAATTGTCTTTGCTGGTATTTGCGTTAAACCAACAACAACATCTTTGATTAGACCAATACATTGAACTCTCTTTGAATCAAAAGAAAACAAATACTTATATGGTCTTGTGATTTGAAATCCTATCCTTTCCATGATAACTTTGGGCATAAGGTTATGTGAAGCCCCAGAATCTAGCATAGCATTATGCAAAGTCATATCATGAATACTAATGCTTACATAAAAAGGAGGAAACTCTTCATTTTGATCATCTTCTAACCTTAGACCCAAATATATAGTAGGATTATCTTCTTGGACATTCAAGATATCAGCAGCCCCTAGTTGTGAATTCAACATCTTAACTATCTTACTTCTATATTCATTCACCTTGAGAATCTCACTGAAAGGGACTGATATTTTAATCTTTGAAATTTCATTCTCAAGGTTGAAAATAGAAACAGATTTTTCAGCATCTTTGACAAAAGAAGGAAGTTGAGTGTCTTTCTTACCAATTGGAGTATCCTTTTTACCTTCAGCCATCTTTGGGGCATCATTATCAGCTTCGACAACCTTTGAAGCATCTTTCTTGGGCTGTGCTTTGTTTGCAATGATAGTCACATTTCAATTTCTAAGATTATATTGCTTTTGTAACTCAAAAATATCATGTTGATACCCTTTAAAATAATTTGATGGTTCTTCTCCTTGATTAGCCAAATTTGACTCATCATGCCCTTCTTTATTCAAGAATATTCCTGACATTTCTTCGTCAAGAAAATGGATGGATTCTTCAGGAATCTCAAGCTCATCTTCTTCATCTACTAAATTTTGTTGAAAAGGAGGTCTCACTGGAGGGTCAGCTTGTTAATTTCTATTCTCTCTTGGCCTTTCCTGATTTTGAGGTCTCCTAAATTGTGGATTTATGAATTGAGGTTCATGTTGCACATGAGGAACAAAAGTGTTACCGAGAGCTAACCTGTCAATCAAATTCTCCATGGTTTTCATCATTGAATCAAATTTGTCTTCAGAAGTTGAGGTGGATGGTTTCTCTTCTTCTTTCAGTTTAGTTTTTCCCATTTTTGAATTTTTAGCAGCTATCATGTTTACCTCAACCTTAACTACATCATTTTTCATTTCAGCAAGTGAAGGTGATTCTCTTTCTCTCAACAAGATAGAAAAGTCATAATGAAATTCTTCAGCATATCTCATTTGTGCTAAAGCTTCAGGAGGTTTCAAATGAGCTGGAATTGAGTCAAAAACTTTATTAAATCTCTTTGAAAAGTTTTGGATATATTCATCAACTTCCCTTCTAGGGCTATTGTATTTAGTGAGTGCTTGGACTAGATTGGTTCTATTACCCCATTTTCTTAAAAAATTGTCTTCAAAATCATTCCAAATTCTAATGCTTCCTGGTGCAAGGGCCTTAAACCATTTTCTAACTTCACCAATAAAAATCTGTGAAAATAACCTAAGCTTCACATCTTCATCATCAACTTCCTCCCTGTCTATGAAATCATTAAATCTGTCTACAAATTCCTCTGCTAAAATTTCCTCACCACTACCCCAAGTAGGAATCCTAGCAACATATTTACTAGGAAGGGCATGCAAAACAACAGGAAGTACAAGTGGTGCATACCTAGCAGGAGCAGCCATGATTGGAGGATGAACAGTAGTTTTAGGAGGGGCAGAAAAAGAAGATGAAGAGCTGATATAAGGAGGACTGATTGTTTTTTGTAAGCAAATGACAATAGAACTCCAATTTGGAAGGGGTAAACCAGCTTTGGATTTCAGCAAAACTTCGAAAGGATCAAGTTATTTGAGTTTATCTAAAGACTCTTTTTCTAGCAATAGTTCAGAGGTAACAGCTTCCCAAAACTCTTCCTTGTCTTCTTGTGTTACTAAGGCTGAAGTGTCAATTCCTCCCTTTTGCAAGTATAAGATAATATCAATGAGATCTTTTTCACTTTCTAATCTAAACAACACTTCATGAATCTTATCATCAACTTTATTATCTTCACAACCTCTTAATATTTCATAGGACAAAGATTTCGAATGAGATGGAGTACCTGATATTTCCAAAATACTTTGACTTTTTGAAATAGTGTTTGGATTGTCCATAGCGTTAGCTGGATTGGGATCAGGATTGCTCCATGTGCATCTCCTTCTCAAAGCCACCTTTAAATTTTGAAAAATGTATGGATTCACCAAGTTATATTGAAACCTCGTAAAACGTTCTGAGCTCCTGCTACCTTCAGAAGTTCAACTTTCTTGATTTTGGGAATGATTAATCTTGAGGCTCCCGGTAGACACACCAAAATGTTATCACAAAAATAGGTCCTTATAGGCTGCTGGTCAGGCTACCTCAGTGTAACTATTTCAAACCAAAATTTTAGTTGAGGCTTAGCCTCCTCAACCTGAGAGGGCTCTCTCAATAGGTTTATTATTTTCAAATAAGGATTAGATGGATAACTCTATGAGTAAAATGGATAATTGGTTGTACTACTAATCAACAAACATATATTGGGCTTATGGAGTCAAACGTGTTTTTGCAAAACATGAATATCAGCTTCATGTGGAAGTCAGGGCATTTCAGGGTTTAGATGCTTCAACAGAATAGTAGGACAGAAAATAAACACAGTTCATGAACATATGAAGGAATTTAGAGAACCTTTAGTGAATTCTAAGTAACATACATTCATGCCACTGCAAGTAATTTAAAGAGGGAAACCATGAGAATATCAAACATCAATTACCCTTTCTGAATCCTGAGTGATGAAACCAATATCTCTGTATTAATATAAAAACACATTTTCTGCTACAAAAAAACATTATGCTTGTTAATGAAAATTGCCAACCCTATGCAATTTGATTCCTTGTCATTTATAGAGTCATAATTACATTCTTGGATTCTGTCCAATCACTTGAGAGAAATTCGAATTTGCTATCTTGACACCTGTCAACTGCTAAAACAAACTTTAATTACATCTGACAGTTTAAACTATCTGTTCTAGAGTCCTAATAAAACTAGGATTAAAACTCTTTATTATAACTTAACAACCTTATCCAAATATTAAATCTTCTATCTGACATCTGCTCCTCCTAAACTTTGACCTTGATGATGTCCATCTCCTTGCTGTTTGACTATATTGATTTGCCTCTTATCTTCCCTGAAAGATAGGAACATGCTCCCTGAAAAATAGCTATGGTGTTTCATTTATGTTTCTTCAAACCATATGCTGACCAAATTATGCTAAAAATGCGTGGTAAAGTCTTATTAAGCTCTTGTGACTTTTTCCTTCCAGCTGTGCCCAAATCAAACCTTTGAAGAAATTCCCAAAATTGTTAACATTGCTGTGCTATGAAACTGTCTGTTGTTTTCGTAGTGCAGAAATTCACCTTTGAAAACTTCATTTGAAACCTTCAATTTTCTATGTTTTTCCATTGGATATTCACCCGTGATCTTTATACACTCTTTAGCAGCATCAAGGTTTTAAAAAAATTCCCTTCACCCTTTGAAACCCTGTAAAATTGTTTAAAATCATCCTACAGTAGTTTCGTAGTGTGCTATGAAACTACTGTTTCTATCTTTTCACAGTTTTTTTTCCAAAAATTTGAGTTTCCAACCTTTACTACCATCCTTCCAGTTATATATAGGCTTTCATAATCAACAAAAACCAACTCTGAACTGCATCAAAAATGAAATCTTTCCACATAACCTCAAAAATGTGCTAGGAGATGTCACTTACTGTTTACATTCATTTTGGCTGTGGTTGATCTTCAGGCTTTGCTAGCTTTATCTCAAGATCTTCAACCTACCTTCTACGTCTTCTATTATTAGCTCTTAGTTTTTTGTTAACCATCCTTATGAACTTTGATTCCTTGATTGTAGGGACGGTCCATATGAAGAATTGATCTTGACTGCTAATTGACTCAATGTTTGAAACCTTTTCTAGCTCCCACAGACCTTTCAACCTCTCAAAGTTTGAAATTTATGTTAGTTCCAGTCTTTGAAACCTTCCTCCAATTATCAAACATGCTCTTACAAAGTGATTTTAAGGTGTCAATGTCAAATTTTGTCATTTCAATGAGTCTTCAAGAAAAATTTGGTCACTAGGTATTAGATCTAGGGTTTGTTTTTACTCCTGTCAAAGTTGTCCAAATGTCGTTCCATGTCACCATTCAGTTGATTCTACCATCATTCAAAGGGTTGTCATCATCATGCTAGATTCCAAAGGGTCATTTTACACCTTGTTCATGCTTCAGTTGTGCCTAGGTAAGGTTCATTTCCCTTTCCTAGGGTTTTGAAGGTAATTTCTCTTGGATGGTCAAATAATCAGCAAAAATTGTATCATGATGTTCATACACCTTCCCCTATCCTTAATGTACCTTATTAAACACTTCCCATCACTGATATCCCTCAAATTCCTCATTTTCGCACAAACCCTAGTTTCTTGCTACAACTTGACAATTTTCTAGGCTAGGCCTATGTTTTTCCCTTTTGGACCTTTTCCCCTCACTCAATCTCTTAAATTCCACTTTCCCATGCTTCCTAACATCCCTCCCTACTTCTGAAAATTTTATCAATAATTTAGAAGCCCCTTATCCCCTTCATTTCACTTCATTTCGACAAATCCCCTGTTCCACACATCGGAATAGGTTTTACTTCAATGATGTTTCTGAGAAAGAAAAGATGAATTTGGGAAAAATGAGAGAGTTTTTTGTCCAAAATAGGCCATGGAAGAAAAACCTCCTTCACGTTTTACACAGGTGCCATGGTTTTAGATAAATTTCAAAAATACAGTTGCCTCAGGAGAATTGATGCACCTTTGAAGTGACCTTGGGAAAATCAAGCTTTCTCCTAGCTTGCTTGGCAAAATGACTTTCTTGATGAGTCAAATGATACCTAGACACAAATATATTGCCAATGAGCTATCATGAGCTCAATTTGGAGTTGAGGAAGACCTTCAAACATTGACTGTAATAGCACTCTGCCTTTAGGCAGCATCATTTTGCACATTTTGACCAGTCTTGGGAGATTTGATTTTTGACAGGGAAAATGAACTCCAAATAGAAAAATTCCAGTTGGGTTGGAAAGTAGACTCAATAATATTTATAACAAGCTATACCGCACCCAATTTGGACACCAAGAAGGCCTCCAAAAGTCTCCTGTGAAAAGGTGCTACACATTGAGAATTTTTTGCCTTAAAAAACAGAGTTTTCTGCCCATTGTGCCGTGCCACCTGCCGCTCGCTTTTGAGGGAGATCTCCTTTTGAGGAAAACTCATAATTTTTGGATTTTTCATGGAAAAATATGCATGATCACAAATGGAAAATAAATTTTGACAGGTTTTGAGGCCCCAAAAAGGTCAAAAACACCCCAAAAATGACCTTTATGGCCCTTTTTTGACACGCAGGAAGCAGTCTTGGGAGAACTCAGTTTTGGAGGGGAAAATGGAGGCCAAATTAAAAAATTCCACTTGTGCTGGAAAGTAGACAGGCAGAAATTTCCATCAAGCCCACTTGGATCAAATCTGGACACTGTGAAGGCTTCCAAAATCAGCTTCAAAAAGGCACTACGCATATGTAAATCAGCACGGCGCATTGGAGGAATTTTTCTCATTTTGGCCAAAAAACTCTGTTTTTCGCCTAGTTTCTTCACAGTTTGAATTTTATCCTTATAATTGTCAAAATCATGATGTAGTTCAATGTGAAATGATTTATTTTGATGTAATTATGCTAAATTTTCACTCATAGAGGTAGATTCGTCCATGAAAAAGTAGTTTGCAATTAAATGAATCAGTTCCCTAGTTTTTAGAGGCAAGCTGTTCCATTGCCTACTTTTTACTTCTCAGTTTAGAATTTGTTGGAATAGCTCCTAAAATCATGAGCTCGACCCCTAGAGGCTAGGATGAGTTGTTTTTTTCCTATATCTTGTGATTTTTCAGTCATTAGCATGGTTGGACTTTTGGGAAATGCTTTGAGCATTATTGTACATTCATCTCTGTAGTTTGGCAAAGGAATAGACCAAGGTTTGCAGCACTCTATGGGATTCATGTTGCATTTTGCTTTGATATTGTGTTTCTCTCTGTAACTGTAAGTTTACTTGTGTTTTATGTATTCCATTCTCTCTCTTATTTCTTCTTAACTAAAACAAACAAGGATAAAGGTAGAATCCATTGAAATTGCAGTGCTCTTCCTAGCTTTTGCTTAGTTATGTATGTTTTCAGTTGTTTGAAGAGGATCCCTGAATATTTCTTTCCCTATTCAACTCATCACCTATCCAAAGCTCTCCATTTCATTCAAATTGAAGTGTCAAATAAATTTCCTACCTTGCCCCATTGAGATCTCGGCAAAACTGAGCCTCATTCCCCAGACCCAAATCTGCCTTTCCATTTGAGCCAACAAAACATCATTAAATTCAATCAAACTATTTTGTACACATACCTAGCCTAAAATCAGTCTTCACACCAAGTCATGTCAAGCCTCATTGATCATTTTTTTCTGAGATTGACAAGGAGAGAGCCCTCTCCAGACCTGGTAGGGCTAGCTACCAGGTTAAGCGTGGTTTGATGTTACGCTATATTCTTCCTTTCTCAACCTGAGGTAGATTTAGGCCCCAACATAGTGGCGAATATACTGGGGAAGAAATTTTTTTTGTTTGCTTTATAAACTACAGACAGAGCCTAAAGTTAGCTAGGTAGCCTTCGAAATTCTCTTGCTTTGCATTAGCGAAAGTAGATGAATGCTGCTTCAGTCAATCTCCGGTCTAGTTTATGAACTGAACATCTGGTTTTCTCAGTAAAATCTAATCAAGTTCAGATCTGATTGTTGATGGTGGACAACAATCAGAAACTGCAAGGCTGAAATCATTCACCTGGTGACTCTAAATCAGTTTTGAGATCAGATCCAAGGACTCCACTGGAGGATGAACCTGACCAACAGAAACATGAAAGGACAATATGGAAAGATCATGTATTCAAGTTGGAATTTCATCCAAGACATTTTGTTCTTTGTCATAAATTATTTCTTCTCTTTTCTCGAGAATGTCAAGAAGGATTTGAAAAGTATATTGTATTTGAGAAAAGATCCTCGGCCTGCATTTGATTCCTTCCCTTTGAAGATTGTGAATACCAAAGATTTGCATGCTTTTGAGCTTGATCAAGACCTTTCTTCTGAATCTTGTGATGACCATCTTCAAATTGATGAAAATCAAGAGACCAAGACTGATTCTACAACATTTTTACATACCCCTATACCTTGTAAAATTCCAGATCGATACAAGCCTATGATTTTACCTCCTATACCCCATGCTTTCCCTAAAAATCATGACCTATATCTACCAAGATTTGATGGTGAACGTGACAACATCACTGCTGAGAGACATGTTCTGAATTTTGAGTCTTTTCTTGACCTTTTTGAAGTTGATGAAGAGGATTTAAGTATTAGGATTTTTTCTCTTTCTTTGCAAGGCAAAGTCAAGAGTTGGTTCAAAACCCTGCCTGATGCGAGCATCGCTGATTTCCAGCAGTTCAGCAAAGTTTTTGTCGACAAGTGGGTGGTAAGAAAAAACCCTTTCTTGATTATAGAAGAGTATAACCAGCTAAAAAGACTGCCAGGGGAGACAGTACAACAGTTTTCTGCCAGATTTAACAAAGTATATTTTTCGATGCCGATTAATATAAGGCCTCCTCCTAGATCTACTCTCTTGCACTCCCTGGGTGCCTTTGATCTGGAAATGGAGTTTCAGCTGAGAGAAAGGAATCTTGCAACACTTGAAGAGATGCAGAACAATGTAGTAGATGTAGAGGCTCATTTGTTGATCCGAAGGGCAAAGTTGAAGGAAGAAGAGATGAAAAACATAGATCCGGAGGAATCGACATCTACAGAGATAAAGCTTGACATTTTGGTAAGTGCAGTGGAAGAGCTGATGCAGAGGATCATCAAAAGGAATGAGTATAATGTTCAAGCTCATCGCTTGCTGATTTAAAAAGAACAAGTTGCTGATCCAAAACATCTTCTTTCTTATCCCAGTCATCATATATCTGATAAAGATTGTTTTATATATCATCTTGGAGAAGAGAGATCTGCTGATATGACATGTATGCTTGATGATGTGTTTTATACTGATGATTTTCCTCAGTTTGACCAGTATGATGACAATTATGTTCTCCAAACAGAAGCTAATCTTGCAGACAAATCAGCAGCTAGTTTGTGGAAGGAGGAATTTCAATTTTAGCAGCTTGAATACAATGTTCAGCCATCACATATCAGCTATGGAAATGACGAGGAAAGTGCAGCAAATTTTGAAGTAAGTGAAGGATATTTGCCCTTTTGTTTTGCCTCGTTTTAGTTCATCAGAGACAACATTCATGCAATCCGAAATCAACTGTCGACAAGTCTTGATTTGGACCATCTTGAGGGAAATAAAAACCTTCTTCAAGAATTCTCATATCCATATTTTCAGCCCTCGAATGCCATTGATTGTCAAGTTGCAGATGAAGACACAGAAGCTGGGACATCTGATCAAATTATACAAGATGATTCAGTACCATTTTGTTTTGAATAGTTCCAGTTTTTGAAGGGTAAATTGCATAGTATATCTTCAAATGAGAAGCATGTAGGAATCATGTAATCTCATCGAAACCAATAGAAAATGGGTTGCAACAGTATTTTCAAGTTTTTCACGATCTAATAGATGATGTGTTGGATGAGGTCTGCAGTAAAAGTCTTTCTCCATTGACTACATGTGAGCTTGAAATGTGTGCTGATATAAACTTGATCCGACAGTTGGTTTCTTTGTCATTTTTAGAAGGAGTCTCTTCACAAGGCTCAAAAAAAAGTTTTCATTCATGGTATGAGGAGAAGAGAAGTAATCCATTGGATGAGCTAAGTCCCAGTGTGCATGAACTTCAAGATCCTTATGCAGTGTTTTTGGAGGCGGATAGAGAATCCATATCATTCAACGTATCTGTTTCCAAGTTTTCATGGGAGTTTCCTTTTATTAGTTCTCTCTTGTTGTTCATAAGAGAGCACTTGCGTAGAATTAAAACAGCAGTCAGAATACTTACTTGGTTGCATTGCTTGTTTCATTTCACTTGATCAGGTGATGAATGAAACTATTAGAGTAGGTTTTGATGAATAAGCTCTAATTTGAGCATCATTTCCAGTTTGTTGGTTGTGTTTAAGTATCGAGTTAGTTTTTTGTTGAATGAGAGTCAATTTGTGTCATCAATTCATCAATTTTCAGTCATGCATTTCAGCTTGAGTTTTTGACTCCATTGCCCAATGGATGAAGGCACTCTCTGCTTTCCAAAGATCTGCCGTTCTTGGAACCTCCAAGGAGCTACCATCCCCATTGGAGCCAATGTTAGTGCCTGTCTTTGCAGCCTTCCTCTAGTGATAAAACATGCTCTTACAAAGTGATTTTAAGG
The DNA here is from genome assembly GCA_034641835.2 of Pinus albicaulis. Lineage (NCBI taxonomy): Eukaryota > Viridiplantae > Streptophyta > Pinopsida > Pinales > Pinaceae > Pinus > Pinus albicaulis. Next base: position 1,303,388,977 of record CM076580.1, read on the forward strand.
TGTCAAGGTCAAATTTTTTCATTTCAGTGAGTCTTCAAGAAAAAATTGGTCACTAGGTATTAGATCTAGGGTTTGCTTTTACTCCTGTCAAAGTTGTCCAAATGTCGATCCATGTCACCATTCAGCTGAGTGTACCATCATTCAGAGGGTTTTCATCATCATGCCAGATTCCAAAGGATCATTTTACACCTTGTTCATGCTTCAGTTGTGCCTAGGTAAGGTTCATTTCCCTTTCCTAGGGTTTTGAAGGTAATTTCTCTTGGATGGTCAAATCATCAGCAAAACTTGTATCCTGATGTTCATACACCTTCCCCTATCCTTAATGTACCTTATTAAACACTTCCCAGCATTGATATCCCTCAAATTCCTCATTTTCGCACAAACCCTAGTTTCTTGCTACAACTAGACAATTTTCTAGGTTAGGCCTGTGTTTTTCCCTTTTGGACCTCTTCCCCTCACTCAATATTTGAAATTCCACTTTCCCCTACTTCCTAACGTCCGTCCCTACTTCCAAAAATTTTCTCAAGAATTTAGAAGCCCCTTATCCCCTTCATTTCGCTTCATTTCGACAAATCCCCTATTCCACACATCGGAATAGGTTTTACTTCAATGATGTTTCTGAGAAAGAAAAGATGAATTTGGGAAAATCGAGAGATTTTTTTTGTCCAAAATAGGCCAAGGCAGAAAAAAATTCTTCAATTTTTACACAGGTGTCATGGTTTTAGAGAAATTTCAAAAATACAGTTGCCTCAGGAGAATTGATGCACCTCTGAAGTGACCTTGGGAAAATCAAGCTTTCTCCTAGATTGGTTGGCCAAATGACTTTCTTGATGAGTCAAATGGTAACTAGACACCAATATATTTCCAATTAGCTATCATGAGCTCAATTTGAAGTTGAGAAAGACCTTAAAAAGTTGACTGCAATAGCACCCTGCCTTTAGGTAGCCTCATTTTTCACATTTTGACAAGTCTTGGGAGATTTGATTTTTGATAGGGCAAATGAACTCCAAATTAAAAAATTCCAATTGGGTTGGAAATTACACTCAATAATATTTCCAATGAGCTATACCATGCCAAATTTTGACACTAGGAAGGCCTCCAAAACGCTCCTGTAAAAAGGCGCTACGCATTGAGAAATGTTTCCTTAAAAAACAGAGTTTTCTGCCCAATGCGCCGTGCCACCTGGCGTTCGCTTTTGATGGAGACCTAATTTTGAGGAAAACTCAGAATTTTTGGATTTTTCATGGAAAAATATGCATTCTCAGAAATGGCCAATAAATTTTGACAGGTTTTGAGCCCCCAAAAAGGTCAAAAACACCCCAAAAATGACCTTTCTGCCCCTTTTTTGACACATAGGAAACAGTCTTGGGAGAACTCAGTTTTGGAGGGTAAAATGGAGTCCAAATTGAAAAATTCCACTTGTGCTGGAAATTAGATAGGTAGAAATTTCCAACAAGCCCACTTGGAGAAAATTTGGACACTGGGAAGACCTCGAAAATCAGCTGCAAAAAGGCGCTACGCATAGGGAGATCAGCACGGCGCATTGGAGGAATTTTGCTCATTTTGGCCAAAAAACTCTGTTTTTCGCCTAGTTTCTTCACAGTTTGACTTTTCTCCTTCTAATTTTAAAAATAATGATGTAATTCAATGTGACATGATAAATTTTGATGTAATTATGCTAAATTTTCACTCATAGAGGTAGATTCATCCATGAAAAAGTAGTTTACAACTGAATGAATCAGTTCCCTAGTTTTTAGAGGCAAGCTATTCCACTGCCTACTTTTTAGTTCTCGGTTTAGAATTTTTTGGAACAGCTCCTAAACTCATGAGCTAGACCCCTAGAGACTAGGATGAGTTTTTTTTTGCCTATATCTTGTGATTTTTTAGTCATTAGCATGGTTGTACTTTTGGGAAATTCTTTGAGCATTATTGTACATTCATCTTTGCAATTTGGCAAAGGAATAGACCAGGGTTTGCAGCACTCTATGGGATTCATGTGGAATTTTGCTTTGATATTGTGTTTCTCTTTGTAAATTTAAGTTTACTTGTGTTTTATGTATGTCATTCTCTCTCTTATTTATTCTTAACTAAAACAAACAAGGATAAAGGTAGAATCCATTGAAATTGCAATTCTCTATCTAGGGTTTGCTTAGTTATCTATGTTTTTAGCTATTTGAAGAGGATCCCTGAAGATTTATTGCCCTATTCAAATCCTCACCTGTCTAAAGCTCTCCATTTCATTCAAATTGAAGTGTCAAATCAATTTCCTACCTTGCCCCATTGAGATCTCTGCAAAACTGAGCCTCATTCCCCAGACCCAAATCTGCCTTTCCATTTGAGCCAACAAAACATTATTAAATTCAATCAAAATCTTTTGTACACATACCTAGCCTAAAATAATTCTTCACATCAAATCATCTCAAGCCTCATTAATCATTTTTTGCTAAGATTGACAAGGAGAGATCCCTCTCCAGACTTGGTAGGGCTAGCTACCAGGTTAAGCGTGGTTTGATGTTACCCTAGATTCTGCCTTTCTCAGCCTGAGGTAGATTTAGGCCCTAACACTTTCTACAACATGCATTCTCACTTTCTTCTTCAATTTATCTATTTCAATGTTTGCAAGTCTAAGTTTGTCTTTAACCTCTTCATAACTACTGTTTTCTTTCTGAGTATTAAAAACTTTGTTTCTGTCTTCTTCAAGTATTTTAGATGATATATTTATGGGTTCTTCAAAAACATTTACATCCTCACCTCTTGTTTGGTCTATCTCCATGTTTGGCTGCTGCAATTTCATACACTTCCTAGTCAAGGGTTTTCTAGGCTTAAAATCAAACTCTAACACTTCATCCTCAAAATCTAATTTTTTGGATGTTCTCAATTTCTTTGATTTTCCACCTATATCCAGTTTGATGAAATCTTCTTGAACCAAGGGAGACTCTTCAATGTCAATAGCTTGTAATATATCATTCAAATCACCTCTTAATTCCAATTTTCCATCTGTGACCACAGCCTTACCATTCTCCTTTGATATCTGACTCTTAGTCAACTTCTTCTGAGTTGTTTTACTAGTTGACTGTTTCTCAATTGAATCTTTGACATGAGTTTTCTTTTTCTGTGTAGATTAAGGAATCCTTTGGATATTTAGTGATGTATTTATCATTAGTTCCTTAACCTGTTTCCTGGCCTTAAGCTTGACAAACCTCCTTGATTTTTTTTTTGCAGGTTCAGTAGTCTTTGATGAAGATGTTTCTTTGACTTGAAGGCTAGAAGATTTTCCTTCAACTCATATTCCACTCAAAAAGAGAAATGCAGACCATTCTCTATTCACTTTCTGAAGCTCATGCAAAACTATTAACTTGACTAGACCATGATGAAATAATGAGGTTTCACATGCCTGAGTTTTCATCTGAACTTTTTCTGCCATCTCGAACAAACTTCAAAATAGAAATAAAGGCAAGTCTAGAGAGATTATTCCTGTGAAATGAAATAAGAGTTTAAAGTGATACGTGTACACCTTGTGGTATCTCCCTTCGCAGGTGAAGTACCTTTTGATGTTATAGAGAAGATTGGAAAATGCATCCTTGACATAACTTCTTGGCACAACTTTGTTCAAATCAGTATCCATAAACTCTGGTTTCAAAAAGATTTTGCAGGGTTGAATTTCAAACCTAAAATTCTTGAACCACCTATCTTCCCCCCTTGGAATTTCAATGACTTCTGATATAAATTCAGGAGAAATTGGTAAATTGACTAAACCAACCTTTTTGTTTGACCCTATGAAATTCATGGAAAATTCTTTGGTAACCTGATTATGCCCTCCTTGAAGATTTTCGCAGAACCTCCAGCACCCTACCTTCTTGAAGGCTTCTTCAACAGATTTATCTCTTGTGAGAGCTTCTAATCCTTCAGGTTCTGTTCTCAGACAGTGACCAGAACTATGATTTCTCTTTTCTTCTGTTATCTTCCTCCTGAAAACCCTATGTCTTCAGCAAATATGTAATAAATCTCCTTGTTGGATGAACTGGCTCGCTTGAAAATTTGGTTCAGCCTCGCTTGATTGAAGTTCTTCCTCGCTTGATTAGAAACCATGTTTCAGCCAACAATTATTTTCAAACTCACTAAATTAGCAAGTATCGAAATTGCTGACATAACATCAATTGGATTCTGCCTCGCTTGATTAAAAACTCTACCTTGCTTGAAAACTTAATGAGAACTCTCGTTTCTTATCATGAGCTTCTCTTTCAACTATAGATATGCATGCAGTGCTTTCTTTGAATGAGATAAAATCAATGATAACCAACCCCTTTTCAAATTTTCAAAGGGCCAATGACAAATGACCCCTAACGAATACCATAATTATTTCATAACTGCTTTGGATGGTTGCATGCATGAGGGAGGATTCGTGGACTGACACCATAATCATGAAAATTTAACCCAAACTGACAGATGTGACAGCTAAACCGAAAAAAATTGAATCCCATATTTCATAGAGCTGGTAATGAGATTTCGAGATTTTGTGCTACGAAAAGACCAACGTTTTCATAGCGTAGAAGCAGGTTTTTAAACAGTGCACTACGAAAATGTGGTTTCGTGGCTTATTCAATTTTTTTTTGAAAAATACTTAAACTATGATTTTAAAAACGTGGCATGAGACTTCGTAAGAGTAAAGTAAGGTTTATGCACTTTATTTGGTGATGCAATGAGACTTGTAACCTATGTCTTAGACCATATAAAACATAAAAATGACTCAAACCCTATCTAATACGATGAATTAGGAGCAAGTATAAACTAATCAAGTCTAGAAAATTTTGATAGTGATAATAGGCAATAAAGGCTGTGGTAGTACCAGGGGGGCATACCATGCTTCCATGATGGGAGGTAATGGAATCCAAGGAGGATTTACAAGGAGAGGGTTTATGAGTGGAGGCGGAGGATGAAATGGAGTGGTCTGCATAGTGGATGTGTGAATGGGGGTGGTAGATATACTTGGACCAGAAAGATGAGATTGAGTAGATTTGGATCTAAATGAGTCAAAGTGTTGGAGAAGCTAAAAATCGGGAGGAGTGGAGGGAGAGGCTTCTCTATTAGGAATTTTCTGCAAGTATACAGGCTCAACGTTGGTCTGGTCTATCCCACTTTGAGACTTAGTTCTGAATATGTTTTTTCTATAGTGTAAGTCAAATTGGGTATCTTGCAAGGCTGTGAGGTTTTCAGGGACAGAACTTGCTTTGTGAATGGGCCTAAAAATAGTTGAATCTTCAGTCCTAGAAGTTTTCCATAAGATTCTTTCTAGTTCATCAACTATGGTAGGAGGGTTTGGGTTAGGGTGAGATCTAGCGCTAATTCTTTGTGAAGCCAGATTTCATACCCAAAACATAGAGAGGCTGATAGTTTACGAGATTTTTGAAAAATAAACATATCTGTAAGGGTACTAATTTCACACAGTATGTAATAGGGCCTTACATTGTTATCATTGATTTATATATTCCTAGGGGAGTCTGTGAGAAATAGTGGGGCCAACAGGGCTACTGAAGACCAGTGGAGTCACTAGGTGGATGATGCTTACTATTTTGAAGATGTACTTATTGTCCACTAGCAACAACTGAATACCAATATAAGGATGTTTTTGAGTTTTCTGAGTTCTTTGTGTAACACTAAGCCTTTCAATGAGTGTTCTCTAGTATGGTCACCATGGTGCTAGTATGATGAATCAACTAGATATCACTCTTGTCTAACACTTGATTTATCTAAGTTTTGACAAGGGATTTGTGAGTTCTTAAGGAATTTCTAAGCTTGTTAGTTACTCATGTCCCGAGTAGAGTCGCCATTATGTTAGGTCCCCGTAATTTGTCAGATTGCAAGACCAAATGTACAAGGGTAACATCAAACCAAATTTGGATTCCTAGGACCTAACCTTCCTGGACTCAGAGACGGCTCTCTCTATATTTTTGTAGAAGATGTAAACTTGATTGATTTTAGGGTTTTGATTTTAGGCTAGCTATAATGATTAGGGTTTGTTTGTTTGTTTTGTTTGGTTGGGTAGGTTTTCAAGAAGAAAAAATAGAGTAAGAGAAACTCAAACCATTGGGCTAGGGATTTTGCAAAAGGTCTTGAAAAGTACAACAATAGGTCAAGGGTGTTTCATAGGGCAAGTTAACAAAGCCAAATGGATCTAAATAGGTTTAGTGACTTTGAAATTAACATAAAGTTGTGAATTCAGTAGGTTTAAAGGGAAATTAAGGATCCTTGAACATACTGGAAAAAGAAAAGATTTTAGGATGATATCATAATAAAACTTAAGAGTAGTTAAGAATTCTTCAACTAGACTTAACTAGAAAAACCTCAAAACAACAATCAAGTAATCCTAGAGAGCAGTTAAGAATTATCTAAATATTAATTTAAGACAAAGATAACTTTTAAGATAAAATTTCAGTGAAACTATAGAGCATTTAAGGATTTTTTAATCAAACTTCAAAGAATAAAACTTAGAGATAAAAGGATGTAGACAGAAGTAGGGTGACAAGATAACATATCCAATGATCCGAATGGAAAATGGCATCAGCCCATGGTATTCATCTACCCAGGTTATCCATCCACCCATGGTATTGTAAATGGCATTGACCCATGGTATTCATCCACCCATGATATTTATTCGCCCATGGTATTGTAAGTGACCCATGGTATGTATCCACCCATGGTATTCATCCACACATGGGATTTACCCATGGTATTCTAAGTGGTATCTACACATGGTATTGGCCCATGGTATCCACCTATTGTATTCTATCTCAAGAAAAGGCTATAAATAACAAGCCTCACTTTGTAAAAGGACATATTGTCCGCCACAATGTAGCTTCTACAGTTATTCTCTGTTTTAATAAAACAAGTTTCTTTGTGGTTTTATTTGTAATGTGTTCTCTCTTTTTTTTCTGGCATTCTAATTTTGCAGATCTGGTCACATCCATTTCATTTTTTTTTAGATCTTGGGGGCCTCCTCCCAAGATCTGGATCAGTGGTATCAAATTCAGGTTACGCCTCCATGGGAATGAGGGTCTGAAACGTATTTCAGTTTCAATGTTTTGCAGCAATCTTCAGCAAAATCCGTGATTTTTTTTGGGCGGCGAGTTTTCAAATCAGATCTGAAAATTTTGGTGAAAAATTTACAAAAAATAAGACCATATCTATATTCCTTGTGAAAAAATACTCAAATTTAAAAAACAAATCAGCCAAATTGGAGTTTGGATGACAGAGATATCGCTGATTCAAAATCAGCAATGTTGAGGCAATTTTTCTGACGACAATTCATTGACGGTGGCTCTCCTGTCAGTTTTTTTCAATTTTTAGTGAAACTTTTCAGAATAATGGATATATATATGAGCTCCTCTTGAAAAATCACCCAATTTAAAAAAAAAAATCAGTCGAATGAGAGTCCGGATGTGGGAGTTATCGTTGATTTAAAATCAACTATTTTTTCAAATATTTTGTGACGGCGAGACAGTTCCAGCGCAAATCTGAGAGTCTAGGGTCTCCAGATAGTGGTTTCAAACACATGAGAAGATGTATAATGATCATTCCATTTCCAAAAGAATTTTATAATAAATATTCTAAGTTATATTGACTGAGTTATGCTCATTTTAGTAGGCACCTACTTCACATTCATCAGTTTCATAATAGCAGCGTTCGACTTGGATTATTTGGAGATGTTCCCTCCCACCCCAAGCTATGTAGGCACCTGCTACTTCATCAACAATCAGCATCACGGTTATGGTTCAACCACACAAAATCTTTTTCATCGAAGTCCATTTTCTAGGCCGCACACTGTTAGCTACAAAGTTGGTCACAAGCATTACAGGGTATCTCTATCCTTGGATATTCGTTTTTCATCATTTTGGTTCATCCAAAAACCCACACTTCATCGAAGTCCATTTGCTAGGCCACACACTATCAATATCACAGTTGGTCACAAGCATCACAGGGTATCTCTATCCTCATATCTTCGTTCATCACGGTTATGGGTTAAATACGCAAAACATTTCTCTTCAGTGGCTCTTCATATTCAACAAAGGCTTCTCAGGAGGGAACTTCATGCAATGGGGACCATTACTTCTTAAGGAGGGAGGAATGATCCGAATGGAAAATGGCATCAACCCATGGTATTCATCTACGTAGGTTATCCATCCACCCATGGAATTTACCCATGGTATTGTAAATGGCATCAACCCATGGCATTCATCCACCCATGATATTTATTTTCCCATGGTATTGTAAGTGACCCATGGTATGTATCCACCCATGGTATTCATCCACAAATGGGATTTACATATAGTATTCTAAGTGGTATCTACACATGGTATTGGCCCATGGTATCCACCTATGGTATTCTATCTCAAAAAAAGGCTATAAATAACAAGCCTCACTTTGTAAAAGGATAGATTTTCTGCCACAATGTCGCTTCTACAGTTATTCTCTGTTTTAATAAAACAAGTTTCTTTGTGGTTTTATTTGTAATGTGTTCTCTCTTTTTTTTTCTGGCATTCTAATTTTGCAGATCTGGTCACATCCATTTCATTTTTTTTTAGATATTGGGGGCCTCCCCAAAAGATCTGGATCATCCAACTCTAAAGTTTTTGTCCTATTCTCAGAGTAACCATGAACATAATGTAAAAAAAGAAAAACATTAAAAAGAGTGGAATAACATCACCATATAACAAAGCTCATGAATCCTAGGAATGTGCTAGTTCCATTGATATTCAATCCAAGAGATTTACAAGGCTCCAAAGCCAAACTTCATCAAAACTCAGATTCTATGCTCAGCTCATCAATCAACCAACATGAATAATGAGGCCTCCATGCAGTATTTAACTTTCAAAGGAAGATCAAAACCATAGCTAGGGTTTTGGAAACCATTAATTACTCATAAATATCAATTTTTCATATGAGACCATGCAAGGCCCAAGGCACAAATATCCTAACTTAATAAATGAAAAAATAACTCCTAACAATAACTCCTCAACTAATTTAGGAAAAAAAATGACGTTGAGGCTTCTAAATAGCTTTCAAAATATCTCCAAGTGTGTTTTGTTGAGTTTCTGGCAAGGGCACAACAATGAGGTTCAAAGGCACAACGCGAGGCCAAGGGCGTAGCGCCAAAACTAGAAAAATTGGTATTTTTGCAGTTGATCTGTGGAGGCCTTCCCGATGTCCAAATGAGCTCCATGATAACTCATTGGAAATTATGGCCCCTCTACTTTCCAAAATTGCCTTTAGTTTCCTAATTCGAGTCCATTTACGTATTCAAAAACCACTTTTTCGAAGACTACTTAGGTCGCAGCGCTAGTGCTGAAAATAGGGAAGAAAGGTGAATTTTTGCATGTTTTTGGAACTTTTGGAGTACCAGTTTTCCTCTAAATGTGCTGAAACGTTTTGAGGGTGACGTTGTAATATACAAAAATAGGGAAAATCTACAATAATAAGAATATCTTAAGATATTCTAAAGTTGGAGCTACAACAATATGTAAACAAAACAATGGAGTAGCAGTAATAAATCAACTCATAGAATGTGATAATAACTCATAGCCATCTTATTATGTTGCAACAGAAATTTTTTAACAAGATCATGAGGAAAGAGCTACTCAAGATAGGCAAAATCAACATCAAGAAACAAGTACATAAAATATGATCAAACACTACTACATAAGAGTGCCCAAGGCTATGAAAGTGCAGTTTTATTAGAGGAACTACTTCTGGGAAGTGTCAATACACATATATAACAATGTAAAACTCATAAAATGTGGGGAGCAAAGATATAAACCCCCAAGACACAATTCCAAGACAATCCTAGAAGGATTTCCTGAAATCTGTAAAATGGAAAAAATGCCGGAGTAGCAGGGTTGAGTAGGAGTTGCAAATATAGAACTCGATGGAAATGGATGTAGATGATGTACAAGATAAATATACCTCCTCCAATGGATCTTCCAAGTGAAAGGCTGATCCTAACACTGAAGATATCACCCTCAAAACAATCTGCAAAACCCCCACTATAAATGCTCACTAGAAATAATGAAGTCAGTGAGGGATACTGCGCTATACATGCAAGGGAATGGGTTGGCCCAATGCCAAGATCTGGAATAAGCTCTGAAACCTTCCTCACTAACCTCCCAAAGGAATGGAAGCTCCCTCGTCTGAAAAATAGCTTCGGAAATGGTGTTGTGGGACCTCCACTGCAACACCCTGCAACACAACGTTATACTTTAGCAGAAATATCGATGTAGCTGAAGGAGGTGGCTTGGCCTTGAGCCTGAATGTGGAGAATGAAGTATAGGATCCTTCAAGATGCCTTCCTTGGAAGGAGAAGGATTCCTAAATAGGATATCCTTGTGCTAAACAGTAATGCAACTCTGCTAAACAGTAAGAGACTGCACAAGAGTCTAAATAGACCATAAAATTAATAATTCACAACACGAATCATAATAGTTGCCTTGCCCTCCTTTTAAACAAGTGAAAACTCTCTCCCGATGGGTCCCACTCCTTGGGGTTTCCTCCACCAAGGAAACTTCCTCCCATTCATACTACGTTGTCTCTCCAAGTGGTCTCCACCTCTTATCCCAGTGTTGTTGACTTGGTCAATCTTAACCTTGTCCTCATGCAAAAGTAATATTTCATACTTGAGGGTATGAAATATAGCTCTTATGAATATCCCTTTTCATATTATGAGGAATTTTATTCATTCTTATGCAATGTATGGGCCTCCTTACACATTTATTTACCTCCTATGTGTAAACAACAAAATTCAATATTCCATTTAGCTGTGTGCTAAAGTGGGAATATTACAGTCCGCCCCTCCCAAATGTTGCTTGTCCTCAAGAAACTGCAAATATAAAACTAAGGGGCCTTCTTGAGGCATGAGGTCTAGTAGGATTTGGGATCTAACATCCCCATATGAAGCTCCCATCCCCAAGAAATCATCCACAAAAAATGAGTTACCTCCCAACATGGCAACTCATACAAATCCTCCTCCATCTTGAGCTCTAGCAATGTAGCTGGGATGAAAATCTGATCTTCGTAGACAAAATAGTCTACCCTACACCATCCTCCTCTCCACTTGAGATAAGTGTAGAGTGTCTGCTAATCCTGGGCTACAAATGTTTCCCTCAAGCGGCAAGAAGAAGATTGGATCCTCAAAGATCACCTCTCCAACGTTATGAATCATGTTAGCCCAAATATCCCCATATATGATGAGTTGGAAATCATCATCATATGGCATCACATCAATCATATGGCTCAACCCATCAGGAAAAAAATTCTTTTCTATGGTAGCCATACCATCTCCCATGCTCCCCTTAGAACATGTAGTGAAGAAAGTGTGGGGAGTTTCTCCCTCAAAGGACACCTCTACCCAATGTGCCTCTCCCCCAATCATGCTCCCAAGAAAAACAATAACAGTACCAATAAAGGAAACAATAATGAGAATCATGCTTGCTTCCATAGGTAGTAATGGAGAAGGGAAATGGTCCCTCAAATGCAACCAGCGCAGCTTGAACCTCAACTAGAATAGATAATGAAAAAGAGTGAAGTTTCTCAACCACTTGCTTACTGCCCCATTATCCTCATGTGTTTGGAGAAAGTGAATGATGTATTGTGCAAGGTGAGTATTTTCTCTACAAGAAATATCCTCCCCAAATCCTCCTAGGGAGTGATCATCTATAGTGGCCTTAAGTAGACCATGAAATCTAGAAGGAATAATATTCCTCCTTTGAGAAAATTCCTGCACATATATGGTTAAGAGATGCATACATCTATATAAATTATTATGCAAATCAACAATACCCTTACCATATGTCTTGCTCATACAAATCGAGTGGCTCATAGATGAGTCTCCTCTCATCCTAAAAGAGAAAAGAGGTAGCTGTGATAACTCTTCCAAAGAGTTATGTCTCTCCTCCATCTCCGTATGATCCATCCATCTCCTCATATGCTGATATATCTCCTCCTCAAAGCCCTTAAAAAAATACCCCTCCATGATGGTGTGGTATGCTCTCATGGAACAAGTGTGGCTAAAAAGGAAATCCTCATGAACTGCTTATAGCAAATTCTCCTTGAGCTTGGAAGCTCCAGATAAGAAGATCATACCATGATAGTAGATGACCCCATCTCTGACTGAATATCCCTCCTCATGAAACTGGTCATCCAATATCATGCAAGTAAAATATCCTTGGAATACTCCACCAATAGCTGGGAGTTGCAATACGGATCTATCCTCCATAGTGATAGCGTTGATGATCTCTCATGAAGAACATATGTATTATGTTCACCCTCCACTTTGACATCTCCCATGCAAAAGATGAAAGTTGGAAGGCTGTTATCCTTCCACTGATGCTTCTGCCACATCGCAAAATATAAAATGCGAGTGGGTAAAGATGATATTGAGAGAATGTCTCTCTCCTCCTTGAGCCTACCCAAGACTCTTAGTGTTGTAAAATGACCTCCCAAGGTCTCCACTCCTTTGAAATCAATGAATGGTTCCTCAAAATGTGAAGCATCTCTCATCATCTGTTGATCTGGTGGTCTCCTTGGTGAAATGTCTCCATGCAATGAGACATCATCATCAAGAGTAGACTGCATATATGAATGGAAAAACTTGTCCCTGCTCTCACTGTGCAATCCAATCTCCCTCTTAGGTGCACCAACCTCATGAAATAGAGAGGGGTGTGTGCTCCACATCACATGATGTTGGTCATCCTCCTTATCCCCTCCTTGTATCTCCATAGTTCCACACCTTGTCATCAATGAAACATGTAAAACATGAGTTATGCCTTGATCTCCACACATGAGATCCTGGGGACTTCCTTGTAAAGATACAATAATCCCTCTAGTTGCATCAAGAGCTCCCCCTTCCTCTACATGAGGTGCTAGATCAACTCCAAATCTGACAACGTTGTTGCCCTTAGCCTCCTCAACATGAATGGGAAACCCTCCAATGATTGGATCCTCTTTTGGAAAAGGGATTTCCTTCCCTTCTTGTGCCAAAATACAAGATGAAGGTCTTTCCTCCAACAAATTATAATGCAAGATATCAAAATCGTCTATGGTTTTCTGAAGTGGTTTTGAGTCTATGGTTTCCTCCATCACATGCAAGGGTTTTTTTTGTTTAAATTTGTTTGTATTCTCCACATGTGTTTAATAATTCTTCCTACCAAATATTTCCACCAAAGTTTTAATGAACCCTGCATAGGAAGAAGTATTTTCATTCAAATAAAAAGACTCAAATATCCACCATGCATAGGCATTACCTCCAAAATGCAACGCTTCTACTCTGATGGCTTCATCTTCATAAATTTGATGTTGCTGCAAAAAGGTGTTTAGCTCTTCCACCCAAGCCCTGGCTAAACATGTAGGGAAACCATAAAAGGTAGATAGAAGAAATATATTTGCATTATGGTGCTTGTTCCTCCTCACCTTGATCTTACAAAACTCTGGGAAAGTGATATGATCTCTAAACCTTTGAGTTTGAGATTCATATTCATGCAAAAACCCACTAAGAGTTCCCCTCTCAGGAATTCCTTCTTCCTCCCTTTCTCTCATGGAAAATCTGGGCATGAGACTATGTTGTGCATCATAGGGTGTGGCTGCATGCTCGCACTCCCTATAAGAAAATCTAGAGTTTGAATCAGTTTCAAATCCTCTTGGAGATTCTGCATACATCTCCCTTCTTATCTTCTTGAAATCTTCATGAATGCTCTGTACAAATCTTGGAAGAAGCTTTGTAAGTCTATTTTCCTTTCTTTCTCCACATAATGGAGTCTTCATCTTATCTTTTATTGATAGCATGTTGGCTGAGTTCCACTGGCTGAGCCAAGATTATGCTCCGATGCCACTGTAATATCCCAAAATAGGGAAAATCTAAAACAATAAGAATATCTTAAGATATTCTAAAGTTGGAGCTAAAAAAATATGTAAACAAAACAATGAAGTAGCAATGATAAATAAATTCATAGAATGTGAGAAGAACTCATAGCCATCTTATTAAGTTATAGCAGCAAAACGTATACAAGATCTTGAGGAAAGAGTTACTCAAGATAGGCAAAATCATCCTCAAGAAGCAAGTACATAAAATATGATCAAACACAGCTACGCAAGAGTGCCCAAGGCTATGACAACGCAGTTTTATTAGAGGAATTGTTGCTGGGAAGTGTCAATACAAAAATATAAAAATTTACAGCTCATAAAATGTGGGGAGAAAAGATATAAACCCCCAAGACACAATTCGAAGACAATCTTGGAAGGATTTCCTGAAATCTGTAAAATGGCAAAAATACCGGAGTAGCAGGGCCGAGTAATAGAGGTGTGTGAACTAGATGGATAGGTTGTAGTATACATAAAAACGTTCCAAGTGAAAGGCCGATCCTAACACTGAAGACATCACCCTCCAGACAATCTACAAAACCCCCACTACAAATGCTCACTGGAAATAACGTTGTCACTGAGGGATACTAAAGTGTATATGCAAGTGAATGGGTTGGCCCAATGCCAAGATCTGCAATAAGCTCTGAAACCTTTCTCACTAACCTCCCAAAGGAATGGAAGCTCCCTCCTCTAAAAAATAGCTCCGGAAATGGTGTTGTGGGACCTCCACTGCAACACCTTGCAACACAATGTTATACTTTAGTATAAATAATGCTATAGCTAAAGGAGGTGGCTTGGCCTTGAGCCTGAATGTGGAGAATGAAGTACAGGATCCTTCAAGAGGTCTCTCTTGGAAGGAGAAGGATTCCTAAACAGGAGATTATTGTGCTAAACAACACTGCAAATCTGCTAAATAGAAGGAGACTGCACAAGAGTCTAAACAGACCATAAAATAAATAATTCACAACATGAATCATAATGGTTACCTTTCCCTCCTTTTAAACAAGTGAAAAATATCTCCCTATGGGTCCCACTCCTTAGGGTTTCCTCCACCAGGGAAACTTCCTCCCATTCATACTGTAGTGTCTCTCCAAGTGGTCTCCACCTCTTATCCCAACGCTGTTGACTTGGTCAAACTTGACCTTTTCCTCATGAAAATGTCCTCTTTCATAATTGAGGGTATGAAATCCAGCTCTTATGAATATCCCTTTTCATATTATGAGGGATTTTATTCATTCTTCTGCAATGTATGGGCCTCCTTACTCATTTATTTACCTCCTATGTGTAAACAAAAAAATTTAATATTCCATTTAGCTGTGTGCTAAAGTGGGAATATTACAGTCCTCCCCTCCCAAATGTTTCTTGTCATCAAGAAAATACAAATATAAAACTAAGGGGCCTTCTTGAGGCATGAGGTCTGTTAGGAATTTGGATCTAACATCCCCATATTAAGCTCCCATCCCCAAGAAATCATCCACACAAAATGAGTTATCTCCAAACATGGCAACCCATACAAATTCTCCTCCACCTTGAGCTCCTACAATGTAGGTGGGCTGAAAATATGATCTTGGTTGAAAAATAGTCTACCCCACATTATCCTCCTCTCCACATAAGATAAGTGTAGAGTGTCTGTTGATCCTGAGCTGCAATAATGTTTCCCTCAAGTGGCAAGAAGAAGATTGGATCCGCAAAGATCTCCTCTCCAACGTTATGAAACATAATTAGCCCAAATATCCCCATATATGATGAGTTGGAAATCATCATCATATGGCTTCACATCAATCATATGGCTCACCCCATAAGGAAACAAATGTTTTTCTAGGGTGGCCAGACCATCTCCAATGCTCCCCTTAGAACATGTAGTGCAGAAAGTGTGGGGAGTTTCTCCCTCAATGGACACATCCATCCAATCTGCCTCTCCCCCAATCATGCTCCCAAGAAAAACAATAATAGTAGCAATAAGGTGTTAGCGCTCAAATTTACCTCAAAGCCGAAATGAGATAAAAACTCAAGGCTACATCAAACCACACTCACCCTCGTAGCTAGCCCCTACGAGGACAGAGAGGGCTCTCTCTCCGTCAATCTCGATAAAATGAGCAATAGGGTGCGAGATGACTTTAAAAGGAATGGATTTTAGGCTAGTAAAGAGATAGGTAAGTTTGATTTTGATTTTTTGGTTTTCGCTGGAGAAATGGGAAAAACAAATTTTGGGTCCGGGGATAAGGTCAGACCTTTGCAGATTTCAAGTTGGGGCGAGGTAGGTGACTGTCTTGATGCTTTGGATTGGATATACGGACAGATCAGACCGACGAGGAGCTGAAGAGGGCAAATAAGAACTTGGATCCTCTTCAAACAGTCGAAAACATATAGAACTAAATGAATTCAAAGGCAGAGCACGGTAAACGATGGATTCAACCTCATCTACTCATTCAATTTAGTTCAGAAGCATATGAAAGGAATGGAATACATTAAACATGAAAAACTTACAGTAAACAGAGAGAAAACACCATCAAGAACAAAACACCACAAGGATCCCAACAAGTGCCACAAAACCTCTGATCTCTCCTTAGCCAAAATATGAAAAAATATGTACAATGGTGCCAAAAGTCTCCCAAGAGTCCAACCTCTCCAACTCTGAAAATGATTGAGAAATTACATCATATAGATCACTCTAACCCCTTCCCACACCTCTAGGGGTTGAATTCCTCCTTCAGGGGTCAGTTTCAACCAAATTCTAATCAAGGAACTAAAATCTAGGCAGCTAACAACTTGCCTCTAAAAGAGTGGAAACTGATTCATTTACATGATTTTCACTTTTTTGAGAGTGAATCTTCTAGAATAGGTAAAAATGAACCAAAGTTACATGCCAACCATCAATTTACATCATGAAAACCCAAAAATTTCATCCACAAGCAAAACTGGTCCAAACTGGCCGAAAATCTGAGCTGGAAGTTGAAAATTCAGCCAAAAATTTAAGTGGGTCGCATGACTTTCAGCCCGATTTTGAAGGACTTCCCGGCATCCAAATTGAGCTCATGATAGCTCGTTGGAAAGCCCTAGATGTTGGCTATCCAACCCAAGTGGAATTTTCCAATTTGAAGTTCATTTGACCCTCCAAAACCTCATTCTCCCAGAAGTACTTCCTGCTGGTGCAAAAGGTGGCAGCAAGGTGGTTTTCATGGTGTTTTTGAGCTCTTTGACCATCCAGAATCTGATGAAATGCTTAGGTAATGTCTGAGGATGCATAAATTACCATGAAAAATCCAAAAATGCAAAAATTTCCTCCAGCAAGTGTCCCAAAAAAAAGTGAGCATATGAGTGCGAGACCCACTTAACTGAAAAACCTGTTTTTTGACCCAAAAATTTCAAAATGACAAAATTTTCTCCGAATTTGCTCAAATTCGGAGCGGAGGTCCTCCATCATGTATCTTGCCCAGTCAACGAAGCCTTGGCCAAAATCCGAAGTGGATTAGGCCTTTTCCGCCGTCTTAGTGCTTCGCGCAACCTCCTCTTCAGAATCTTCATTCTCGCTTTGCAGACATGCATGCGAGCCCAATAATGGCCTTTCATGTGACGAAGCATGTCTTTGTCTCTATCATTATCTTGTGAATGTACCTACGCTGATGAAGAAGGCGAGACCCCTTCCACGCCATGTGGAGATAGTACTCGCGCTGCTGATGAAGTCAACGAGACCCCTTCCACCCCATGTGGAGATAGTACTCGTCGTGATGCTGCAAACAAAGCTCTGTGGCCTCTCTGATATGTTACCACTACTAGCGCACTGCTATGCTCCATCTCAGTACATCAACCTCAACGGTTGAGTCACTGTCCTGCTCATATCCTTGCTCATAAACTGAATCCGTCTCTGACATGGCTTTGAACAAGATATTTGCAATATGGATGCTCATATAGGTGCAGTGAAGGCAAAGTCTTAATGTTTGTTCAAAACCCAATGAATGTCACACATGTACCCAAGTATCAAATAAAAACAAAATCATCATGAGGATGGCTCTACTTTAATGGCATAATAACTATCACTGTTTCGATCACAAGTAAGTTTGACAATGAGTACCAAATGCAAATGTGTGGTCAACTTTGTGATGATGGCCAAAATCTGTCAAAGGAGGAAGCAAACATAGGACAGTGTTTCATCAAATGGGGAATAAGAATATCATGACAACGACCATATGAAACAAATGGACATGACAGTAGCAATAGAATGATGATGACATCAGTGGTATGGTGATGGAGGCTTTATACTAGTCAACATAAGACTGTGCAAAAACATGAGAGGGCATAACAGCAGTGATAAGATGATAACTGAGGGCGTGAGGATCGTGTATACAACGTGCTAGGGCATGAGCATCTCTATCATTCACAAAAGTTTTCAAACCTTCACAAACTGTCCATATATTTTCAAAACCCTTGAGGAATTAATGTGCATGTAAATGTAGGATTCTCTCCAAGCATGGCTTATTGCCCAACATCAATAATATCATAATCATGCTAAAAATCCATTGAAAAATGATTAAAACCTGTTTGGAAGCTTTTGGAGTCGATTAGAATCGAATCTGGGCGCAAAAAATGAATTTTCTGGGTTCTGATTTAAGTGGGTCGCAACCACTTCAAGTGGGTCGCATCCACTTCAAGTGGGTTGCATGCCTCTTGCCACATAGTGCATTTTGCAGGAAGCTTTTGGAGGCCTTCCCGGTGTCCAAATCGGGCATGTGATAGGTCGTTGAAAATATCTTGGAGTCTACTTTCCAACACAAGTGGTATTATGCAATTTGGATTTCATTTACCCTGTCAAAAATGAAATCTCCCAACACTAGTCAAAATGAGAAGAATGAGGCTGCCTCAAGGCAGAGCGCTGTTGCAGTCAACTTTTGAAGATCTTCCTCAACTCCAAATTGAGCTCATGATAGCTCATTGGAAAGGTCTTTCTATCTAGTTATCCTTTGATGTATCAAGAAAGTCATTTAGCCAAACATGCTAGGAGAAAACTTTATTTTCCCAAGGTCACTTCAGAGGTGCATTCAATTCTCCTGAGGCAACGGTATTTTTGACATTTCTTCAAAACCATTATACCTGTGTAAAAAGTGAAGGAGGTTGTTCTTCCTTGGGATGTGGTGGAAAAAACCTCTCTCAGTTTTCCAAAATTCATCTTTTATTTCTCTGAAACATCTTTTGAGTGAAACCGATCCCGATGTGTGGAACAAGGGATTTTGTCGAAATGAAGCGAAATGAAGGGGATAAGGGGCTTCTAAATTCTTGGGGAAATTTTTGGAAGTAGGGAGGGATGTTAGGAAGTAGGGGAAAGTGGAATCTCTGAGATTGAGTGAGGGGAAGGGGTCCAAAAGGGCAAAACACAGGCCTAGCCTAGAAAATTGCCAAGTTGTGGCAAGAAACTAGGGTTTGTGCAAAAATGAGGAATTTGGGGGATCTCAGTGATGGGAAGTGTTTAATAAGGTATATTAAGGATAGGGGAAGGTGTGTGAACATCAGGATACAAGTTTTTTCGATGTTTTGACCATCCAAGAGAAATTACCTCAAAAACCCTAGGAGAGGGAAATGGACCTTACCTAGGCACAACTGAAGCATGAACAAGATGTAAAATGACGCAATGGAACTTGACATGATGATGAAAACCCTATGAATGATGAAACACTCAGCTGAATGGTGACATGGACCGACATTTGGACAACTTTGGAAGGAGTGAAAGCAAACCCTAGACCTAATGCCTAGTGACCAAATTTTGCTTGAAGACTCATTGAAATGACAAAATTTGACCTTGAAACCTTAAAATCACTTTGTAAGAGCATGTTTGATCACTGAAGGAAAGCTGCAAAGGCTGAATCTAACATTGGCTCCAATGGGGATGGTAGCTCCTTGGAGGTGCCAAGAACGACAGATCTTTGGGAGAGCAGACCAGTGCCTTATCCATTGGGCAATGGAATCAAAAACTCAAACTGAAATGCATGACTGAAAACTGATGACTTGACGACACAAATTGACTCTCACTCAACTAAAAACTAACTCGATACTTAAACACAACCGACAAACTGGAAATATGCTCAAAGTAGAGCTTATTCAATACAACCTACTCTAATTGTGCTTTACACCACCCGATCAAGTGTAATGGAACAGCCAATGCAACCATGTAAGCATGTTGGCTGCTGTTTGATTTCTTCCCAAATGCTTGCTTATGAACAACGAGAAATAACTACTCAAAGGCAACTCCCATGGAAACTTTGAACCAAGTGGACTGCCGATAAACTTGCAAAGCATAAATTGACTGGATGACTGCAAGAATACTGCGAAAGGATCTTCATAAACATAGCTCTGGTCCAGATAATCTCCATACCTTGATCTTAAACTTTTCCTCACATCTGCGGTGCTTTTCTTTGGTGATTGCAGCAAGCTGTCAAAAGAATCCTGAAATTCATGAAAAATCAAACTCTGTTGCTGATTCCAGACAGAACAAAAGTCTCCTTCATCAATCTCCTCATATGAATGGAAATCTTGACATGTGCTATGCAATGAACAATTTGTTAAACAAGACAATGAAGGTGACCTTTGAATAAGATTATCATCAACATTCTTTTCGGGCACATGGTTAGCTAATGGAGCAGAATTTTTATAACAAAAATCATCCAACACACGAGCAATAGGATCATCAAAAACTTGAGAAGACTGCTGCACTGTATCCCTTGAAACTGTATGACATCCTACTGGTTGTTCCTCTTTTCCTTGAGACATATTACGAATATTCTGCCTTATAAACTGAAATGCTTCGAAACAAAAGGGTATAGAATTTTCCTGCATCATCAAATCATGTATTTCATCTTCCACAACTTCATCTGTAATCTTACCTTCAATTGCATTGGATGGCTGCAAATCTGAATATGAGAAGTTTTCGTTGCCCTCAAGACGATCCAGATCAAGACTTGTTGACGTTTGATTTCTGATTGCATGGAAGTTATCTCTAATGAACTGAAACGAATCAAAACAAAAAGGAAAAGATCCTTCACTTACATCAAAATTTTCTGCACTTTCCTCATCATTGCCATAGCTGATATGCATCGGTTGATCACTGTACTCGAGCTGCTGAAAGTGAACTTCCTCCTCGCACAAACTAGCTATTGATTTGTCTGCAAGATTAGCTTCTGTTTGGAGAACATAATCATCATCATACTGATCAAACTGAGGCAATTCATCAGTATAAAACACATTATCAAAACATACACATCATATCAACAACTCTCTCTTCTTCACAATGATCTATAAAACAATCACTATGACAACTGGGATCAGAAACAAAATGTTTTGGGTCAGCCACTTGTTCTTGAATGTCATTTTCATTTTTTGCAGTCATTTTCCGCACCATCTCTTCTACTGCATTTACAAAAAGATCAAGCTTTTCCTCTGAAGGTGTCGATTTCTCCGGATCTATGTTTTTCATCTCTTCTTCCTTCAACCTTGCCCTCAAGATCAGCAAATGAGCCTCTACATTTACTGCCTTGTTCTGCATTTCGTGAAGTGTTGCAATATTCTTTTCTCTCAACTGAAACTCCATTTCCGGATCAAAGGCACCCGGGTAGTGCAAGAGAGAAGATCTAGGAGAAGGTCTTATATCAGCTGGCATCGAAAAATATACTTGGTTAAATCTAGCAGAAAATTGTTGTACTGTCTCTCCTGGCAATCTTTTCAGCTGGTTATACTCCTCTATAATCAACAAAAAGTTCTGTCCGATCATCCACCTATCAAGGAAAACTTTGACAAACTGCTGGAAATCTGTGATGCTCGCATCAGGCAGGGCTTTGAACCAACTCTTCACTTGGCCTTGCAAAGAAAGAGAAAAAAGCCTAATACTAACATCTTCATCATCAACTTCAAAAAGATCTAGAAAAGTCTCAACATTCTGCACATGTTGCTCGGCGTTGACATTGTTACATTCACCGTCAAATCTTGGTAGATATAGGTCATAATTTGCAGGAAAAGCATGAAGAACAGAAGGTAAAACAAGAGGTTTGTACCGATCTGGAATTTTACAAGGTGTAGGGGCATGTACAAGAGCTGTGGGATCAGTTTTGTTTTCCGGCTCATCACTCTGAAGAAAGTCATCATAATATGTGGGAAAAGTAAGGAGACCAGGATCAAAGGGAAACTCAGCATTTACACTTTTTGAATGGGTCGAGTGAAGATTTTGATCACCTTTCTCATACAACAAATTTTGAAAAACTTTCAGGACAACTTCAAGACCAGCAAAGAAGTAATTTACAAGAAAGCAGATTAGATCCTGAATACCATTCCACTTTAGATACCTGAACTTTGTGTAAGATCCTTCCATTTTCTCAGAGAAAAAGTCAGTCCTCCAGACTTTGAATTGGAGTCACCAGGTGAATGATTTCAGCCTTCTTATGTCTGATCGTTGTCCACCATCAACCATCAGATCTGAACTCGATACATGTACTGGGGCAATTTATAAGTTAAGTGTTATGATTACAAGCTAGACCGAAGATCGACTGAAGCAGCGTTTATCTACTATGCACTCGCAGAGCAAGAGCTGTTCGAAAGCTACCTGGCATGACTTCAGGCTCCGTCTGTAGCTATAAATCAATCAACACCAACCAGCAAACCAATTTCTTCCCCAGTATGGTCGCCACTATGTTAGCGCTCAAATCTACCTCAGGCTGAAATGAGGTAAAACTCAAGGCTACATCAAACCACGCTCAGCCTCGTAGCTAGCCCTACGAGGACAGGAGAGGGCTCTCTCCGTCAATCTCGATAAAATGAGAAATAGGATGCGAGATGACTTACAATAAGAACTGATTTTAGGCTAGTAAAGAGATGGGTATGTTTGATTTTTTGGTTTTTTGGGTTTTCGCTGGAGAAATGGGAAAAACAAATTTTGGGTCCGGGGATAAGGTCAGAATTTTGCAGATTTCGAGTTGGGGCGAGGTAGGTGATTGTCTTGATGCTTTTGATTTGGATATACGGATAGATTAGACCGACGAGGAGCTGAAGAGGGCAAAGAAGAACTTGGATCCTCTCCAAACAGTCGAAAACATATAGAACTAACTGAATTCAAAGGCAGAGCACTATAAACAATGGATTCAACCTCATTTACTCATTCAATTTAGTTCAGAAGCATATGAAAGGATGGCATACATTAAACATGAAGAAACTTACAATAAACAAAGAGAAAACACCATCAAGAAAAGAACACCACAAGGATCCCAACAAGTGCCGCAAAACCTCTGATCTTTCCTTAGCCAAAATATGAAAAAATATGTACAATGATATCAAAAGTCTCCCAAGAGTCCAACCTCTCCAACCTCTGAAAATGATTGAGAAATTACAATATATAGAGCATCCTAACCCCTTCCCCCACCTCTAGGGGTCGAATTCCTCCTTCAGGGATCAGTTTCAACAAATTCTAATCATGGAAATACAATCTAGGCAGCTAACAACTTGCCTCTAAAAGAGTGGGAACTGATTCATTTACATGATTTTCACTTTTTTTGAGAATGAATCTTCTAGAATAGGTAGAAATGAACCAAAGTTACATGCCAAACATAAATTTACATCATAATAACTCAAAAATTTCATCCACAAGCAAAACTGGGCCAAACTGGCCGAAAATCTGAGCTGGAAGTTGAAAATTCAGCCAAAAATTTAAGTGGGTCGCATGCCTGAAACAAGTGGGTCGCATGACTTTGATCCCGATTTTGAAGTACTTCCTGGCATCCAAGTTGAGATCATGATAGCTAGTTGGAAAGCCCTGGATGTTGGCTATCCAACCCAAGTGGAATTTTCCAATTTGGACCTCATTTGACCCTCCAAAACTTCTTTCTCCCAGAAGTACTTCCTGCTGGTGCAAAAGGTGGCAGCAAGGTGGTTTTTATGGTGTTTTTTAGCTTTTTGACCATCCAGAATCTGATGAAATGCTTCGGTAATGCCTGAGGATGCATAACTTACCATGAAAAATCCAAAAATGTAAAAATTTCCTTCAGCAAGTGTCCCAAAAAAAAGTGAGCATATGAGTGCGAGACCCACTTAACTGAAAAACCTGTTTTTGAGACCAAAAATTTCAAAATGTCAAACATTTCTCCGAATTTGCTCAAATTCGGAGTGAAGACCCTCCATCATGTATCTTGCCCAGCCAACGAAGCATCGGCCAAAATCCGAAGTGGATTAGGCCTTTTCCGCCGTTTTAGTGCTTCGCTCAACCTCCTCTTCAGAATCTTCATTCTCGCTTTGCAAACATGCATGCAAGCCCAATAATGGCCTTTCATGTGACGAAGCATGTATTTGTCTCTATCATTATCCTGTGAATGTACCTACGCTGATGAAGAAGGCGAGACCCCTTCCACGCCATGTGGAGATAGTACTCGCGCTGCTGATGAAGTCAACGAGACCCCTTCCACCCCATGTGGAGATAGTACTCGCCGTGATGCCGCAAACAAAGCTCTGTGGCCTCTCTGATATGTTACCACTACTGGCGCACTGCTATGCTCCATCTCAGTACATCAACCTCAACGGTTGAGTCACTGTCCTGCTCATATCCTTGCTCATAAACTGAATCCGTCTCTGACATGGCTTTGAACAAGATATTTGCAATATGGATGCTCATATAGGTGCAGTGAAGGCAAAGTCTTAATGTATTTTCAAAACCCAACAGATATCACCCATATACCCAAGTAGCAAGGGAAAACCAAAATCATCATAGGGATGGCTTTGTTTTAATGGCATAAACACTATCTTTGTGTTCAGATTGCAAGTAGGTTTGACAAATGACTACCAAATGCAAATGTGTAGTCAAGTTTTAATAATGGCCAAAAATCTGTCAAAGGATTGTGTTTTATGTAATGTAGAATAGGACCATCGTTGCAAAGACCATATGAAAGACAAAATGAACATGACAATGGTAGTCGAATGATGATGACAATAGTGATATAGTGATGGAGGTTAAATACAAGTCAACATGAAAACTGTACAAAACATGAAAGGGTATAATGGCAATGATAAAATGATGACTGACGGCGTGAGGATGACATATACAATGCGCTAGGGTGTGAACCATTCAAAATCTTCCAAATTCTTCATAAACTGCCCATACAATTGAAAACCCTTGAGGAATCATTTGCATGGTGAATGTAGGGTTTACACAAATTTCTCCAAGCATGGTTAGTTTCTTCAACATATATGACATCCCAACTACATTAAAAATCCATTGGGCAATGATAAAAACCTGTTTGTACGCCGCCGGAGTTAATTTGAATCGAATCTGGGCGCAAAAAATGAATTTTCTGGGTTCTGATTTAAGTGGGTCGCATGGCTCTTGCCACATAGTGCATTTTGCAGGAAGCTTTTGGAGGCCTTCCCTGTGTCCAAATTGGGCGTGTGATAGGTCGTTGGAAAGATCTTGGAGTCTACTTTCCAACACAAGTGGAATTATGCAATTTGGATTTCATTTACTCTGTCAAAAATCAAATCTCCCAACACTAGTCAAAATGAGCAGAATGAGGCTGCCTCAAGGCAGAGCGCTGTTGCAGTCAACTCTTGAAGGTCTTCCTCAACTCCAAATTGAGCTCATGATAGCTCATTGGAAATATATTTTTGTCTAGTTATCATTTGACTCATCATGCAAGTCATTTAACCAACCATGCTAGGAGAAATCTTGATTTTCCCAAGGTCACTTCAGAGGTGCATTCAATTCTCCTGAGGCAACGATATTTTTGTCATTTCTCCAAAACCATTATACCTGTGTAAAACGTGAAGGAGGTTTTTCTTCCTTGGAATGTTTTGGACAAAAACCTCTCTCAGTTTTCCAAATTTCATCGTTCATTGCTCTGAAACATCTTTTGAGTGAAACTTACCCCGATGTGTGAAACAAGGAATTTTGTCGAAATGAAGCGAAACGAAAGGGGTAAGGGGCTTCTAAATTCTTGGGGAAATTTTGGAAAGTAGGGGGG
The DNA here is from genome assembly GCA_034641835.2 of Pinus albicaulis. NCBI lineage: Eukaryota > Viridiplantae > Streptophyta > Pinopsida > Pinales > Pinaceae > Pinus > Pinus albicaulis. The sequence goes on from CM076580.1 coordinate 1,303,414,857, forward strand.
GATGTTAGGAAGTAGGGGAAAGTGGAATATCAGAGATTGAGTGAGGGAAAGGGGTCCAAAAGGGCAAAACACAGGCCTAGCCTAGAAAATTGCCAAGTTGTGGCAAGAAACTAGGGTTTGTGCAAAAATGAGGAATTTAGGGAATCTCAGTGATGGGAAGTGTTTAATAAGGTATATTAAGGATAGGGGAAGGTGTGTGAACATCAGAATACAATTATTTTCGATGATTTGACCATCCAAGAGAAATTACCTTCAAAACCCTAGGTGAGGGAAATGGACCTTACCAAGGCATAACTGAAGCATGAACAAGATGTAAAATGACCCAATGGAACTTGACATGATGATGAAAACCCTCTGAATGATGGTACACTCAGCTGAATGATGACATGGACCGACACTTGGATAACTTTGGAAGGAGTGAAAACAAACCCTAGACCTAATGCCTAGTGAACCAAATTTTTGCTTGAAGACTCCATTGCAAATGACAAAATTTGACCTTGACATACCTGTAAAATCACTTTGTATAAGAGCATGTTTGATCACTGGAGGAAGGCTGCAAAGGCTGACACTAACAAAAGGGAACCATAATGAGAATCATTCTTGCTTCCATATGTAGTAATGGAGAAGGAAAATGGTCCCTCAAATGCAACTATGCTGAGCTTGAACCTCAACTACAATAGAGAATGAAAAAGAGTGTGGTTTCTCAACAACTTGATTATTTGCCCCATTCTCCTCATGTGTTTGGAGAAAGTGAATGATGTATTGTGCAAGGTGAGTATGTTATCCACAAGAAATCTCCTCCCCAAATCCTCCTAGGGAGTGATCATCTATAGTGGCCTTAAGTAGACCATGAAATCTAGAAGGAATAATATTCCTCCTTTGAGAAAATTCTCGCACATATATGGTTAAGAGATGCATACATATATATAAATTATTATGCAAATCAACAATACCCTTACCATATGTCTTGCTCATACAAATGGAGTGGCTCATAGATGAGTCTCCTCTCATCCTCAAAGAAAAAATAGGTAGATGTGCTAACTCTTCCAAAGATTTATGTCTCTCCTCCATCTCCATATGATCCATCCATCTCCTCATATGCTGATATATCTCCTCCTCAAAGCCCTTCCAAAAATACCCCTCCATGATGGTGTGGTATGCTCTCATGGAACAAGTGTGGCTGAAAAAGGAAATCCTCATGAGCTTCTTGTAGAAAATTCTCCTTGATCTTGGAAGCTCCGTATAAGAATATCATACCATGATAGTAGATGACCCCATCTCTCATTGAATATCCCTCCTCATGCAACTGGTCATCCAATATCATGCAAGTGAAAAATATCCTTGGAATACTCCACCAAATAACCTGGGAGTTCCAATACGGATCTATCCTCCATAGTGACAGTGTTGATGATCTCTCATGAAGAACATCTGTATTATGGTTTCATCCCTCCACTTTGACATCTCCCATGCAAAAGATGCAAGTTGGAAGGTATTATCCTTCCTCCGATGCTTCGCTACACTCGCATAAATATCAAAATGAGAGTGGGTAAAGATGATGTTGAGAGAATGTATCTCTCCTTCTTGAGCCTACCCAAGACTCTCAGAGACTGTAAAATGACCTCCCAAGGTCTCCACTCCCTCGAAATCATTGAATGGTGCCTCAAAATGTGAAGCATCTCTCATCATCTCGTTGATCCGTGGTCTCCTTTGGTGAAATGACTCCATGCAATGAGACATCATCATCAAGAGTAGACTATTGGAAATGTTGTCATTGATGGCAAAGGAAAGGAGATGGCAGCAAAGGAGATGGCAAAGGTAAAGACAAAGGAGTTAAAGACCTAAACTATCCATAAGGCAAAAGAGACAGAGAAGTAGCAAGAGGCAAATGGTAATAAAGAGAATTAAATGTTAATTGGTTTATCTATGAATTAGGTTGACACAGCTTGCGCATCAATTATTGGAGAAATTATTCATCAATGATAGACTAAATCAGAGTAAATACTTAATATGCTTTGGGATGAAGGAGTATTGCTTAAATGGCAGAAGAGGGCTGGGTGTAAGACAAGAAACATATATACATATATCTATTTATGAAGAATAGAATAAGTTCCATGTGTGACTTTATGTGTTCTTGGTCGAATCATATGAGGAAATTGTCCTGTAACTGCCCAAACTCGTATGCGTTTGTGGGGAGAATATACAAACCCTCGTGACGAGAATTCCTTATGAATGAGACCCTATAGAAAAATATTTATAAGAAATGCATAAGAAACCTCTGCATAAGAATAAACGAAACCATGTTATGTATGGTGGAACTCTCGCGTCGAATATAAAAGAACCTTTTATAACCAAACCGTGTATTGACCGAGTAAGAGTGAGTGCGAGAACTACGCTCAAATGTACAAAGGTGAATGGAACGGAACCATAATCGAAATATATATATATATATATATATAATTGAACGAAGAACGGAACTCGGAGCACAGGAGAACCGTAACCTCGACCAAAGGAACCGTGAGGGGACCGAAACCACGAGTGGGTTCACGGAGGCAGATTTGTTCCACCACCTTTCGACCGTAAGGTGGTTTTGCGTAAACTGGCCACGATTCCATAGACTTCGTGACACGTGGCATAGGCGGTATTGGAAGCCACCGTTTAATCCTGGGTAATTTCGCACGTTATACACCGACCAGAGACGCCGAGCGAAATGGATATAAACCGTCGATCCGGCGGAGGAGCATCGGACAAGAGATCATTGAACGAAGATGCACGAGGTTTAATAAAAGCACACGGAGATTGGCTGTGTACGGTGCGTTCCGTGGATTGGTCGTTTGATCGAATTGTGGCCCGGCGGAGTCATATATATAAATGAATTGGTTTAATTATGGTTTTTGACGTTTTATGGTCTTAATATAAGGTCCAGAGGTAATATGTGTTCGTGGAGATACGTGCAATGGACTCGGGTATTAATATAAGGCGGCAACCTCGGTGATCATGTTCGGGACAATGTTGAACTCGTAATTATATTATATATTACCACGGTCTCGACATTTGATTAATTATAATATAATTTAAATATGTGGATGTCGGGTTATTCATATGGACGAATTTCATATATTATATGTGTTGAGATACTATGGTGTTCATATAATGGTTAATTGGTGCAATATGAAATATGAAATATGTGAACAGTGGCCTAATACATGTACATGTAATGGACTCGTCGGATTATAACCGAAGAATTGAGATATTAAAATGAGCAGACTTTTTTATTTATTTATTAAAGATTGCCGGCGTAGAATAAAAAGAACATGCGAGAGTGCCTGGATTGGGAAAATGATTGGGCATGAGTTTGGGATGAATTTACACACAATAAGTGAAATATTGGAATTTACTCTGACTGCAGCATCATGGATAGTGAACTGTGTGATTAAACAAAGAGATGAAAGTTCGTGAACAAGAAAAAATACAAAGGATTCAAAAGAGCAAGAATGTGTGAAATGTGCAACATAATAGTAAACAAAGAAGATGCATAACAACTTAACCGCAAGAGAAAAAAATCCAGTAGAAAGAAAAAGTTCAAGAGTGAGCCGAGTGATATTGAAATATGTAATTAAGAATGTGAATGTAAATGTTGTAATTAATTTTTATTCATTGTGATGCAAAGACAAGTATCCTAAGGAAAAGACAAAATCCCACCGTAGCATGAAATTGTGTACATATTATTATGATTTTAAATTGAGTTGGATAAAGAAATGAGGAGGTAGAAGACCAAGGAGTATGACCATCCATTTCGAATTCCTAGAGGAAAACAAACAAATATCAAGAAATTCTATAAGTAATATCATTTTGATATGCAAAAAGTTGAGTTAGAAGGGAGAGAAAGAGTGAGTGAAAATAATGTAGAAATGAAGCAAAGAAGTAGAGAAGAAAGAGGAGCCGAGCAAGAGAAGAAGGAGAAGCCGATAGAGAATCCGAGAAGATGCAGAGATGATACAGTAAGTATATGAGAATAGATGAACAAGATAGCAATTGGAACAAAGTAGAGCTGATATCCAAGGTAAATTAGCAAGTGTTTCTCTTTTGAAAGAGTAAGGAAGTTGGAGCTTCCTATCAAGTTGTAGCTCGATAGATGCCGCTTGAGATGACTAAGGTTGGAGCCTCCCGTAGGTTGGTGCCTCGCAGAAAATAGATGGGAGTTGGTGCTTCCACATCAAGTTGTAGCTTGATAAAGTGTCGTTTGTAGCCGAATGAGGTTGGAGCCTCCCGTAGGTTGGTGCCTGCAAAAAATTAATGGGAGTTGGAGCTTCCTTGCAAGTTGTAGCTTGGCAGAATTGAGGCAGTAGGAGCCTCCGTAGGTTGGTGCCTCGCGTAAAAATCGTTGGTGAGAGGGAGTTGGAGCTTGCCTTTGCATCACAACAATAATAAGATGTGGTTTTTCTCCCTTTATGGGTTTCCACTTATATCTCTGTGTCTTTTTTGTGCATATGTTGATGTGATTTATCTAATCTCGGCGAATACTGTTGCCTCACATATTAAGACTATTGTCACATTAACAAATCTGTTTGATACTTGCCGCTCACCAATAAAGATCGCTCACATATTAAAGTTGATCATGAAGTGAAGGTGTAAATAAGTTTTAAGAGAAAAGTCTTTTAAAAGTCAATGTATGTGTTAAACCGATTCACCCCCCTCTCTACTATTTCCTAATTCAAGGGTTCAACAATTGGTATCGTATGTGTTCCTTTGGTGCAATCCTAATAGCTTGAAGGAGATCCGGTTAAGTCATGGGACTATCAAAATGTACCGTGTTAAATACAACAAACTTTCCCGAATGGAGAAATAAGGTTAAAACAAGCTTAATGGCCGATGAATTCGAGGTATGGAAGCTTGTTTGTATGGTTAATGCATTTACTCCCCACGGTGAAAGAACAATAGAGGAATACCAAGGCAAAATGTGTGATATAACAATCTTTCATAACAAGGACCTTGAGTTGATAATGGATCTAACTCGCAAAAAGAAATCTCTGGGATAGATTGCACTTCATACACGGAGTAGACACTAAGGACCGCACCGACAAGAAGGATAAGAGAGAATTAAGAAGAAGAAAAATTCATGTCAACAGGAAAATATTCAATCAAATGAAGTACCTCGCTAGTATGAATGGAGATAAGAACCATGAAGAAATTATAGTCAAGAAAAAGGAAAACTTGACACAGCCTTGACTAAAATAGAAAAATTGAAGAATGAAACAAAGACCTTAAGAGATTGGTACAAATATGTGATGAGAAAGAATATGAAGACAGAAAAGAAATTATTTTCCCCGAGGACACAGATTGAAGAGGCAAAGAAAGTAGAAGACACTCGCCGCAACAAATGAGAGAGAAAAAGTCAGAATGTGAAAGATTGGAAGAAGTAGTGAGCCTAAGAAAGAACTTAGAAAAATCCCAAAGAGAACTATTAATGAATACACCTCTATAAAGGCTTCGGGATAGGATATGAAGGAGAAAAATAGTAAGCCCAAGGTATAAGATAACAAGAAATCATCTTTTAGAAGGTTGTAAAAGATAATAAAGCAACTCAAATAGACTCACAAAAATAGAATCTAGCAAGAACATGATTTGCGCAGAAACAAATAGAATCACAAAGAAAAAATGAAAGAACAGAGAATGAGAAGATGAAACAATCAAGTGCTAAAGGCTCATATGCTCCTAAGGATGTATTGAACAAATCTTCGGAAGATGTCAAAGGAGGTTCCTCCTCCTATGAAAAATAGCATATGTTTTTCCCCGCCACAAACAAGGACATAATGCAAGATATTGCAAGACAAAGCTAATTCAGCCTAATCAAGCAAAGGATGCGTAAAAAGAGAAGAATCCCTCAAGCAAGCAAATGGAAAGAACAATCTTTCGACCAGGTACACAAATCATTTCCATGGCTATCGTTATGCATGCAATAATTTTGGACATAAAATATTTGATTGTAAAATGTATCCAAGAAGAGAAAAAAAATATTATACATCACCTCAAATGTACATTGGTAAAATAAGATACAGGTATGCCCCAAGCTTGGCCACAAAGCAAAGGACTAAGAATTCAAAGCAGGTATATTTTTAAAGAACTCTGCATATATGATGAAATCAAAAGAAAATCAAACAAAACTATGAATTTAAAAGAAGTGAAGACATTATGAAGAACCCCAATAAAGTATGGAAGGAAAAGAGAAAGGGGGAGCCTATTACCTCAATAACATAAAGAATCTAGCATAATCTCGTGGGAGCGTCTAGAAACAAAGCACAAATCCATCAAGTGACAAATATGAAGCAACATCCTGGGAGAGCAAATATATATAGACCCCATGAAAGTAGTCTAAGAAGAGCTCCATGTAATGTGAGAACAACTATGAGATTAGGAAGAAAAATAAATTCCTCTAAAAAGAAAACTATAGAGAAAGAAGATCATCTCAAGTATTAAGTGTACCTACCGCAGTAATGAAAGAAGAAAAGACAAGAAGCGCCCATGGTAATAGAAAGAAGACATCAACACCTCAAATGATGATCACTTTGTACATCTTATTGCTAGAATTGAAAATGAAACATATTAAGAAGAATGAGTAAGAAAAGTGCCCGTCATCATTAATATCCTTACTTCCTTCATCTATGAAAATTTCCCTTTGGAGGAGTACAGTTTAAGAGAGTGTTCTCGCCCCTTGAAGATTCCAAGCAAAGAAATTGAAAATGTCTTCACAAAGATCATCATGTCGAATAGTTGAATTGGTATATAAAGAAATATATAAAGCAACAATGATTCTAGAACTCACATAGAAAATAAAATGCAAAGAAATTTGTTCAAATCAGATGACAAGAATAAGTAGCGTGTTACCGATGCCAAGGTCTAATTCAATATATTGATGGTGGTTGATGTGAACAAAGAAAAGATCAATAGTAGAAACTATGGGTACATGTGCTAGCTAAATTGAAATCTCTGCATGGTTTATCAAAGTAATATCAATTGGATGTTTAGGTACAAGAAGCATGCTTATCAACAAATTACCAAGCATTCTCGTTGAAGCAACAGTATGATACAGTCCACAGATCAAAGGAATATGGCAAGAATGCATCAAGGTAAAATTCCTGTGGTTATCTCTGCATTCAGCATGAAAAGGTCATTAGCGTTGCCAAAGGATCAAGATTATGTTTACACTTGAAGGATTATATGCATTATAAAGAAAGACCGTTTCTATATATATAATTGCATGCCTTCCGAATTCAAGACATATATTCAAGGCTCTTTCCGAAAATTGTTCATAAACTAGGTAAAGTTTGTTAGCTAAGATATAAATTAAACAACTTGAAGACGTTTTGCCGGAAATAATCATGACAGTATCAGTTAAAATATCCGAATAATGAAGGGCTAGTTGTGATTACCACCGAAGCTCAAAAAGTCTTTTAGGTTAGTCCATCCAAGCATACTTCAAGAGAAGGAATTGCTTGTATTTCACCATTTAAAGAAAGAGTGATCATTGACATACATACTTGTGTCATAAATAAACCGCATGGTTGATAAGTGAAATCGTCAATGCATTGAAGGGTCTATTTTGGAAAGCACATTGTACAAGAAGGAAAGTCACGGCCTCTACTATCGAAAGATATTACCTATTCTTATAATAAGATGTAAACTTCAGTTTCTGATTCATTGTTCACAACATCAACAAGGACCTTTTCAAAGGTTTAAAAATGTAATATCCTTGTCAACATCCTAGCTCATATCATCACCAACAAAAGGTGAAAGGTGTACCATAGCAATAAAACGATATATTGGCATCACATTGGCACTGAATGGTGTGGGATCACAGATGAGTATTGCAGAAAGACATATTCAATCTACAATCTTCTTCAACGTAAATATATTAGCTCACTACATCGCATGTGAGACAAAGCATATTTGAAGCCTTCTCGCATTTTAGTTCTTGATCCAATCATACATATCCGATTAAATAAAGCCGGTACAATGTGTTCTATGAAGGATCATTATCCTCACTTTCACTTTATACTAGTAAAAGGAGACCGTGCTTTTGGATTGTATCAATTTACAATGTATATTCAAGTCCAATAATCCTCAAATTGTTCTCTCAAAAAGTCTTCGTACATCACTCCGGAGTAGAATGGTACAAAGTCGCCAGGAGAGGGCGTAAACATAACTCGTAGAGAGGAAATGCGTAAAGAAAAACTAGGAAATGAGCAACCCTTGCCATTGATGTCAAAGAGGGAGGAAAAACAAAAAGGGCTTCTAAAAGGAAAGCAAGAAGAAGCATAGGATTATTAGTGGGTGTTGCCATCAATGCCAAAGGGGGAGACTGTTGGAAATGTTGTCATTGATGGAAAAGGAAAGGAGATGGCAAAGGAGATGGCAAAGGTAAAGACAAGAGTAGCACCTAAACTATCCATAAGGGGAAAGAGACAGAAGTAGCAGAGGCAAGAAGAAACAGAGGAATTGGAAGCAGCACTGGTTTATCTATGAATTAGGGTTTAATACAATGTTATAAATGAATTCATTTGTTATTCATCAACGATAGACTAAATTTGTAGTAAAGACTTAATATGTTTGGGGATGAGTTGGAGTATTGCTTAAATGGCAGAAGAGGGTTTATAAATGAGACAAGAAACATATATACATATATCCGTTTATGAATAATTGTGAATAAGTTCCATGTGTGACTTTATGTGTTCTTGGTCGAATCATATGAGGAAATTGTCCTGCTGTAACTGTCCAACCGTATGCGCTTGTGGGGAGAATATACAAACCCTATGATGAGAATTCCGTATGAATGAGACCCCGTAGCGTAATATTTATAAGAAATGCATAAGAAACCTCTCGCATAAGAATAAACGAAACCATGTTATGTATGTGGTGGAATCCCTAAGGCCGAATATAAAAGAACCTTTATAACAAGAAACCGTGTATCGATCGAAGTAAGAAGAGTGAGCGTAACCACAAATAAATGTACAGTTATGAATGGAACGGAACCATAATCGAAATATATATATATATATTTGAACGAAGAAACTAACTCGTTGCACAGGGAGAACCGTAACCTTGATCGGAGGAACAAGTGAGAGGACTCAAACAATGAGCTGTTCACATTGCACATTTCCTGACTCCGCACCACCTTCGATCGTAAGGTGGTTTTGCGTAAATCGTGTACTTATTCCATAGACTTCCCGTGGACACGTGGCATAGGGATTATTAGCCACCGTTTAACTGAAATTTCGCCGCGTTATACACCCACCAAAGACGCCGAGAGAAATGGATATAAAACATCGATCCTGGCGGGAGGAGCATCGCACGGAGATCATTGAACGAAGATGCTGGAGGTTTAATAAAAGCACATAGAGATTAAGCCAAGTACGGTGCGTTCCGTGGATTGGTCGTTTGACTGAATTGTGGGGCCTCGGGGGAGTCATATATATAATTGAATTGGTTTAATTGTGGTTTTTGACGTTTTATGGTCTTAATATAAGTTCCGAGGTAATATAAAAGCCTGAGATACGTGCAATGGACTCCGGTATTAATATAAGGCGGAAAACCTTGGTGATCATGTTCGACAATAAAGTTGAACTCATAATTATATTATATATTACCACGGTCTTGACATTTGATTAATTATAATATAATTTAAATATGCGTATGTCGGGTTATTCATATGGACAAATTCCACATATTATATGTGTTGAGATACTATGGTGTGCATATAATGGTTAATTGGCACAATATGAAATATGAAATATGTGAACGAGGCCTAATACATGTACATGTAATGGATCGGCTTGGATTATAAATCGAAGAATTGAGATATTAAAATGAGCAGACTTGTATTTATTAAAGATTGCCGCCGTAGAATAAGGAGAACAAGGGAGAGTGCCTGGATTAAAATGATCGGGCATGAGTTTGGGATGCATTTACACACGCTTAAGTGAAATATTGGAATTCACTGACCGTGGGTACTTGGATAGTGAACAGTGATTAAACATGCAAATGAAAGTTCGTGAACAAGAAAAATATAGGGATTCAAAAGAGCAAGGGAATGGTGTGAAATGTGGAGATAACAATAAACAAAGAAGATGCGTAACAACTTCTTAACTCATAGCAGTAAAAAGAAAAAATCCAAGAAAGCCAAAGTTTAGAAGAGGATTGAGTGATATTGAAATATGTAATTAAGAATGTGAATGTAAATGTTGTAATTAATTTTTATTGATTGTGATGCAAAGGCAATTATCCTAAGGAAAAGACAAAATCCCACCGTAGCATGAAATTGTGTACATATTATTATGATTTTAAATTGAGCCGGATAAAGAAATGAGAGGTAGAAGACCAAGGGGTATGACCATCCATTTCGAATTCCTAGAGGAAAACAAAATGTGTCATCAAAAAATTTATAAGTAATATCATTTTGATATGCAAAGTTGAGTTAGAAGGGAGAGAAAGAGTGAGTGAAAATAATGCAGAAATGAAGAAGCAGTAGAAGAAAGAGGAGCCGAGCGTAGAAGAAGGAGAAGTTGATAGAGAATTTGAGAAGATGCAGAGATGATATAGGGCATATATGAGAATAGATGAACAAAAGATAGCAATTGGAACAAAATAGAGCCGATATCTGCTGTAAATCAACAAGTGTTTCTCTTTTGAAAGAGCAAGGGAAGTTGGAGCTTCCCTATCAAGTTGTAGCTTGATAGATGTCAATTGGAGTCGATCGAGGTTGGAGCCTCCTATAGGTTGGTGCCTACGTGTGTCAGATGGGAGTTGGTGCTCCAACACAAGTTGTAGCTTGATAAAGTGTCAGCCAGCCGATCGTAGGTTGGAGCCTCGTAGGTTGGTGCCTTCAGAAAAATTAATGGGGAGTTGGAGCTTCCTGCAAGTTGTAGCTTGCAGAATTGAGGTAGGAGCCTTATGTAGGTTGGCGCTCGCGTAAAAACAACAGGAGAGGAGTTGGAGCTGTCTTTTGCATCACAACAATAATAAGATGTGGTTTTTTCCCTTTATGTACTATATCTCGTGCTCAGCATGTGTTGATGTGATTTATCTAATCGCTTAATACTTGTTGCTCATATATTAAGACTATTGTCACATTAACAACTGCTTGATACTTGCTACTCACTAATAAAGATTGCTCACATATTAAATTTGATCGTAAAGTGAAGGTAAATAAGTTTTAAGAGAAAAGTCTTTTAAAAAATTCAATGTATGTGTTAAGTGATTCACCCCCCGCCCCCCTCTCGGTTAACTAAGGACCAACATAGACTGCATATATGAATGGAAAAACTTGTCCCTGATCTCATTGTGCAATCTAGTATCCTTCTTAGGTGCATCAACCTCATGAAATAGATAGGGGTGTGTGCTCCTCATCACAGATGCTAGTCATCCTCATTATCCCCTCCTTGTATCTCCATAGTTCCACACCTTGTCATCAATGGCACATGTAAAACATGAGTTGTGCCTTGATCTCCACACATGAGATCCTAGGGACTTCCTTGTAAATATACAAGAATCCCTCTAGTTCGATCAAGAGCTCCTCCTTCCTCTACATGAGGTGCTAGATCAACTCCAGATCTGACAACGTTGTTGCCCTTAGCCTCCTCAACATGAATGGGAAACCCTCCAATGATTGGATCCTATTTTGGAAAAGGGATCTCCTTGCCTTCTTGTGCCAAAATACAAGATGAAGGTCTTGCCTCCAGCAAAGTATAGTGCAATATATCAGCCTCCTCTATGGTTTTCTGAAGTGGTTTTGAATCTATGGTTTCCTCCATCACATGTAAGGGTTTTGTTTGTCTTCTCCACATGTGTTTCAAAATTATTCCTACCAAATATTTCCACCAAAGTTTTGATGAACCTTGCATATTTGCATTCTTCAAAGAAAAAGACTCAAATATCCACCATGCATAGGCCTTACCTCTAGAATATAGCGTTGCTACTCTAATGGCTTCATCTTTAGAAATTTGATGCTGCTACAAAAAGGTGTTTAGCTCTTCCACTCAAGCCCTGGCTGAACATGTAGGGGAACCATCAAAGGTAGACAGAAGAAATATATCCACATTATGGTGCTTTCTCCTCCTCACCTTGACCTTTCAAAACTCTGGGAAAGGGATATGATCTCTAAACCTTTGAGTTTGAGATTCATATTGATGCAAAAACCCACTAAGAGTTCCCCTCTTAGGCATTCCTTCTTCCTCCCTTTCTCTCATGGAAAAAATAGGCATGAGACTGTGCTGTGCATCATAGGGTTTGGTTGCATGCTTGCACTCCCCATAAGAAAATCTAGAGTTTGACTCAGTTTCAAATCCTCTTGGAGAATACATCTCCCTTCTTATCTTCTTGAAATCTTCATAAATGCTCTGTACAGATCTTGGAAGAAGCTTTGTAAGTCTATCTTCCTTTCTTTCTCCACATAATGGAGTCTTATTCTTCTCTTTTCTTGATAGCATCTTGGATGAGTTCCATGGGCTGAGCCAAGATTATGCTTCGATACCACTGTAATATCCCAAAATAGGGGAAATCTACAACAATAAGAATGTTTTAAGATATTCTAAAGTTGGAGCTACAACAATATGTAAACACAAAAATGGAGTAACAGAGATAAATAAAATCATAAAATGTGAGAAGAAATCATAGTTATATTATTATGTTACAATAGCAAAATGTATACAAGATCTTGAGGAAAGAGCTACTCAAGATAGGAAAAATCAGCCTCAAGAAACAAGTACATAAAATATGATCAAACACTGCTACACAAGAGTGCCCAAGGCTATGACAGCACAGTTTTATTTGAGGAACTATTGTTGGGAAGTCTCAATACACAAATATAACAATGTACAGCTCATACAATGTGGGGTGCAAAGATATAAATCCCCAAGACACAATTCCAAGACAATCCTGGAAGGATTTCCTGAAATCTGTAAAATGGCAAAAATGTCGGAGTAGCAGGGCCGAGTAGCAGCTGCAACTCTAGAACTGGATGGAGATGGATGTAGAGGATGTAAAACCTGAATATACCTCCTCTAATGGATATTTTAAGTGAAAGGCCGATCCTAACACTAAAGATCTCACCCTCCAGACAATCTATAAAAACCCCACTACAAATGCTCACAGGAAATAACATTGTCACTGAGGGATATTAAAGTGTATATGCAAGGGAATGGGTTGGCCCAGTGCCAAGATCCGCAATAAGCTCTAAAACCTTTCTCACTAACCTCCCAAAGGAATGGAAGCTCCCTCCTCTAAAAAATAGCTCCGGAAATGGTGTTGTGGGACCTCCACTGCAACACCTTGCAACACAATATTACACTTTAGCAGAAATAATGATGTAGCTGAAGGAGGTGTCTTGGCCTTGAGCCTGAATTTGGAGAATGAAGTAAAAGATCCTTCAAGAGCCCTCTCTTGGAAGGATAAGGATTCCTAAATAGGAGATCCTTGTGTTAAACAACACTGCAACTCTGCTAAACAATAGGAGACTACACAAGAGTCTAAACAGACTATAAAATATATAATTCACAACATGAATCACAATGGTTTCCTTGCCCTCCTTTTAAACAAGTGAAAAATCTCTCCCCATGGGTCCCATTCCTTAGGGTTTCCTCCACCAAGGAAACTTCCTCCCATTCATACTGCACTCTCTCTCTAAGTGGTCTCCAACTCTTATTCGAGCATTGTTGACTTGGTCAAACTTGACCTTGTCCTCATGCAAATGTTCTCTTTCATACTTGAGGGTATGAAATACAGCTCTTATGAATATCCCTTTTCATATTATGAGGGATTTTATTCATTCTTCTGAAATATATGGGCCTCCTTACCCATTTATTTACCTCATATGTGTAAACAACAAAATTTAATATTCCATTTAGCTGTGTGATAAAGTGGGAATATTACAAATGTACTTGACCTAATGAACACAAAATGTAAATTTTTCCTCCATTGGGTGCCCCAAAAAATGCTTGGCCATCCAAAATAGTCAAAAACTCAAAATTTTCAAAAATGTGCTAAAATTTGGATTTGTCTTGTTGATCATGTTCGGGATGCTTGTAAGGATGCATCAACAAGAATGTCAAGTTTTTCTTCGTATTTTTCCCCTTTTAGGGATTGAAGCTTTGTAAGGATCTTTTGAGTTTGGCCCTTGCAATATTGTTTCTTAAGGCATAATGCCTTGCCATCTTCTTTTGAATGTCAAGATCCCTCTTGGTCTTCTCCATCTAATCCTCTACGTGCACATTTTCCCTCTCTATCCAAGATTCCCTATCATAGTCCATTTCCATGGAAATTAGCTCACTTGGAGTGAGCTGCTCTGCTAATGCTACCTCTTGCTCTCTTTCTTTGGCTAGAGCCTTCTTTAAGCTAATTTTCCTTGGCCTCCTCCTAGGAAGATGTTCTTCCTCTTCTTCAATGTCATCATGAATGTCATGACCTCATCTAGCTTTTCCTTGGCTCTTCTAGCCTCTTTCCGAGCTCTTATAGCTCTAACTTCATAGATGGCTTTCTCTGCCTCCAACTGCTGGTTTTCCACCTCAAATAAGTTGATCACATTCTTAGCCCTACCAAGACTAGCTTGTAGAACCCTAATCTGGGCATATTTGCTCTTGAGTAGCATGTTTGTGATCCTTTTCTCATTTTCATCATCACTGTCAAAGTGAATAAGTTGAAACTCTTGTTCAGTTACATGCTTGTCTTCTTCCTCTTCATCAATGAAATTTCCCCTACCTTTGTCAAGCATCTTGGTTGATGTAGAATGCATGGCCCCTTGCCTGTTAAGGGAAACAAACACGTGCCTATTTCCCCTCTAGTAGGTCAAAGGAAAAGGTTCTATGTTGACCATTTCAGTGTCATCTATTTCACTGCCATTATGACTACCATCATTATTGCTCTCATGGCTCTTTGACCTACTACCATCATCCTCACTACTCTTTGCTTCATTTCCATTTGATTCACTGATATGTTCCTCACTGCCCTCACTGCTCTTTTCTTCACTAATTTATTTCTCATTGTTTGACTCCTCATTACCATGAGATGATGGTGAGGGATTGTGAGGGGGTGATGAAGGAGGATTATCATGATGTGAAATAATGTGAGTGGATGGAGAAGTATTGTTGGTGAGAAGTCAGGTCTCGCGGAAAAGACCCAGGTTTAGGAGTTGTGGCCAACAAAGGGGTCCGATGTAGTCTAGGATCACGCCAGCATTTTCACCCTACTCCGGAGAGCAGTGAGTCTCACCCGAGGCATGCCGCAACCACATGCAGAAGGGGATGAGATCAATGGCAAGGAACAGAGTCGCAACTCATGATGGACAATGCATCGATTATATAGACAGAGTTATGTACGTAAGAGCACTTAAGAAGCATTCAGACATTAGAAAATAAAATTTTAAACCAGCATAAACACATTACATGCATGTAAACCTCTTATTGAGACAACAACCTTTCATTATATTAATCTCTTGGCCAAGCACATGATTACATATCATTTTCAGCGATAGCTTACAACTCTGATATAGATGTCTTACAGAACAGAAAGGTAGAATAGAGAAGATTAGGAACCATAGAAGTGTCATGAATGATTTCCCACAGTTGCTCTGTGCTTCTTCTCCTGTCACGAGCCTCACAACCTCTACAGCATCCTCTTTCTTTCAGCTGGGTGACTGTTATTTATTCACCCGCTATCGCGACTATCAGTTCCTCTGTGTATTTTCTTCAGCTGCTTCCAGCTTCTCTCCTATTATCTGTGTGTTCCGCTTTCTGTCTTCTGTTGTGTGTTTTCTTCATCTGTACTTGTGCGTGTTCTTTCTTCAGCTATCTCATGCTTCCGCGCCACCTTGATAGCTCCGCGACTCCTAGTAGTTGCGATGCGGTCGCGATTGCCATGTGTCTTCATGCCGCAACTCAAAAGGTCAAAATTCAAAATGTTCTAACCAAGATTTCAAAAACAAGGGCCCCAACAGGCCCCGACCACAGTTCCTTAACTCGTCCCCGAGTCAATCACAAATGACAGTTTCCACCTCCATTGCCCCGCTGGATCCCGTGCCCTGCTCGGCCTGTGTGCCTTTGCCTCGTGCCCTTTCCTGTTGTGCTCCTCCAAGCGGTTGTTCAAACAAGGGCCCCAACTCCGAGACCCTGCGGAGCGCTGTATCTTTGAGTCCGGTGAAGTCTGACACAGCTTGCTGCCATCCCTGCATTAGCGAGTCGGCTTCCTCAGTGATCCTGGTGGTAGCGGCCTCCTCTATATTCATCGGGACAACCCCGAACATCGTGGTAAGCTGGGTCTTGGCCTTTGCAGCTAGCTGTTGTATTGATTTGGCACTGGCTTGAATAGGCGGACGAATTTCCTGAATTATCTGCTTGGCCATTGCTGAGTTGGCCTCGGTCTGGTGCATTTGAAACTCAAGATCGTCCGCCAGGGCATATAGTTGATCTAACCGCGTGGGATCTACGGTCTCCTAAATTTCCCTGGAAATCTGTTGCAGCTGTGCGGAGATGGGTTGCGTTTTGACCGTGAGGGCGAGTGAACACTCCTGCAGACTTTGTAGGAGGTCGTAGGCCTCGCGCGCCATGGAGTGAAGGGGCACCTGCATGTGAGCTGCCTGGGTCTGCTTGGCGGCCACCTATTCTGAGTATACAATCTATGGGTCGGGGAGCGCAGGCCGTGCAGCTAACGACGCTTGAAGTTCCTGATTCTCCCTGCGTAGACCCGTGAAGGCAGACCGAATGTGGTAAGCCTGGATGGCTACATTCCTCTCCGCTATATTTTCAGGAAGTGGGGCATGGTGAGCCCTTACAGCGGGCCAGAGGTCTGACAACACCTGAGTGACAATGGTGACCTGCTCCTGCAGGTAGGCCTTATCCTTGGTCAGCTGGTGGTGCTGTTCAGTAAGTGCTATGATCTGGTGGTGCTGCTCATCGCACCGCTACTGCAGCTCCGAATGAAGTTGTTTGGCCTGCAGGGCCGCCCGCTGAATGAATAGGTACAACTGGGCTGTACCCCATGTTTCTACGTTGGTGGTGCCGGAAGCGCCCTGCTCCGGAAGTCGCTCCTACAAAGGTTGCCCACTGGCCACTGATCTGTTGGAATTCTCAAGAGGGGACACCGGTGTCTGCTGCTGCGTTGAGGTGCCCATGTCGGAATTTGGCTGTTCTTGCTGAGTGGTCTGGCCTGTGGGGGGAGGGTCAGCATGCTCAGGCGGAGCCTCGACCGAGTCAGCCGCAACGTTGGCCAGCTGGGTAAATATAGTAGAGAAAGAACCCTGGGGTGTGGCCACGGGTCGACTGGTGGTACTACAGCCGCAGTACTGGAGGTGACTTCAACCCCGTGGTCTCCTCCAAAAAGTTCCCGGATAAGGGGGTCGGATACAGTGGCAGATGAGTTTGATGGAACGGATGAAGTGGAAGGTGGCTGGATGGTGGAGGGAGCGGTGGACGGTGTGGAGGAGGGATGGGAGAGGCGAATATTGATGAATTCTGATGGTTCGATAAGGGGTTCCTCTGGAATTAATGTCCCTGTGACTGGAGTGGATGGCGGATCGTCATCAGTAAGGTCCACCACCGGATCAGTGATGGTGGTGCGGGCCCGCTTGGATGGAGGGGGGTCTAATTGATCAGGTCCCGGGCCCGTTTCACCCATTGGGGTGATGATGGGGCTGGTAGAAGTGAATAAGTTGGTAGGGATGGGAGAAGTGAGAGGGGTAGTATGGGACAGAGAAAGAGAACGACTGAGCTGGAATTCAGAAAATAAAGGAAACAAAGGGGCACCGCTTGAAATAACTTGGGTCGCCACGTTGAGACTTCGTACCTGAGTATTGAAGTGGCGGACGACGGGGACCAGTGATTCGGGGAGTTCCTGTGAGGTCCCGCCGTGGCCTGTGAGGGCCCTGCCGCGCCCGTCTCGGCAGGCCGTTGCACCGGCAGCATCCGCTCAAAGTTGTATTTGGGGATCCCGTCGCGGATGTGCTTTGTGACCCCCGGCCACGAACAGACCTCGCGGTGAAAGGTAGCATCGTCTAGCTAGAATTTGAGCGGTGCCATGTGGAAGGTGGCTTCCGGCACGCAAGTGGGGCGGAGGTAAGTGTGCCTGTGGCTTACCCCGAACCATACCTGCTCACTATAGTCGTCCAACAGGTTCCTGGGCACCCGTTGCTGGTTAGCCACCACATCTATCATTAGCCCGTACCAAGCCCGAAACGCTTCCGCATTCACCTGTTTAGTGCTAGGGTCAGAGGACACCTACCACGGGGTGAACTTCATCGCGAGGGGCTGGCTTGCGGTAGTTTCTGCCGGCAGCCGGACAGGAGGAATGTGCCATTTCCACATCGCAAAAGCTACAATCAGGTAACCATAGATGAAACTAGTGGTGCGCTTATAATTCTCTTCGCATGCCGCGAACAGTTCTTTGAGCACGAAAGAGCACCAATTCAGCCTGGTGCCTTGGACACAGTGCTCCGCAATGGAGATGGTATCCAAGGTGCACTCTCCTTTGGTATAATGCCGCATCGTCTTGCTAGCAATGAGATAGCAAGCGAACCAAATCTCCGACTTGTTAATCAGATCAATTTTGGTGCCCTTCCCCCCCTGGCGAGTGCCATATTTGGCATAGAGGTCTGTATCACCCGACTTTCGTGCGCACTTGGAAGATGTTTGACCGACAGCAGAGACGTCTGCGCCATTCTGAGACAGCCCTGTGAAGTGATGAATGTCTTTAGCGTGAATGGGGATCTCCTCGTTTAGCCACAAGGACCCATTCTAAATTCGGCTGAGGAGGAACCGGGTGCATTGCAGGGCCGGTCGAGTAGTCCCAAAGACAGGAAGAGTTCTTAAATTCATCAGGGATGATTGCTGGAGGCCCCTGTACTCTGGTCGCATTCGGTTGGTTGAGCTACTGCCTGGTGTGTAGTGATGCTCCATATATGTCTGCCAATGGAGGGAGGGGAATTCGACCGGGTCGGACAGGTTGGCGTCTATCAACGCTGCACTGCCGTATTTGCCAACCAGCGACTCTGTCCTGTGGATTTGACTGTCCAGCGCTGGTTCAGCAACGGATAAGAGAGCCTTTGGCATTTTGGCACGACGCTGGTAAACCTGGAGATTTCTCCTGGAGCTTCTATCTTGGTGCGATGCGTTTTGAGACTTCAACCGCTCTGGTGTCGCTGCAATTGCTAAATTGAACTGGTCCGACATTCTCGTGCTATTGGTCTCCATGCAAGTTATGTCATCACCTGGCACGAGCGGAGTTGATGAGACCCCATAACGACAATTAATTCCTGCTGGCCTTCTTGCCTGCGATAATCGTGCGCTCGATCGCATGCCTGTGTGTAATCTAACGGTAAAT
This sequence comes from Pinus albicaulis, assembly GCA_034641835.2. Lineage (NCBI taxonomy): Eukaryota > Viridiplantae > Streptophyta > Pinopsida > Pinales > Pinaceae > Pinus > Pinus albicaulis. Next base: position 1,303,434,213 of record CM076580.1, read on the forward strand.
AAAAAATCTAGTAAAGCCAAAGTTCAGAAGAGGAGCTGAGTGATATTGAAATATGTAATTAAGAATGTGAATGTAAATGTTGTAATTAATTTTTATTGATTGTGATGCAAAGGCAAGTATCCTAAAGAAAAGAAAAAATCCCAATGTAGCATGAAATTGTGTACATATTATTATAATTTTTAAATTGAGTTGGATAAAGAAATGAGGAGGCAGAAGACCAAGGGGTATGACCATTCATTTCGAATTCCTAGAAGAAAACAAACAGTCATCAAAAATTCTATAAGTAATATCATTTCGAAATGCCAAAGAGTAAGTGAGAAGGGAGAGAAAGAGTGAGTGAAAATAATGCAGAAATGAAGCAGTGAAGCAGAGAACAAAGAGGAGTTGAGCAGAGAAGAAGGAGAATCTAATAGAGAATCTGAGAAGATGCAGAGATGATACAGGGCAGATATGAGAATAGATGAACAACATAGCAATTGGAACAAAACAGAGCTGATATCCAAGGTAAATCAACAAGTGTTTCTCTTTTGAAAGAGTAAGGAAGTTGGAGCTTCCCTATCAAGTTGTAGCTTGATAGATGTCAGTTGTAGCTGACTGAGGTAGGAGCCTCCTGTAGGTTGGTGCCTGCAGAAAATATATGGGAGTTGTTGCTTCCACATCAAGTTGTAGCTTGATAAAATGTCAGTTGTAGCTGACTGAGGTTGGAGCCTCCTGTAGGTTGGTGCCTACAGAAAATTAATGGGAGTTGGAGCTTCCTTGCAAGTTGTAGCTTGCAGAATTGAGGTAGGAGCCTCCTGTAGGTTGGTGCCTACAGAAAAACAGTGGTGAGAGCGAGTTGGAGCTTGCCTTTGCATCACAGCAATAATAAGATGTGGTTTTCTCCCTTTATGGGTTTCCACTTATATTTGGTGTCTTTGTGCATGTGTTGATGTGATTTATCTAATCTTCTTAATACTTGTTGCTCACATATTAAGACTATTGTTACAATTAACAAATCTGTTTGATACTTGCTGCTCACTAATAAAGATTGCTCACATATTAAGTTGATCATGAAGTGAAGGTGTAAATAAGTTTTAAGAGAAAAGTTTTAAAAGTCCATGTATGTGTTAAACTGATTCACCCCCCCCTCTCAGTTTAACTAAGGGTTCAACATAAATGCATATATGAATGGAAAAACTTGTCCCTGATCTCATTGTGCAATCTAGTATCCTTCTTAGGTGCATCAACCTCATGAAATAGATAGGGGTGTGTGCTCCTCATCACAGATGCTAGTCATCCTCATTATCCCCTCCTTGTATCTCCATAGTTCCACACCTTGTCATCAATGGCACATGTAAAACATGAGTTGTGCCTTGATCTCCACACATGAGATCCTAGGGACTTCCTTGTAAATATACAAGAATCCCTCTAGTTCGATCAAGAGCTCCTCCTTCCTCTACATGAGGTGCTAGATCAACTCCAGATCTGACAACGTTGTTGCCCTTAGCCTCCTCAACATGAATGGGAAACCCTCCAATGATTGGATCCTATTTTGGAAAAGGGATCTCCTTGCCTTCTTGTGCCAAAATACAAGATGAAGGTCTTGCCTCCAGCAAAGTATAGTGCAATATATCAGCCTCCTCTATGGTTTTCTGAAGTGGTTTTGAATCTATGGTTTCCTCCATCACATGTAAGGGTTTTGTTTGTCTTCTCCACATGTGTTTCAAAATTATTCCTACCAAATATTTCCACCAAAGTTTTGATGAACCTTGCATATTTGCATTCTTCAAAGAAAAAGACTCAAATATCCACCATGCATAGGCCTTACCTCTAGAATATAGCGTTGCTACTCTAATGGCTTCATCTTTAGAAATTTGATGCTGCTACAAAAAGGTGTTTAGCTCTTCCACTCAAGCCCTGGCTGAACATGTAGGGGAACCATCAAAGGTAGACAGAAGAAATATATCCACATTATGGTGCTTTCTCCTCCTCACCTTGACCTTTCAAAACTCTGGGAAAGGGATATGATCTCTAAACCTTTGAGTTTGAGATTCATATTGATGCAAAAACCCACTAAGAGTTCCCCTCTTAGGCATTCCTTCTTCCTCCCTTTCTCTCATGGAAAAAATAGGCATGAGACTGTGCTGTGCATCATAGGGTTTGGTTGCATGCTTGCACTCCCCATAAGAAAATCTAGAGTTTGACTCAGTTTCAAATCCTCTTGGAGAATACATCTCCCTTCTTATCTTCTTGAAATCTTCATAAATGCTCTGTACAGATCTTGGAAGAAGCTTTGTAAGTCTATCTTCCTTTCTTTCTCCACATAATGGAGTCTTATTCTTCTCTTTTCTTGATAGCATCTTGGATGAGTTCCATGGGCTGAGCCAAGATTATGCTTCGATACCACTGTAATATCCCAAAATAGGGGAAATCTACAACAATAAGAATGTTTTAAGATATTCTAAAGTTGGAGCTACAACAATATGTAAACACAAAAATGGAGTAACAGAGATAAATAAAATCATAAAATGTGAGAAGAAATCATAGTTATATTATTATGTTACAATAGCAAAATGTATACAAGATCTTGAGGAAAGAGCTACTCAAGATAGGAAAAATCAGCCTCAAGAAACAAGTACATAAAATATGATCAAACACTGCTACACAAGAGTGCCCAAGGCTATGACAGCACAGTTTTATTTGAGGAACTATTGTTGGGAAGTCTCAATACACAAATATAACAATGTACAGCTCATACAATGTGGGGTGCAAAGATATAAATCCCCAAGACACAATTCCAAGACAATCCTGGAAGGATTTCCTGAAATCTGTAAAATGGCAAAAATGTCGGAGTAGCAGGGCCGAGTAGCAGCTGCAACTCTAGAACTGGATGGAGATGGATGTAGAGGATGTAAAACCTGAATATACCTCCTCTAATGGATATTTTAAGTGAAAGGCCGATCCTAACACTAAAGATCTCACCCTCCAGACAATCTATAAAAACCCCACTACAAATGCTCACAGGAAATAACATTGTCACTGAGGGATATTAAAGTGTATATGCAAGGGAATGGGTTGGCCCAGTGCCAAGATCCGCAATAAGCTCTAAAACCTTTCTCACTAACCTCCCAAAGGAATGGAAGCTCCCTCCTCTAAAAAATAGCTCCGGAAATGGTGTTGTGGGACCTCCACTGCAACACCTTACAGCTCTATATTATACTTTGCGAGAAATAATGTTGCTTAGGCTGAAGGAGGTGTCTTGGCCCTTGAGCTGAATTTTGGAGAATGATGCAAGATCAACCCAGAGGCCTCTCTTGAAAGGATAAGGATTCCTAAACAGGAAATCCTTGTGCTAAGCAGCACTGCAACTATGCTAAACTGCAAGAGACCGCACAAGAATCTAAACAGACCATAAAATCAATAATACATAACATGAGTAACAATGGTTGCCTTGCCCTCCTTTTAAACAAGTGAGAACTCTCTCCCCATGGGTCCCACTCCTTAGGGTTTCCTCCACCAAGGAAAATTCCTCCCATTCACACTACGCTGTCTCTCCAAGTGGTCTCCACCTCTTATCCCAGTGCTGTTGACTTGGTCAAACTTGACGTTGTCCTCATGAAAATGTCCTCTTTCATACTCGAGGGTATGAAATCCAGCTCTTCTGAATATCCCTTTCCATATTATAAGGGATTTTATTCATTCTTCTGCAATGTATGGGCCTCCTTACCCATTTATTTACCTCCTATGTGTAAACAACAAAATTTAATATTCCATTTAGTTGTGTGCTAAAGTGGGAATATTACGGATGTGCTTGACCTAATGAACAAAAAATGTAAATTTTTCCTCCATTAGGTGCCCCCAAAAAGAAGATTTGCAGCCCATCCAAAAGCACCCAAAAATTCAAAATCTTCAAAAATGTGCCAAAATTTGGATTTGTCTTATTGATCATGTTTGGGATGATTGTAGGGATGTATCAACAGGAATTTCAAGTTTTTATTTGTATTTTTCCTCCTTTAGGGATTGAATCTTTGCAAGGGCTCTTTTGAGCTTGTCCTTTGCAATCTTATTTCTTAAGGCATAATGCTTTGCCATATTATTTTGCATGTCAAGGTCCCTCTTGGTCTTCTCCACCTAATCCTCTAGGTGCACATTTTCCCTCTCTGGCCAAGATTCCCTATCATAGTCTATTTCCATGGCAAACAACTCACTTCGAGTGAGCTGCTCTGCCAATGCTGCCTCTTGCTCTCTTTCTTTGGCTAAAGCCGTCTTTAAGCCAATTGTCCTTGGCCTCCTCCTAGGAAGCTATTCTTCCTCTTCTTCAATGTCATCATGAATGTCCAAGACCTAATATAGCTTTTCCTTGGATTTTCTAGCCTCTTTTCGAGCTCTGATAGCTATGGCCTCATAGATGGATTTCTCTGCCTCTAACTACTGGTTTTCCACCTCAAATAAGTTGATCACATTCTTGGCCCTACCAAGATTGGCTTGTAGATCCCTAATCTGGGCATCCTTTCTCTTGAGTAGCATGTTTGTGATCCTTTGCTCATTTTCATCATCAATGTCAAGGTGAATAAGCTAAAATTCTTTTTCAGTCTCATGTTTTTCTTCCTCTTCTTCATCAATGACCTTTTCCTTACCTTTGTCAAGCTGCTTGGTTGATGTAGAAGGCATGGCCCCTTTCCTCTTAAGGGAAAAAAACACATGCCTATTTCCCCTCTAGTAGGTCAAAGGAAAAGGTTCAATGTTACTCATATCAGTGCCATCTGTCTCAATGCCATTATGACTACCACCATTATTTCTCTCATGGCTCTTTGACCTACTACCATCATCCTCACTACTCTTTGCTTCTTTTCCATTTGATTCAACGATATGTTCCTCATGCCCTCTTTGCTCTTTTCTTCATTAATTTATTTCTCATTTTGACTCCTCATTACCATGAGATGATGGTGAGGGATTGTGAGAGGGTGATGAAGGAGGATTATCCTGAGGTGAAGGAATGTGAGTGAATGGAGAAGTATTATTGTTGGCGAGGAGTCATCTCTCATTGAAAAGACCAGGTTCGAGTTTGTGGCCAACAAAGGGGTCCGATGTAGTCTAGGATCACGCCGGCATTTTCACCCTACTCCGGAGAGCAGAGAGTCTCACCCGAGGCATGCTGCAACCACATGCAGAAGGGGATGAGATCAATGGCAAGGAACAAAGTCGCAACTCATGACGGACAATGCATCGATTATATAGACAGAGTTATGTACACAAGAGCACTTAATAAGCATTCAGACATTAGCAAATAAAATTTTAAACCAGCATAACCACATTACATGCATGTAAACCTCTTATTGAGACAGCAACCTTTCATTATATTAATCTCTTGGCCAAGCACATGATTACATAGCATTTTTAGCGATAGCTTACAACTCTGATACAGATGTCTTACGGAACAGAAAGGGAGAATAGAGAAGGTTAGGAACCATAGAAGTGTCATGCATGATTTCCCGCAATCGCTCTATGCTTCTCCTCCTGTCGCGAGCCTCACAACCTCTGCAACCTCTCCCTCTTTCAGCCGGGTGACTGTTATTTGTTCACCCGCTATCGTGACTATCAGTTCCTCTGTGTCTTTTCTTCCGGTACTTCCAGCTCCTCTCCTGTTATCTGCGTGTTTCGGTTTCTGTCTTCTGCTGTTGTTTTCTTCATCTGTACTTGTGTGTGTTCTTTCTTCAGCTATCTCATACTTCCGCGCCACCTTGATAGCTCCGCGACTCCTGGTAGTTGTGATGCGGTCGCGATTGCCATGTGTCTTCATGTCGCAACTCAAAAGGTCAAAATTCAAAATGTTCTAACCAAGATTTCAAAAACAAGGGCCCCAACAGGCCCCGACCACAGTTCCTTGACTCGTCCCCGAGTCAATCACAAATGACAGTTTCCACCTCCATTTCCGCGCTGGATCCCATGCCATGTTCGGCCTGTGTGCCTTTGTCTCATGCCCTTTCCTGCTGTGCTCCTCCAATCGGTTGTGCAAACAAGGGCCCCAACACCGGGACCCTGCGGAGCGCTATATCTTTAAGCCCAGTGAAGTCTGACACTGCTTGCCGCCATACCTGCATTAGCGAATCGGCTTCCTAAGTGATCCTGGTGGCAGCGGCCTCCTCTATATTCGTCGGGACAACCCCGAACATCATTGTAAGCTGGGTCTCGGCCTTTGCAGCTAGCTGTTGGATTGATTTGGCACTGGCTTGAATGGGCGGACGGATTTCCCGAATTATCTGCTTGTCCGTTGCTGAGTTGGCCTCGGTCTGTTGCATTTGAACCTCAGGCTTGTCTGACTGGGCATAGAGCTGATCTAACCACGCGGGATCTGCGGTCTCCTGAATTTCCCTGGAAATCTGTTGCAGCTAGACAGAGATGGGCTGCGTTTTGACCGTGAGGGCGAGTAAACACTCCTGCAGACTTTGCAGGAGGTCGTAGGCCTCGCACGCCGTGGAGTGAAGGGTCACCTGCATGTGAGCTGCCTGGGTTTTCTTGTCTGCTACTTGTTCAGAGTATACAATTTGTGGGTCGGGGAGCGCGGGCCGTGCGGCTAACGCCGCTTGAAGTTCCTGATTCTCTCTGCATAGACCAGTGAAGGCAGACCGAATGTGGTAAGCCTAGACGACCACATTGCTCTTCACTATATCGTCAGGAAGTGGGGCATGGTGAGCCCTTACAGCGGGCCATAGGTCTGAGAACGCCTGAGTGACAATGGTGACCTGCTCCTGCAGGTAGGCCTTCTCCTTGGTCAGCTGGTTGCGCTGTTCAGTAAGCGCTATGATCTGGTGGTGCTGCTCATTGCACCGCTGTTGCAGCTCCGAATGAAGCTGTTTGGCCTGCAGGGCCGCCCTCTGAATGAATAGGTACAACTGGGTTGTACCCCATGTTTCTATGTTGGCAGTGCCAGAAGCACCCTGCTCTGGCATTCGCTCCTGCAAAGGTTGCCCACTGGCCACTGATCTGTTGGAATTCTCAGGAGGGGACACCGGTGTCTGTTGCTGCGTTGAGGTGCCCATGTCGGAATCTGGCCGTTCTTGCTGAGTGGTCTGGCCTGTGGGGGGAGGGTCAGAATTCTCAGGCGGAGCCTCGACCGAGTCAGCCCGAACGTTGGCCAGTCGGGTAAATATAGTAGAGAAAGAACCCTGGGGTGTGGCCACGGGGTCGACTGGTGGTACTACGGCCGCAGTACTGGAGGTGACTTCAGCCCCGTGGTCTCCTCCAAAGAGTTCCCGGATAAGGGGGTCAGATATAGTGGCAGATGAGTTTGATGGAGCGGATGAAGTGGCAGGTGGATGGACGGTGGAGGGAGCAGAGGACGGTGTGGTGGAGGTATGGGGGAGGCGAATATTGATGAATTCTGATGGGTTGATAAGGGGTTCCTCCGGAATTAATGTCCCTGTGAGTGGAGTGGGTGGCAGATCATCATATGTAAGGTCCACCACTGGATCAGTGACGGTGGTGCGGGCCCGCTTGGATGGAGGGGGGTCTAATTGATCAGGTCCCGGGCCCGTTTTGCCCATTGGGGTGATGATGGGGCTGGTAGAAGTGAATAAGTTGGTAGGGATGGGAGAAGTGAGAGGGGTAGTATGGGACAGATAAAGAGAACGACTGAGCTGGAATTCAGAAAATAAGGGAAACAAAGGGGCACCGCTTGAAATAACTTGGGTCGCCACGTTGAGACTTCGTACCCGAGTATTGAAGTGTTGGACGACGGGGAACAGTGATTCAGGGAGTTCCTGTGAGGTCCCGACTGCATCCTGAGAAGGTCCCGCCGCGGCCTGTGAGGGCCCTGCCGCGCCTGTCTCGGCAGGCCGTTGCGTTGGCAGCATCCGCTCAAAGTTGTACCTGGGGATCCCGTCGCAGATGTGCTTTGTGACCCCCGGCCACGCAGAGACCTCGCGGTGAAAGGTAGCATCGTCCAGCTGGAATTTGAGCGGCGCCATGTGGAAGGTGGCTTCCAGCACGCAAGTGGGGCAGAGGTAAGTGTGCCTGTGGCTTACCCCGAACCATACCTACTCACTATAGTCGTCCAACAGGTTCCTGGGCACCCATTGCTGGTTAGCCACCACATCTATCATTAGCCCGTACCAAGCCCGAAACGCTTCCGCATTCACCTGTTTAGTGTTGGGGTCAGAGGACACCTACCATGGGGTGAATTTCATCGTGAGGGGCTGGCTCGCGGTAGTTTCTGCCGGTAGCCGGACAGGAGGAATGTGCCATTTCCACATGGCAAAAGCTACGATCAGGTAACCATAGATGGAACTAGTGGTGCGCTTATAATTCTCTTCGCATGCCGCGAACAGTTCTTTGAGCACGAAAGAACACCAATTCAGCCTGGTGCCTTGGACACAGTGCTCCACAATGGAGATGGTATCCAAGGTGCACTCTCCTTTGGTATAATGCCACATCGTATTGCTAGCAATGAGATAGCAAGTGAACCGAATCTCTGGCTTGTTAATCAGATCAATTTTGGCGCCCTTCCCCCCCCCAGCGAGTGCCATATTTGGCATAGAGGTCTGTATCACCCGACTTTCGTGCGCGCTTGGAAGATGTCTGACTGGCAGCGGAGACATCGATCCATTCTGGGACAGCCCGGTGAGGCGATGAATGTCTTCAGCGTGAATGGGGATCTCCTCGTTTAGCCACAAGGACCCGTTCTGAATTCGGCTGAGGAGGAACCGGGTGCATTGCAGGGCCGGTCCTGTAGTCCCAAAGACAGGAAGAGTTCTTAAATTCATCAGGGACAATTGCTGGAGGCCCCTGTACTCTGGCCGCATTCGGTTGGTTGAGCTACTGCCTGGTGTGTAGTGATGCTCCATATATGTCTGCCAATGGAGGTAGGGGAATTCGACTGGGTCAGACAGGTTGGCGTCTATCAATGCTGCACTGTCATATTTTCCAACCAACGACTCTGTTCTGTGGATCCGACTGTCCAGCACTGGTTCAGCAACGGATAGGAGAGCCTTTGGCATTTTGGCACGGTGCTGGTAAACCTGGAGAATTCGCCTGGAGCTTCTGTCTTGGTGCGGTGCGTTTTGAGACTTTAACCGCTCTGGTGTCGCTGCAATTGCCAAATTGAACTGGTCCGGCATTCTCGTGCTGTTGGTCTCCATGCAAGTTATGTCATCACCTAGAACAAGCGGAGTTGATGAGACCCCATAACGACAATTAATTCCTGCTGGCCTTCTTGCCTGCGATAATCGTGCGATCGATCGCATGCCTGTGTGTAATCTGACAGTTGCTGACGGCGGCATGGGGAAATGGGTGGACGTGACGGCTGAGGGAACTACGGATGATGGCAAATGATTATGGTACGGTTACTGCCTACTTATGGTAATTTATGATGCAAATCTGAGCGATCCTACGGACTGACAAAAAGGACTGACGGAAATGACCTGGACTGATACTGGCACGTGGATGGATCCTACAAGGATGACATGCTAGACGGGCGCCACCACGACCACAGTTAGTTGCAGTGCGGCCCCCGTAACTGATCAGTTATTTACAGACTACCTATGAACGAAAAAGACTCCCTACGCTCATCCCGGTTGCGGGAGAGTTATTCGACTAAGCTACGCTACGGGTGCTCTCGGGTGCGAGAGTTATTGATGAGAAGTGAAAGGTACCTACTCCTGGTAGGGTTTCAGGCGTGCGCCATTCACCCACCCAGGGAGAACTGTACCGTCCAGCTGTGCCAACCGAACGGCTCCTGAGTCGCGGATCTCGATGACAAAGTAGGGTCCCAACCAGTGCATCTGGAGCTTGCTTGGAAACTTCTGGAACCGGCTATCATATAAGAGAACTTTGCCGCCAACTTGGAATGCTTTGTTCTTGAGGTGGCGGTCGTGCCACGCTTTCTGCCTGGCCTTCTGAACCTTCTGGTGGAAGTTCACCAGGAATCGGGCCTCATCCAGCTCCTGTAGCTCCTGGAGGCATTCTCGAAGTGACTCCTCTTCTGAGAACTGAAGAGACGTAGCGATTAAAAGATTGGGTACAGTGAACTCGGCGGGAATCACAGCTTCCCGACCATACACCAACTGGAATGGCATCTGATTGGTCAAGCATTTCACCGTGGTCTGGTACGCCCACAATGCTACTGGGAGACGCTCATCCCAATCGTCGCGCTGAGCATTGCAAATCTTAGTCAAGCCTTTTTCAAGAATTTTGTTAAATGCTTCCACAGTACCATTGGCCTGCGGGTGGTATGGGCTGCTTTTGTGATGTTGAATCATAAATGTGTCCAGTAGTGACTTGACCGTGGCATTAATAAAATGCGTACCCTGATCGCTGGTTAAGCTTCTTGGGCATCCAAACCGGCTGATGATGTGTTCAAAAATGAACCGGGCAGCTGTCTCCGCCGAGCAGTCGCGTACCGCCGCCGCCTTAGCCCACCAGGTGAGGTAATCCGTGGCGGTAATGATGTACCGGGCCTTGGAGTGTCTGGCGACCGGGGCAATGGGACCTAGAAAATTGACAGCCCACTTTTCGAATGGCCGCAACACATGCACTGGGTGTAGCAGAAGCTCATCCCGGTGAGAGGGCCTTCTCGTCCGCTGGAAAACATCGCAGCGCTTCACGTAGGCCTTATAGTCAGCATGTACTGTCGGCCACCACAGGCCAGCTTGGAGCACCTTTCTTGCGGTGGGTTTCGCACCCACATGCCCTCCCGCAACACCGCTGTGACATTCCCACATCACCGCTTCCCGTTCGTGGTCAAGGACACATCTGTGCAACACCTCATCGAGGCCCAGTTTGTATAGATGCCCCGCGATCAATTGGTAGTCGGCCGCCCGGACAACCAGGTGGCATTTCTGGAGTGGGGTGTAATCCTAAGGGCATTGTCCCATGGTCAGATAAGTGGCAATTTCAGCCAAGTAATCCGGTACTGCTTCGACTCGGAAGAGGTCGGCATCCGGCAGCTGATCGTCCAACGAGCCTTCGTTCTCTCCCGTCTCCAACCTGGATAAATGATCGGGACCGACATTCAACCTGCCGGGCTTGACAATCACCTCAAACGTGAATTCCTGGAAAAGTAGAAGCCAGCGACAGATCTGTCCTTCCAAAACAGGCTTATTCACCAGATACTTCAATGGAGAGTGGTTCGTAAAGAATTTGAACTTGCCGCCCAGAAGATAGTGGCGAAACTTTTGGAGGGAGTACACCATCGCCAACGCCTCCCGCTCGATCGTGGTGTAATTCTTCTCCACATTCGATAACCTGTGGCCGGCGAAGTAGACGGGGTGGTCAACTGTCGTCTCCCCGGGTTGCGCCAAGACAACCCCAAGTGAAATACCGGACGCATCAATATGCACGTGGAACTGCTTATCCCAGTCGGGATGAACAAGTATGGGCGCCGTCGCCAACTTCTCCTTCAAGGTGTCAATGGCCTTCCTACACTCCTCCGTCCACTGGAATACTTCTGACTTCCGCAACAGTTTCTCCAAAGGGGTCGTAATCTTTGTGTAGTTGCGGATAAATCGCCTGTAATATCCTGTGTGCCCGAGCAGTGCACGCAACTGCTTCACGGTTTTGGGGGCTTCCATGTGAACTATGACCGCGACCTTGGGCGGGATCGACACAGACCCTTTGCTTGCACACCACGTGGCCTAAGAGTGTGCCGAATGGAACTGCAAAAATACATTTCTTCAAGTTCAAGGAAATCTGCAGCTGACGACACCGGTCAAACATAATACGCAAAAGGGTGGCGTGTTTCTTCAACAGGATGTAGACGGTCCAGTCGTCCATGTAGACCTCCAGGAACTTGTGAATGTACTCCCGGAAAGCAGCAATTACAATCCGGGAAAACACAGCCGGTGCGTTCTTCAGACCAAACGGCATAACGTGGTATGCGAATGATCCCCACTCAGTGGTGAATGTCGTCTTTGCTTTGTCTTCCTCGGCGATGCGCACCTGATGGTAACCCGAAAACCCATCAGTGAAGGAATAAGCTTCATTTCCCGCAACATGATCTAGAACTTCATCGCTAAAAGGAGTGGGAAACGGATCGTGGATGCAGGCATTGTTCAGGCTCCGGTAGTCTACACAGACACGGATCTCCGCTTTGTCCTTCTTGTTCTGGATGACAATGGGACTCACCCACTCTGCTTCTTCTACTGGAAAGATAAGACCTGCAGCCAGCATCTTGTCGATCTCCATCTTGACCTTTTCTTTGATACGTGGGTTCAGCCGGTAGGGTCGGTGCTTGATAGGCCGGGCATCCGGCTTCAGCACAATGCGCATTTCACCAAGGTCCCCCTTAATCCCCTTCAGGTCTGCAACCGAGGATGGGAACAAGTCTTCGTATTCCCAGAGGAGGCTGAAAATTTATTTTGTCGTTTCCTCGTCCCAGTAATCTCCCACCGTTGCCAGCTTGGGTTTCTCGTCTATTCCAATGTTCAGCTTCTTCGTCTTTAGTGGCTGTAAATGGACTCCTTCAGTCGTCGGCTCTTCACTGATGTTCCGCTCGCCTTCCTTTTCGTCAAAATAGAGATGCCTGAGGTCCTCCAGACTATCATCATCCGGATCGCCGTCAATCCATTGGCAAACCAACTCGCGCCTGGCCTCAGGTCGTGACACAACTGGGCCCCCGTCGGGCTCGGGATGGCGGAAAAACAAGACCTCCTTGACTGCCTGTAGGGCCCGAGACTCCTGCGTCGTCTCCCCTTCGAACAAGAAGCACCGAATGAACTTGTCCGTAACTTCCTGCCAAGAGCGGGTTCCCCGTTTCCACTCTTCCTCCAGGTACCAGGCCTGGGGGATTGTATCCAGGGAGTGGATAAACCTGTGGACCCACAGCTCCTCAAGGTACCTGGTGCTGCGCCACTGCTCCTCACAGGCCCGCAAATGGTTTCGCGGGTCGGAAGTTCCGCGATACTTAAGCATACTGCGAGGACCGTCATCCTCTTTAAAGCGTGCCCGCAGAGCATCCGCCACACAATCCCATCGCAACAGAGTGTCGCGGTGATTTTTCCACCACCGGGCCGACGTGGATTGCAAGGCCACATCCAAAAGTGGCATCCGGCTTTCGTCTGGGACCATGTCTTCTACCTTGGTAATAAAGGTATTGACAGCTTGCATGTTTGACAAGGTGGGATATCCGCGGATCTCAGTCCCCACCCACCGGACTTGGGCAATGGTAGCACATCTCCGCGTGGTGGTCTCATACCCCCCTTGCTGCCAGTCTTCCCACGCAAGTTCGGATCCGAGTTCCGAGCTCTGCACACTCCGCCAACTGACAGAGCCAGTCGCGGTCGGGTTAATATAGTCATCCCGCTTTCCTGCGGTCATCTGATAAAGGTGGTCCATCATCTGAGCATCCTCCCGATTGTCCACTGTTTCCGTATATCGCGGGCCCTGATACGGGTCAAGGGGCTGGGTGACCCGTACCTCCCCATCCTCAAAGATCATCAGCTCCTTTTTAAGGTCGATGACGGCGTAATTCTCAAAAGCCCAGTTAATGCCGAGTAAGGCAGGATAAGGATCCTTGTCACCCATGATATCAATAACCTCAAAATCGGTGTATGTCTTCACCCCCGCAATGTCGACCTCGACACCCTCGAGCCGGCCGATTGGCAGAATGCAGTACTGGTTCGCCATCCTGAGTTGGATTGGCAAGTAGGCCAGTCGTGGCCTTCCAAGGGCCTCCCACGTCTTTCGTGGTAGGATGTTGACGTCGGACCCCAAGTCCAGCATGGTATCGCTGATTTGGAATCCCGCAACCTGCGTGTTAAGCCGGAATTCTTTGCCTGTTCATTGCTTGTTCCGCTTGATGCGCTGCACGTATTGAGGGGCAGCGTCCGCCGGATCCCTAAGTCTTGTACGCCCCTGTAATTCTCCTTCCAAAGCATGCTTAAGCTGCTGCCGCAGCGCAGCATTGTCAACAATCTTGAGGAATAACTAGAGCCAGTCCTCGATCACAGTGCTTGTGGCGTTCTGCGCCCCAAATTCTGGCAGCAAGGGCTCCTCCAAACCCCCCACGTCCCGCAGCTGAGCGAACGTCTCAACTGCCTCCTGTAAATACTTCTTCTGGGCTTCGGGCCTGATTAACATCTTCGGGGATGCCGACCGAACCACTCGTGCTGGCTCCTTCCCATGGGCATCCTCCCCATTTTTCTTCTCACCCCTCGTCACGATCCCGACATTTTGCATGTCTGGGGTCGTGATCCCTCATGGCTCTGAATTTATCAGATTCGCTCCCCTCTGCCTCGCCCGTTCTTCCCACTTCTTGGTGAGCTCCGAACAGTCCTCTGTGGCGTGGGCGTTTACCCGGCACTGGGAACACCAGGGTCATCGCGGAAGGGGACATTCTCGAGCCACGTGAACCTCCTGGTCACAGTTGTAACATTTCACCGGACAGCGTCCTCCTGTGTGGCCTCCCCGCATGCTGCCACCTCTTCCCCTTGGGGCCTCGTTCACCCTGTAGGAGGGACGATCCAATCGATCCGCAAGTGCATCGAGCGCCCTGCACTGCTCAGTGTTGTGAGTCGTGGAAACACAAAATTCACAGTACACATTGTTTGGGACCGTGGAGTACTTCTGTAGTATCGGGCACATCCGAGGAGGATGCCCCAGCGTCCGGAAAATCTCGCAGTACTCTGTGGTGGAGGAACCCGGTTGAGGTGGGAACCCCGCGTAAGGCTGTTGCAGCTGGTAGACCCCCTGCGGATTCATCACCGCGCCACCACCAGGTGGTGGACCCCCCTGGATTTCCGCGACCGAGGGTCCTACCCCTGTGCCACGCAACCGGGGACACTCGGTTGCGACGTGGCCCTCGACCAGGCAATGAGTGCACCAAACATTCGGCCGCGCTGGTCTCACCGGCTGGAGCTCCTTGAGCTTTTCAGTCAAGATGGCGATCTGGTGTTGCAACCCTATCAAAGAAGGATCTTGCGGGGCCGGCCCCCCCCGGTATTCCTAGGGGTAGCCGGCCATGGCTTCAATCTTCATGGCCTGCTCCAAAGCGTCCTGCAGATTATCAATCTTCTGCTGAGTGAGAGGGGTTCGTGTCAAGGGAAGCAGAGCCTTGATGAACCAGTCCCTCTGGTGGTTTGGATCGATCGGGTAGCTGAGTTTCCCGATCGCATCCTTGAATCGCCGCATCAACTCCCATGCGGTCTCACCTTCCTTCTGCTTAATTTCCCACAGCTCTGACAGGCCCTGCTGGTCTGTCTGGGGGAGCTTAAATTCGCGGACAAAATCCTGCTTCACGTCCGCAATTACGGGGTTAGGATGAGCCTCAGACCACTTGATAAACCATCGCAGAGCCCTCTCTCTGAGCGTGGTTTGGAACTCTATTAACTTCCCTGCATCTGGCGTCTGCCGAGCCCTCCAGATGGCTTCGCACAGATACCAGTGTTGCTCTACATCATCATTGCCCTGGCCAGAGAACTCTGGATACCGGGTGAAAGATCCAGCCACGTGTACTTGCAGAGTATTGACCAGGATAAATCCTCCAGGTCCTGGTTGCGTAACGGTTCCACTAGGAAATACAACACTACTAGTAACGCTGCTATTACCGGACGTTACTGACGCTGATGAACTACTGTATGACTGACTCAATGCTTGTAACTGAATGAAAATATTACTTAAAGGTTGATACAGTACCAGGGGAAGGTAGGGATCCTGACCATGCAGAATGTGGGAAATAGGGCTGCTTGGAGGGGTGAGTGTCGTCTGCTCTTGAAACATCCGCTGCATCACGCCGTGCCATTCGTCATCGAAACTCTCTTCGGGCTGCATCTTTTCATCATCTTCGTTAGTCACTATCTCTCTTCCTCGCGTTGCTGGGCTCCCATGCACCCATTGCACTTCCACCGCTGTCCCGTCTTCTTCCCGGGTATCCAAATCCATAATTCCTATCCTCTGAGGTGCCTCCTTTTGATTTTTCCTCTTGATCTCCCGTCTCTTCAAATCTCGCATCACCCTTCTTCGCCACCTATCAGCGATCTGTGCCCGCCGATCCGCACGTCGCTCCCTCAACTTGCATGCGGCCTCAACATCCATTCCCCGCTTCCCGCTTTCACATTCTACGTAGCATCGGTCCCCTCAACCCTTCCCCCAGCACGGGTGGTTTACGCTTCCATACTCGTTTTGTGGAATTCAATCAACCCTTCATCCACCATCAGAGCTTTAATCCACAGCGGAATCTCCTTAAGCAGCTTCCCTCTTATCCCTGAGTGGAAGACAGCCTCGGCTTTCGAGAAAGATTGATAGCACTCGGCATAAAACTCCATAGTGTATCCTTCCAATGTGGTCCTTACCCAAAAATCCACCGCACGGGTTAGTTCAGTGGTCACCCGATGCAGCGCCACCAGATCTTCGTGTGCCCACCTGCGGTTTATCTTCCACAAGCCTTCTCGAGGCACCGTCGCTCGTAATCTTCGCAACCAATTGTAAAGGTCGGTAGGGAACCTTCCCCAGAAAATTTCGTACGTATCACTGGCTGAGTCAGAGAAAAGGACGAGCTCCTTGATCGCCGCCTCCTTCTTCTTGGTCAGCTCTGCTTGCTGAGCAATGAACTGGTCGAGATGATTATCCCACCATCGCCGTATCTCTCCTTCAAAAATCCTCGATACCATGATCTAGTTCCCCTCAGAACATGCAGGTCCCGGCAACGGAACCATTTGTTGGCGAGAAGTCAGGTCTCGCGGACAAGACCCAGGTTCAGGAGTTGTGGCCAACAAAGGGGTCCGATGTAGTCTAGGATCACGCCGGCATTTTCACCCTACTCCGGAGAGCAGTGAGTCTCACCCGAGGCGTGCCGCAACCACATGCAGAAGGGGATGAGATCAATGGCAAGGAACAAAGTCGCAACTCATGATGGACAATGCATCGATTATATAGATAGAGTCATGTACGCAAGAGCACTTAAGAAGCATTCAGACATTAGCAAATAAAATTTTAAACCAGCATAACCACACTACATGCATGTAAACCTCTTATTGAGACAGCAACCTTTCATTATATTAATCTCTTGGCTAAACCCATGATTACATAGCATTTTCAGTGATAGCTTACAACTCTGATACAGATGTCTTACGGAACAGAAAGGTAGAATAAAGAAGATTAGGAACCATAGAAGTGTCATGCATGATTTCCCGCAGTCACTCTATGCTTCTTCTCCTGTCGCGAGCCTCACAACCTCTGCAGCATTCTCTCTTTTCCTTTCAGCCGAGTGACTGTTATTTATTCACCCGCTATCGCGACTATCAGTTCCTCTGTGTCTTTTATTCAGCTACTCCCAGCTTCTCTTCTGTTATCTGCGTGTTCCGCTTTCTGTCTTCTGCTGTGTGTTTTCTTCATCTGTACTTGTGCGTGTTCTATCTTCAGCTATCTCATGCTTCCGCGCCACCTTGATAGCTCCGCGACTCCTGGTAGTTGCGACGCGGTCGCGATTGCCATGTGTCTTCATGCCGCAACTCAAAAGGTGAAAATTCAAAATGTTCTAACCAAGATTTCAAAAACAAGGGCCCCAACAAGGTATGGTCAGCAGGAGGTGATGGAGGAGTAGGAATGGGTGGATGGGATGA
The DNA here is from genome assembly GCA_034641835.2 of Pinus albicaulis. Lineage (NCBI taxonomy): Eukaryota > Viridiplantae > Streptophyta > Pinopsida > Pinales > Pinaceae > Pinus > Pinus albicaulis. Next base: position 1,303,451,744 of record CM076580.1, read on the forward strand.
TGAGGGTGCATTTTTCTGATGATGGGCTTGTGGAGAAGTAAAAACCTCGTTGGCAATGAAGGTCTCCCATGGGATGAATTTTTGCTGTATTTGGTGCATAACAACCATTTTAATAAGTGAGTGATGGAAGAGGCTTTGCATCTAATGAGGATAGTATCTCTATTGTAAAATATAGGAAATTTTGTCAATGCTTCTATAGAGGTAATATGGTATGTGCATCATCCTCACTCTAGTAAAGTGCACAAACAACCTAATGTGATAGGAGTAAACGCGGGAGAACCTTCCTTCACATTTGAAATATTTCATAATGATTCTCATCATAGGTGCATATCTATCAAGAAAATGTGAGAAAGGAAAAATCGATTTGTTGTGGTCTTTGTATCTAGGGTTTAGGTAGGGTTCAATGTAGCTCATGTCTATATTAGCTTGTTTGAACCATTTCTAACCCACACTTGGTGTCCCAGTGGCATTTCCAATAGCATCTGTAGATAGTTCAAAGGTGACCCCTGCAAGGTCAACTTATTTTTCATGCAAGTTAATGATATAATTTCTGGTTAGCTCAGGATGGTTTTGCACTTGCTGCACCTTTTCACAAAATTCATAGCAACCTACATGCTTGAAACATGAAACAGTAAGGGGAGATTCCATTAGCTCCTTTGTGTTTGGGGGTTCAAATCTATTGATCTTTCCACCATTGTGATCATGCCTCCTTGGCATTTGAGCCTCTCCACCACTCTCACTATCTCCCTCTCTTGACATTTTTGAAACTCTGTTTTGAAACACTCTTGGGATGATGTCAATTTAAGATGAAGGAGGGCAATTGAATGCCAATATTTTTGCAAGTGAAAGGACTTAATGTTATGAAGGAAATGGATTTAGGGGAAAAATGAGATGAACGAAAACCTTCAAAACACCCTAATTCATCCTTGTTTTTACTGATACTCTTTATAGGAAGATGAAGAAATGACAAACAGTGATTTGCAGGTTTAAACACCTAGGCCTTCTTCTTAGGGTTTCATTTTATTTTAATTAAAAATCATAAAAAATGCTTGAATATGGGCTAAGGACCTTTACTTACTCCTACCAGTGCTTGAATAACCCTTGGAAATTATTTGAAGAAGGTTTGAGGTGCTTTGACTATTCGTAGGGCTTAGAAAGCCTTCCTTCCCAAGCGTGCAACTCTCGTGCTGAGGGCGCAGCACCTTGCAAATAAGAAGAGAATGAGTTCTGGGGAAGGGTGCAACACTCTTCCAGGAATACAGTGCTCAGTTCCAGGCACACAACACCTTTGTAATTTTTATGGGGAAATTTCGCTAAGGGCGTAGCGCCCGATTCTAGGCACGCAATGCCACAAAGATTCGTCCAATTTTTTCTTGAAAACTCCTAAAATTTTCTTCTCCTGAGCGTTCTTGATCACTTGAAATGCAACAATGAGTCTTTTGAAATAAAATATGAGCTTTTATAGACTTGGGAAATTTAATTAAATGTTTTAAAACCCACTTCTTAATCTTTAAGTCTTTTTTTCCCTTTTCACTGATATTCTTTGAATTTTGCTTGCAGGTGACTGAAATCATTTGAGGTGGCTCTTCCTTTTGCTTCTTGAGGCATGATGAATTCAATTTTGAAAACCTTAGGATGTTTAAATAGTGGCAGCATCTTCCAAAACCTCTGTGGTTTCCATTACAATACTCAACTTATCTTTTCACCTTGGCTGGAAATTTGCTGGAGTAATGAAATTTGTTTTTTTTTTAATCCTGGAGACTTTCACATGTTTGTTTTGTCACAACAGTAGCCTCAAAATCTTGCTTTTCTTGTACCATGGATTTCAACTCATCCTTTGATAATTTAGGCATGAAAAACTCATTTTGGAAAGTTTGGTATCTGATCAAACAGTGATATCCTCAAAATCCTTTTTGATTTCATCATGAAACTCAACTCATCTTTTCCACTTCTATGGCCATTTTCCCAAAACCCTAGGTATCTGGAGTGCTTTAAGAAAACATTGGTGTCATCTTCTATGTTATCTATAGCCCTTTAAAATTTATTAATTTATGTCCAGTTCACCTCACCTTTTTCCCTATCTCATCAATAATCTCTGATAAACTTTCTTCATGTTTGGTTTTTTGTTCCTCCTCCAGGTTATTTTTGCAATTGATCATTTTTTGGCACTCTACTGGACCAGAAAACTAAAAAACCCTAATTATCTACAAGAAAAAGTGATTCCTCTTCTCCTTGTTGCAAGTTATCTTCATACAGGAGCAGACCACCCACCTTACTAGTACTTTCTGTTGATATACCTTTCAACACTCCTGCAGAAGTGTCAAAGTTTTTCCATTTCCCTCATGTGTAGACTCTGAACTGAAGGATAGTCTTCTTTCAAAACTTTTTAGGTTTTTCTTGGATAAACATGTCTCAAAATTCTATTACATCTGAGCCAGATTCTAGAAAAGGAAGAACAGTGCTTGAAACACCAAATATGACCTTAAAACATGTGAAACCCTAATTGACCTAGTGGGAGGGCTCTTTGACTTGACATTGACTAAAAAATGGCTTGGAGGCTTCAAGTGTAAAACAAAGTATTTGTAAAAGTGTTGTATTGAAGATCCAAAATCCAATGTACTTTATTTATCTAGAGAGCCTACAAATATAGTTTTGGGACCATCAATGCTTAAGGAACCTGGGGAACATGGGAATGAGTAGGCTATAGAAACCCTAGATGGAAAGTGGAGTTTATGGACAGGGGAAAAACAGGGAAATGAGGTCATAGGCAGGGAAGGACACTGCAAATGATAGGTAAAATCCCATAAGGAGTTTGTAGTAGTGATAGGGTGACCATGGAATGGAAAGTTGATGGAATAGTGAAAAATTTTCTATAAGGATAATGAAGGTAGTGAGATTTCTGAAACTCACAATGTTCAAGGAATGTTGTTTTCATAAATCTAGGACCATCCTATATTCATCTGAAGATATTTAAAAATACTGATGACTAACATATTTGTAGTTAATTTCTCAGTTTAATTATGTGCTATTTTATAGTTAGATTCTCGTCAATTCATAGTTTAATTTCTCACTGTTAAATAGTTTAATTTCATGTTAATTATATTTTAAATGTTTTTTCAATCAGTTGTTTACATTCACAGTTGACAATTAGATCTTATGCTCACATGAATCATTACCTGAATGTGACTCTATCGTCTTCCAATTGAATGGATTTGTGCATTTGATTACACAACAACCATAGGCTTTAAGATTAAACATGTTGATTTTCACAATAGATACTTTGTCATTTCTTGTCTGCCTTAGTTAAATTTGATTTCAACTAGCACATTATTTCAATTTAATAATAATATATTTTTATGCTTTCGTTCCATGGAATGTATAATAGAGTTATATTAGATTTATATTTTGATCATTCTTAGATTTAAAACTAGGATATAGTTAGATTATAATTGTACTTTGAATATTTTAGAAGTAGATTAAATGATCTGTTTTCATAGAATTAATGTTTTCAATGGATAAGGTAGAATATGGTTTCATTTTGTGATGTTGATATATAGAGCATCATTTAAAGATCAGTAATATTCAATCAAATTTAGAATAGTGCTTTTTTTAAATGAAGAATCGGTTTAACTATATATTTTCCATAGATTTTTTTCCGACCTAGAATAATTCTAACATAGTGTAGATTTTAACCATCTAAAGTTTGATTTATTTTTATGCAAATTAGATTAGTTAATTAAAATTTCGTTTTCTTCCTTATTTTAGATTTTATATTTCATTCATTTCATTAAGAGCTATTTGTAAATCAAATCCTTTTCTTAGAGTAAAAATAACGTCTTCCTTTCTTCCTTCTTTAAGATTAAGTTTTCATCATTAAATTTCTTTCATATTTAGCTATTCCCTAGATATTAAAGATTTCATTCCTTAGATCAATTTCAGCTCTTAAATTTAGGCATAAAAGACAAACCCCTAAAAACAATATATAAAAATATACACAATGAAGTAAGAAAGAAGGGCATCTAAGCATATATAGTGCACCACACTTCATCAGATTACTAACCTAGGTCGATAATTTATGATAGAAATTTAAGAAATTAAAATGAATAAACATTTTGGCATCATCCCCAGATAAGTGTAATTAGGAATCCTTATTTAATACATCTAAAACAAAAATGATATGTGTAGAGAAAGAGACTCTGTAGATTCATAGCTAAAGGTAGAAGTTTGATTCCAACAACACTACTCACTCCACCAAGACCATGAAGTTCCACACCATCATCTCAAACTCATTTTCCATTTTTCACTACAAGACATAGACTCCTAAAGTCTTAAGGTAAAAAATCCAACCAGGAGATTCTCCAACTTCGTCTAATGAGGCAGTCTTAGAAGAGGAAGATATTAGATATCCAACAGAAGGAGTAACCTTTTTCACCTCTATAGGATAACATATTCTAGCTCAAGAGTTAGAAATCCCTAGTGAGGAATAAGAAGAAGAAGCTTTATTCAATATCCCATTGATAGAAGAACCAGAGAAATAACAAATAACTCTATAGTTAGAACCCTACCTTAGTTCTGCAGAATCTACAATGGCGAGAGAAGGAAAAGGAGATGGAGAAGTTTTTAATGGAGATGAATTAAGAATAGGAGGAGGAAGAAGATATGAAGGATAAGGTGGAGGAATAGGTAGAGGAAAAGGAGAAAATAGGGAATACCATAACTGTGTTGGATTTCCTATAGTTGATGAGGATAAAAATGCCATAATGAAAAATATTTCACCTTCCATCCTTCCCAATTTCCATGGATTAAGGAGTGAAGACCCTAAAAAATTTATATTTGAATTTGAGGTTTTATGTAGATCATATGACTAGTTACAAGACACTCAAAAATTGAAGGTATTTCCTGCAACACTCAAGGCTACAACTTTAAAATGGTTCATGGGTTTGATAACACAATCTATTAGGACATGGGATGAGATGACAAGTGCATTTTTACAAATATATCTTGATTATTACACACTTATTAATAGGAAGGATTAAGTATTTAAAATGATGCAAAAAGAGAATGAAAACTTGGAAGACTTAATTGAACGATTCAATTACAATATAACAAGAGCTAAAATAGAAAACTTAGATCAAGATACTTTAAAATATCTCTTGTTAAAAGCCATCAGAGATGAATGGATAGATATCCTTAACATGATGGGAAAGGCAAACATATCGCAACTATCATTACCTTAAAATTTTCAATTATGCATTCATATTTCAAGAGGAAAATAAAAAATTGGGAAAAATACAAGAGATCCTATTCTCTCTAGAGTGAATAAATATGCAACTGGAATAGTAAGTAGGGAAGAAATTGGAAATATGCTTGATGAATTCAAAACATATATCTTAGGGAGTATTAGTGAAAAAATAGACACCTGGAAATTACGAAACAAGCATAAAGTTGAAACTGGCGCCTTAACTATTTTCTGTCCTAAATGTAGAAAGAAATATGCCTTAAGAGAATGTCCTCTTGATGTAAAAGTCATAGAGACCTATGTTATTTGTGCAAAAAACCATGAAACAAAAAGATGTCCCTCTATACCAGGTCTTAAGGTTGTTTTCCAAGAAGAAGTAGCTCTACATCCAGTAGAACCTCTTTGTTTTGTCTCGCGAAGACCATGGCAGGGGCCATAAAATCAAGGTTTTAATAATCAAATGTATAATTAGCCCCCACCAAACAATTGGAATTCATCACGGCAAAAACATTGGTCCCAAACTCAACCTTGGACACAAGGGATAGAAAATCCTTATGGAAGATAATCTCAGTATCACTAGTATCCAAAATCCTCTCTAAACTATCCTCCCCAACATTTTCCACAACATAATCAACAACCCCAATTCAAAAATCATAACCCACAACTTTTATTACCATTTCCACAAAGGCCAAATCAATTACCTGCCCAACCATTACCAAACCCAAATAATAAAAATTCTCAAAATTCTTATAACATAGAAGGAAAAAAAATTCCATCCTATATGATTACTCCACTAGATCTTAAAAATGTCCAACTTAGATCCAGTAGGATATTAGAAAGGAAAAATCCTTATGTTGTTATTCAAGAAAAATATGATCTTGATGAAGAAATTTCTCTACAACAAAATAAATTTTTTGGAGAAGGGACATCCCTTCAACATAACCAAAATTCTGAAAATAGAAAACAAGAAATCCAATAAACTCAAATCGTATCATAGAGAAAAGTTCAGTAACTATTTCTAACCCTCCTTTCACTAAAAGGTTACAAATCGATAGAGGGATAGAAAAACAATTTTTTTCTCCTAACTATGATTTTCTAGATGAATTGAAAAATTTCTGTGTCAAACTCCCTTTGTTACAAGCCATTAAAGATTTTCCTATCCTATCTCAAACAATAAGAGAGTTGAGCATAAAAAAATGAAGAAGAAAAGCAAAATAAGTAAAAAGGATTCAATTAGTAGGAAACATTGCAGACATTATGATGGGAAAAATAGGCATACATAAATATTTGGGCCCAGGAAGTTTTTTTGTAAAAAACAAATATCAATGGTATTGAGATTCCAAATACATTTATTGACTTATAAGCAACCATAAACATCACGAGCAAACAGACCGTGGAACAACTTAGGCTTCCAAACCTTCATTATACACCAACATTACTGCAATTAGCTGACAGATCACTAATCAAGCCAGATGGTGTATTAGAAGACATATATGTGTACTTATACTCTTGGGAATATCCAGTTGACATCATGATATTAACTCCCAAGAACAACCTAGGGGGACATAAATTAATTTTAGGAAGACCTTAGTTAGCTACATCTGATGCTTTCATTAGTTGTAGATCTGGTGATATGTTTATTCTGATGGAATTTCAACAAATAAGTTCACTCTATATCCTCCAGAAAAAACAATCATAGAAATAGAAAATGAAGAATGGATGGATGATGACAATGATATACAACCTCTCTTTACTATTTCACATATTAGTGAAGAAATTCAAATTTTAAATTCAAAAGAAAATTTTTAAACATCTTGACAATGTGAAGATGAACATGATTTTCAAGAACAATGTAATATTGAATACTTGTCATCCAGAAATATGTCTTTATATTCCATGGAAGAATCTGGTAACTCTATAGCTGAAATATTTCCAGGAAAATATTTAAACATAAACAAAAACTTGGAAAAATTCCAACAAGAAGAGTTAATGAAAACATTGCAAAAACATTCTTCTGCATATGCATGGGAGTACATTGACATGAAGGGAATTAATTCTGAGAATTGCATACATCGTATCTACATTGAGGAAAAATATAGGCCTATCATACAACCTCAAAGAAGAATGGATCCAAGTCTTAAGGAGATTGTGAAAGAATAATTTCAAAAATTGTTGAATGTAAACTTCATTTATCCAATTTCAGACAGTCAGCGGGTTTCTCCCCTAGTGATTGTGTTATCACTCAGATAGATCCTAAGGCTGAAGTAGGCAATCCTGAGGTAACCTAAGACCAAAATTTGGACTCGGTATCTAGCCCTACCAAGTCAGAGAGGGATCTCTCAATAGAATCACTGCCAATAGGGCTGGATTGAAAGGATTTTAGGCTATCTAAGGAAAGGAAGGGTTTTGATTTTGATTTTAGGGCTGGGCTCACTGAACCAAAATTAGGTCAAGAGGATAAAACAGGGCCAAAAGGATGAAATTGTAGTCTTATTGATGGGGAAAGGTAGGTAAAAGGATTAAAAATTCAAAGAGGATTAAGTGAGGTGAATATACTAGTGAGGAGCTAAGGAAATAATTTGAAATGCATTTTCCTTAAACTTAAGAAATTGAACAAATTATACTTAATTTCCCAAAACATAGCATAAATAAATATGAATTCTATCTTTAAAAATTGAAATCAAGTATATTATAGATTTGAAATGGTTTATGAATTAACAATAAATTCTAACAAGTCAATCACGGAGAGGAAACAATGTGTAAAACTCATACCACAGGGATTCCGGGAAAATAACTGCAATTTTCCATTAATGTCCAATCCAGAATGATACTTGATCAATACGATCTCTTCAACTGATGCCAACCATTAAAAATACTAAAAAAAATACCACTTATAGACTTCAAAACCACTTCCTCTCATCCTCAAGGTTAGAATCCATGAGGTGATGCAGTTGTTACACCAAAAGCTGAACTGAATGCTAAAGCCTAGGATGAGGAAAGTGACTCATTCCCAACTTTTAGAATAGATACATTTGACTTCAAACTAATGATTTACCTAATGTATTTACCTTAGGTAAAAGGTAAAACATGATATTTACAATGGTAACTTCTCATTTACCCAAGTCAAAATTAAATCAGAGGTGAAATTTCAAAATTTGAGTAAACTGGTAAAACTATGAATTCCTTGGTAAATGCACGGCACCATGACAAAAAAATTGACCTGTTTTGTAAGCCACTTTTGGAGGCCTTCCCCCTATCAAAATCCGCTCCATGATATCTCATTAGAAAGATATCCGAGTCTAGTTTCTAAATATGCTTCCATGTTCCAAAATCATGTCCATATACCCTGTCAAAAACCTGTTCTCCAAAGACCGGTAAATGTGGAGCGCCAAGGCCAAAAAGAGGGCAGAAACATGATTATTTGATGGGTTTTGGCCTTTTTGAGGGAGCATTTTTGCTCCAAATATCCTGAAATTTTTTGAGTTTGATGTACGTATCACTAGGAACATAAATATTTTAACCATTTTCCATTTGTATGGCCCAAACAAGAGCGCAGCGACAGTCGCGTTGCACGTTTAGCACAATTTCTTCATGCTAAACTATCCCAAAAATCAAAATTCGCACAAAAAAGCCAAAATTGGAATTTTCTTTACTGATGAAGGGTTGGAGACCCAGAGGGACACCTCAACAGGAATATTCAACTTCTCTTTCTCTTTTGACTCGGTCAAAGTCTAAATCTTTGCTTGGGCAAGTTTGAGCTTGGCCCTTGCAATCCTATTTCTCATGGCGTAGTGCTTCACCATCTTCATTTGAATATCAGTGTCTTTATTTTCCTTCTCTAGTAGGCCCTCCAAATGAAAATTAGCTCTCTCAAGCCAAGACCCTCTGCCTCCATCAATCTCTATGGCAAGCGGCTCACTTGGAGTAAGCTGTTCCACCAATTCTACCTCTTTTTTCCTTTCTCGGGCTAAAGCCCTCTTCAGTCCAATGGTCCTCGGTCTCTATCTAGGAAGCTAATCTTCCTCATCATCACTATAATCAAAACTACCCAAGGTCTTATCTTGCAAGTCCTTGGCCTTTCTGTCCTGTCTCTGAGCTCTGATTTCCCTAAACTCACTGATGATCTACTTTGTCTTCAGTTGCTAATTCTATAACTCAAGAAAGTCAATCACATTCCTTGCTCTACCAAGATTAGTTTGAAGCTCTCTAATCTTGGCATCCTTGGCTCTGATCAATGAATTTTTTATTCTAACCGCATTCTCATCATCAAGGTCAATCAACTGAAACTCCTGCTCATTTTCATGCTTGTCCTCCTCCTCAACAGTGACCGGCTCCATAGCCTTTTCCTTGCCCTTGTCTACCTTTTTTGCTGATGAAGAAGGCATGGCCCCTTTCACACCATGTGAAGAAAACACATGCATGTGGCCTCTCTGATATGTCAAGGAAAATGGCTCAATATCAATCATTTTTATGACGGCTACCTCAATGGCCCTTTCATTGCTTGATGCTCTAGTATCATGATGTGATGATGAAGGGTTGTAGAAAGGTGATGAGGTAGGATCAACATGAAGTGAATGGATGTGAGTGGATGGAGATGTATGAACAACGAGATGTGATGGAGAAGTGGATACGAGAGGATGAGATGATGAAGGTATATCCTGCTCATGATGGCTAGGTGGGGTAGTCAAATCCTCATTGGCAATGAATGCATCCCATGAAATGTTTTTCTACTGAAGCTCATGCATGACCACCATTTTGATGAATGATGAAATAGGCTTTGCATTTGCTGATTGTAATCCCTCTTTTGCATAATGTAAGCAATCTTTTCAATTCTACATAAAATATAGTATGGTATGTGTAGCATTCTAACTTTAGTGAAATGCATGAGGAGACGGATATGGGCACATAATTGTCAAGGAGATGAGAAAAAGGGAAAATGGACTTGTTGTGATCTTTAAACCTAGGTTTAAGGTATGGTTCAAAATAACTCATATCCATGTTTACTCGTTTAAACCACCTCTCTCCCACACTAGGTATCCTTGTAGTAGCTACAATGGCATTGGTGGACATCTCAAAATTAACCCCAGCAATATTGACCTGCTTGTCATGTAGATTGATGATGAATAATCTTGTTAACTCTGGGTGATTTTGGACTTGCTACACTCTCTCATAGAACTCAAAGTAGCCCACATGTTTAAAGAAAGAAACAATGAGAGGATAGGCCATGAGTTCCCTTGTGCTGATGGGTTCAAACCTATTTATTTTCCCTCCCTTATGGTCATTTCTCCTTAGCATTTGTTCCTCACCAACAATGCCACTATCTTCTTCCTCTCACATCTTTAAATTATGATTTGGAAACCCTAGGGTGCAAGTGAAATTAGATGAAGGGAAGGGGATGAGATGGTTAACTTGAAAGGTGAAGGGAATGAGTGAAGGGGTAAACTAAATCAATAAAAACCCTAAGTCAATGAAATTACTCTATTTATGACAGATATTTCTTTTAGGAGGATAAAACAAGTGATCACAAAATTGTAATTAAGGTTTTACTTAGGGATCCACTTCAATTCATTTAGGACTGACCAAATAGCTTGAAAGTAAGGTTAAAATGTGTACTTACTTCTTTGAAGGCCAATTAGAGGACTTTGCAAAGTTTGGAAAAGTTTTTAAGTGATTTTGGTTTTTAGATCACTCATCAACTTTCCCTTGATAGGCACGCAACACCACTGGTAAGAACGCAGTGCTTTTACGAATGCGCGACGCCAATCTCGAGGTGAAAAATGCCTTCACAAAATGCACAGTGATCTTTTGGCAAGGGCGCAACACCAATATCTAGGTGCCCAGTGCCGGTGCAAACACGCAGTGCCAAGTGTAGAACATGCATTGCTGACAAACTTAGCACAATTTCACTCAAAAATTCACAAATTTCTTCTTTGTTGAATGCTTCTTAGAATTTCAAAGGAAAAAATTACTCTTTTGAAATGTTTGATGGGCTTTATAGGCATGTGTAATTTTGATTTAACTTTGAATATCCACTTTTCTAATGTTTGAAGTCTTCTTCCTTTTATCACAGATACTCTTTGACACTTTTGCATTGCAGGTTGCTGAAGTCATGGATTTGGATTTTATTTTTCTCATTGAGGCTTGACATAAATGGATTTGACAGCTTGGGATTAAATTATTACATATAGTAGCATAAAAATAAATTTGAAAAAATAAAATAAATTACATAGGTGACTTTTTTATCAAAATGAAATTTTGATAAAAAGTCCTGAAACTGAAAATACAATCCTTTTAACTAAAATGAAACCATCATGATGATCATAATCAATCCCTCTCATATATGTGTGCTGACCTCATCGGAATAAAGGAAAAACCTTGATAAATGCAAAACCTTGATGACCTACTTTTTTGACCTAATTTTGAATGAGATTTTGACTTAAAATATTTTTAAGTAAATCAAAGCATTTTCATATGTTTCTTATGCTCAAAGGGATATGGGAATGAGTCAGAAATATGAATTTTGGAGGGATAAAAAGTTCATTTGACAATGAAAACCACCAGTGGAGCAAATTTATGTCATGACCTAACAGAATGATAAAATATTTATTCAGTATGGGACACCTAAGATGCACATGCAAATGTGTTTTGATCCCTGGTGGAAATATACCAATACTGACACTAAAATTGGCTCCAGAGGGGGATGGTAGCTCCTTGGAGGTGCCAAGAACACTGTAGAACAAGCACCTATTTCATTGGACAATGGAGTCAATAACTAAAAACAAAACTGAATACTGAAAGAAACTTGACACAATAAATTGACTCAAAACCGACTCAATATTGACTGAAACAAAACTTAAAATTGAATGTCATATTTATTGATGGTAGTACATCACCAAGACTTGGAGGGCTTAAATCTGAGCCATCATCACTAAGAATATACAATCATGTAAGTGATCTCAGTGTAACCATCGAGGCTTCATTTGCCTTTAGTTACTCTTAACTTCTCGATAAGGTATAATAGTGTGCACATAGGTATAAGTCAAATAAAAACTGAAATAAAGACACGCCAACAATGATAAACATCTTCAGTGTATAAATCTTGTAGGAGTTGTTGTGATCAACTAGATGTTCTTAACTTCCAGAGATTAAATAGAAATTTTGCTAACTAGAACAGTACATTAGCAAGTGTGGTTTAGCTGCTGAGCATTTGTTTTCTCCTTCATTGTGTTTGTGGTTTGATGTTACTTGTTTATGGTTTATATTTGAAAGAAAGATAAATCTTTAGAAAAACATGGTTTATATACAAGCGAGGCAGTGCCAAATATGATGCAAACAACAATGAGCTATACAAAAAGCAAATAAAGCCAACTATAGTTGTGCAATAATAAACAAATATGTGACTTCCTTGTAAGAAATATTAACATGATGACTTATTGATTTATTTCATTAAGATGTATTTAGGAAGATCTTGAGAAATGGACAAGTTAAGTGTGAATGAAGTTCTCTAAATAAACAATCAACACAGTATTTAAACATCATCATGATTAAAGGTTCATTGGAACATATTTGGAAAAGAACATTTGTAGCACAATAATATTTTTACTCTAAACTAACTTCTAATTCTGATTCTGAAACTCAATTTAGCACCCTAAGGCCTCACTCTCAAAATTTATAGAGTTTCTTTTTAGAATAGTCCAAGGAAAGCTTATTTGGCAAGAGAATGGTAAAAAAAGTTTATAAATCGTCCTCAAGGCCTTAACTGATACTATTACTAACCAGATGGATATGTATTAATATGAGGAAGTTGGAACAAAAGAGATTTTGTAAATAATGAAGACAGTGATATCTAATTTATTTTAACTAATACAATTCAAAATGAGCTGGATAAACTAAATTGCCGGAATGCTAATGCGGTGAGCTAAGACTAAACTAGATACTAATCTACTTGAAATGCAATTAGAACGAGTTAAATTAAAATGCCATTATAAAACTTGAAATGTAGTGTGAGTTGAACTAAATGAAATCATCCTCGGAGTGTTATGACTAAACTAACACTAAGTAGTCTATTAGGTCTGACCCATCTTGTTCAATGTGAATGATATTTTGGAAGAGTTTGCAAAAACAATTAAAATTTGTATTATTCAATCTGTTGAACATAAACATAAGATTTTAAATCAAAAATACAAATTAAAATATAAATACCACAAGCTGTTTATTATTCATTTTTAATGATGTTTTGGAGAGAGTTTCTAGAGAGTAAGATGCTTTGTGACACTTAGTGTTAACAAGCATAAATCATAAAGTCGGAAGGAAATACAACTAAAACCTACAACACCACGGCTATACCTTATTCATCGTGATGATATTTTTGGAAGGTTTATAAGAGTAAGTCTGTTGTGATGATCAATGTAAACAAGCATGAAACATAAACTTCGGAGAAGCATTCCTTATTAAATGAAAAAGCAGACTAAAATAACATCTAAACAATATAAACAAGGCACTCAGGGGCGAGGCTACCATCGGGTAGCATGAAAATCTACTTCAAGATTGACTAGGTGCTTTCAATAAAGTGATACTTTACTTGCATTAGAAATTACTTAAAGCTTCAGTGTTTCGTACTTAAATCTACTTGATTAAAAATACAAAATCTAACCTTATCCCTCAGTTTCAGAGCCATATTTATAATGCAAAATTAAATAAGTTGTCTTGAGCTAACTAGATGATTCTCTTTAAATAAAACCAGCTACAGACAAATGGTGGTCACGTAATAGAATTAAGGACATGAGCCTCCTTGTCTCTTAGGATCTCTCCTAGTTTGATTTCCCACGTGCATAATCGCTAAGTGGGTCGAACTTCATGGAGAGAAAAATGATGAGATGATGAATATGCCATGTTTTCTCCCAGGTAGCCTGGAACTACGTGAACATGAAGCAGTGTAGAATTGGCAACTAGCTAGAATCTATGTGTAAGCCAGATCTAGTTCAAAAAGTACACAATGACAAAATCATAAAAACATGGCAAGTTAAGTATGATATTCATTTAAAAACATTTCAACTAATTTCTGCAAAGTCATTTGAGCTTTGTGATTAATAATGGACAAGGAAATGGAGTGGAATGTGGTGAAAGAAAGAACATCTTTGGAGCTCAACATACCTAACGCTGGGTTCTTTTATAATATTTGACTATTCTGAGCTTTGAGATACTTTGCAGGACATCAACCCTCTTCTTCTGTTTGGGCACATGAGTCAAAGGCCTTCACGGGCTTTCTTATGACTTCTAACTTAAATCTCAAATTTGTAAATTTCCACAGTTAGAATTTTTATTTCTCTTCAATTTTTCAGCGGCCTTGTATAACTTTTGCATTTATAGAGCCAAAGTTGAATTCATATCGATTTTCAGTTTAACTTTCACTCTCTCGAATTTCATTCTCATTCTTGATATGCACCTATTAGATACTTCTAACTCCTTCCTATCTCTTCTTAACTGTCAATTTCAGACTTTGGTGGGCTAGGAGTTACGTCTCTAGATTAAGAAAATTGTCCTCTCTAATGACTCAATATAATTGTATAAACTTGTTCTTTGTCTTTGATTAATTAGAACTTCTTCATCAAAATCATATGACAGTCTTCTTCATCTTCTATATTTTAGACTCAGTTTATTTAACCTTTTTTCCTTTAGTATCCATCAATGTCTATGGCTCCTTCTCGGTTGAGATGGCCCTTCTCCTTTCTCTCTTGGAAAATTTTCTTATTATCCTCTCTTTCTTAAATTTGCTTGTAATACGAGTCAATTTCTAGAAATCATTTCTTCTGTCTTTACTTTCTTGTATTGTTTTGATTTCGATTTGAAGTTTTCCATCATGCTTCTTTTTGTAGGTTTGTCTTGGTGGGATTCTTTGGATTCCTCAAAGTTATTTCTCACTAAGTCTTCCCAATTACCTCCCATTTTGCTGAAATGGTGTTCGATAAATTTTTTTACTAAACCACAATGAGTATCAGAGTTGTTCAGGAAATTGAATTGCTCACGAACTGCTTCAGGTACATTTCTTTAAACTTTGAAGTAAGAAAAAGGAAGAATTAAGTTCTTCTTCTAGGAAATTCATTATCAACCGAATACCAGTAGACATAGAAAGTACCATATCTTCCTTCACAAGTGATGAATTTTTGCAAGATAAGAAACATATTCCTCAATTTTTCTTTAGTAAGAATGAGATATTCTTTTTAAAATGGTAACGTCCATACACAAGTGGGCTTGATGCTCTTTGTTTCCTTACGTTTAATTCTCTATGTGAACCACCTTTCTCTCCTTGTGCAGGAGATTTGGTTGCTTCTGCAATGGAGAAGCACGCAATGGTGGTTAATATCTCTATCTCAACCTCGGTTCCTTTGAAGGATCTTGCAAACGTTTTGGTCACCTCTTTGTGAAACCCACTAAATTTTTTTTAAAATTACACTTCCCACCCTTGCTTGTTGTAACATTTTCTACGACTTAGGATAACCTTCCAAGTATTTAGTGCCAGCAGTTCAGTTCTCTATAAGACCCATAACTCCTCTCCAGCCTTCAAATTTTTCCTCCTCTGTTCACGATGACAATGGTTGTTACGAGAGATGCCTGTATTTTACAGGCTAGGAATAGCTAAAAATTGGCTACGGGAAAGAATGATGCTGGGAGGTAGTTGAATGAATGTAATGAGGTGAGGATGATGTATATGAGTTGAGATATCATGGAGAAAATACCACGGATATCCTTTTTGTAACAAATTAAATCATCATTAAATGCTTTGGCCTAGTGGCCGTGACTAATCCAATCACTTTAGCACTTTAACCGTTTAGATTAAACAGTGATCAAATATAGTGTTGAAATGGTGGAAGATAGAAGGAGTTTTATCCAATTTCACAGGAGGTTTTATTATGCATGATCAACAAAATTAATTAAAACATCTTTTAGACTAACTTCATAACTTAACTGCAATTTTTCTATGATATGTCATTATAATTAGAAATTTTACCTTTGCACTTCTCATTTTTTTGTGTTCTTCATATGCTTTGTTCTCTCCCGAAAAGCATTATTTTTGAGTCTTTATAACCTTCTTGATTTTTCTTATTATGTGGATGTAAGGATATTTTATGCAGATAAGGTGATTACTAGACAATGCTTTCGGGATCTCTAGGCGCGGAATGTGTGTTGATTTGCCAGAATGTCTATTGGGTACATAGAATGTACGTGAAGAGAACTTGAAATATGAAATGGAATGGTTTAGAGCATGAATGGAATGTTTTATGGAATGAGTGAGGATAGATAATAAAATATGGTGTAATGGAATATGAAGAAGTGAGTAATGGAGTGGAATGGATCACATCTTATGAAATGGGGTAGAGTATGAGATGGCTTTGCAACTCATGATATGTAATTATTCATTTGCAAAAAGACATCAAACTTTAAAAATCTGGAATGGAAATAGGGTGTGGACCATGGAGTGAAATGAATGAAGTGTGGATGAATAAGGTGAGATGGAAGTGTGGATGGATGAAATGAGATGTACTATAAGTGAAATGAATCTTGCACTTATGATTTTGTAATAACTACTTGAAGCAGTTGAAAAGCTAGAGTGTCGGAAAGATTTTGATTTTCACTCACCTTTTCTCTATCAGCATGCCAATGGGTGATTGGTTTCATTATTTTACACTTTATTTATTTAATTTAATTTTAATTTTTTCAATATCTGGCTTAGAGAATTCATAGCCAAGTTGATGAAGAAAAAATTCTTCTTCATTAACCTTATCTTGCTTTCTCAGAATTTCTTGACAAATTCTTCTCTTGAGAGTGGCTTATGATACACATTAATCTATGACCATTCCAGAAAGTGACCTTCTATATTCATCTGTCAATTAAGTTTTATTGCTCCATTGTCAAAGAAATTCTTGCAATTTCTGGCCCAAGCCAATGTGTTGGAATTCTCTTTAAATCCTTGAACTTTGAATCAAACAAAAAGAGGCCAGTCCACCTTCCTTGATGTACTTGCCATGCCATCTAGTCCTTTATTTGTTGGACTAGACTTGTTTTTCTATTGTTGCATCTTATCAATCATCAATTCATTAATACTGCTCAATATGATTTGTACCTCACAGTGAATCAAGTCTAAATTTGAACTTCCATTTTGAAATTTTGAATGCGGAACTCTATAGGAAACAAAACTTGCTTTCCATAAACAATTTCATAAGGTATGACTGTTGTCACTTCTCCATGTAGTTCTATTAGGCCCACAGGCTTAGGGAAGCCTATCTACCAATCTCTTCTATATAAATGAATGATCTTTATTAGGATCCCTTCAATAACCTTATTAGTAGATTCCATAGAGCAATTTGCTTGTGGATGATAGGAGTAGATTTTCTGTGTTTGATTTTGTACCTCTCCATCATTTATTCTGTGTCCAGTGTGAATTGAGCTCCTTGATACATATAATTTCTCAGGACGTACCAATAGGCAAAAATATCCTCAAAAGAAAATTAACTCAGTGCTTGTTGTAAAGTAATGGCTTGGCCTCTGCCCATTTGGTAACCTCAGTAGGTGCTTCATCTCTCTATCTCTTTTTGTCTTGATGGAGGACTAATAGGTCTACAAATCAAAGCCCATTTTTCAAAAGGTTCGATATGTGCAGGGTTGTATGCACATCTCCACGAGAAGGTTTCCCTACCCCTTTGGCAATTTGTCACACCTTTTGACATACTCTTAACATATTTAAACAGGATATGCAATAAATATCCTAAATGAAGGATCTTATAGGCTGTCCTCTTATCAGCAAAGTGTCCGCCACAAGGTTCATCATGACATGCTTTGAGAATCTCAGGCATCTCATCTTCCCGAACACATCTCCTAATGATCAAATCTGGACCTGTCTTGTACAACTCATTAGCAACCCATGAATATTTTTCACTGTCATAAATGATTTTTCTTTTATCTCTTGCATTCATTATTGAAGGAAATTTTCCTAAAACTAAATAATTAGCAATGTCAGCAAACCAAGGAGTTTGGGTAGAAATTGCAAAAAGATATTCATCAGGAAATTGATCTTCAACTGGAGTGTCATCTTTGATGTTTTGGAGTCTAGATAGGAAATCAGCTACTGTGTTTTGTTTTGCAAGCCTATCTAAAATGGTAATGTTGAATTCTTGTAAAAGCAATAACCATCTTATGACTCTACCATTAGTAATTGATTTGTTCATTAAGTATCTAATTGCAGAATGATCTGTGTGAACAAAAGTTTCATAGCCTGTTATATAGTGTCTCAATTTTTTTATGGCATGAACAATAGCTAAAAACTCTTTTTCAATTACAGTATAGTTTAACTCTGCAGGAGTCAAATTTTTACTGGTATAGTAGATGGCATAAGGAATCAAGTCTTTTTGTCCCAATACTGCTCCTAGAGCTGTATCTGAGGCATCTATTGAAATATGAAAAGGTAACTTCCAGTTAGGTCCCCTTAAAATAGGTGCTTCAGAAATTTTTGTTTTCAGGGTCTCAAAGGCTAACTAGCAATCAGAATTCCATTTGAATTCACAGTCTTTGGTAAGTAATTTGAAATTTGGAGATGCTATCTTAGTGAAGTTTTCTATAAATCTTCGATAATATCCTGTAAATCCAAGAAAACTCCTAACATCTTTTTGACAACTTGATATAGATAAGTTAGAGATGACTTCAACTTTTGACTCATCAACTCTAATCCCATCCCCTAAAATGTGATGTCCTAAAACAATTCCTTCAGTAAACATCATAAAACACTTTTCATGACTTAGTGAAAGATTTGCTTCTTTACATCTCTTTAAGAATTTTTCCAAGTTTACTAAGGCTTCTTCAAATGTGTTTCCATAAACTGTGAAATCATCCATATATACCTCTACACAATCATGTATTAGATCTGAAAAAATTCCTAATACTGCCCTTTGAAATGTTGCAGGTGCATTGCATAATCCAAATGGTAATACTCGGTAAGCATAGGTACCCCAAGGACAGGTAAATGTGGTTTTGTCTTGATCTTCAAGTGCTACTTGGATTTGGTTGTAACCACTAAACCCATCTAGGAATGAGAAGTACTTTTTGCCAGCTAATGTATCTAACACTTGATCTATGAAAGGTAAGGGAAAATAGTCTTTAAGAGTAGCTTTGTTTAATTCCCGGTAGTCAATACATACCCTCCATTTACCATTTTTCTTTGGCACAATTACCAAAGGAGA
This sequence comes from Pinus albicaulis, assembly GCA_034641835.2. Taxonomy (NCBI): domain Eukaryota; kingdom Viridiplantae; phylum Streptophyta; class Pinopsida; order Pinales; family Pinaceae; genus Pinus; species Pinus albicaulis. Next base: position 1,303,471,214 of record CM076580.1, read on the forward strand.
AACCCACTGACTGTCTGAAATGGGATAGATGAAGTTAACAATTAATAATTTCTGCAATTCTTCCTTAACAATCTCCCTAAGATTTGGATTCATCCTTCTCTAAGTTTGTCTGATTGGTTTACAATTTTCCTCTATGTAGATGTGATGAGTGCAAGTCTTGGGGCTTATCCCTTTCATATCAGTGTACTCCCATGCATATGCAGAAGAATGTCTCTGTAAGATCTTGACTAGCTCTTCTTCTAGGTTCTTGTTTATGTTTAAAGTTTTGCCTGGAAATATCTCACTTGTAGAGCTGCCAAATTTATCCATAGAATGAAGAGACATCTGTCTTGATGAAAAAAACTCAATGTTGGATTCTTCTTGAAATTGGTCATGTTTATGTTCCGAAGAGGATTCAAAGTTTTCTAAAGTATTCAGAATTTGACTATCTTCACTAATTTCTGAAATTGTGAAGAGAGGTTGTAAGTCTTCTTCATCCTCTATCAATTGAGTATCATCTAAATCTGTAATTGTCCTTGCTGGAGGATACAAAGTGAATTTCTTAGTTGAACTACCATCAGAGATATACATATCACCGGATCTACAAATAATGAAAGCATCAACTGTAGCTAACCAAGGTCTTCCTAATATAATTGGATGCCCTCCTAGATTATTCTTAGGAGTTAGGATCATGAAATCCACAGGGTACTCCCAAGAATCTAGGGACACTGGAATGTCTTCTATTACCCCATCAAGTTTGATCACAGATCTGTCTGCTAATTGCAATAATGTGGGTGTAAAGAGAAGATTAGGAAGTTTTAGTTTATCCATGATTTGTCTACTCATGATATTGATTGCTGCTCCTAAATCAATGAGTGTATTTTGGATCTCAATTCCATTGATGTGAATTTTGACAACTGGATTTCCTGGGTCTAGATACTTTGGAATAGCAATCTTACCCATCATGATATCTGTTATTTTTCCTGCCAGTTGAATTTTCTTTGTCTCTCTTATTCTTTTTATTGTTTTCTTCATGCTCAACTCCTTTATTCTCTTTGCTAAAATTGGAATTTCCTTGATAGCTTGTAATAATGGAATCTTAATACAGACATTTCTTAGCTCATCTAGGAAATCATAATTAGGCACCATAATTTTTTTTTCTACACCTTTATCAATTTGTAATCTTTCTGGAAAGGGAGGTGTAGGAGTGGATGTTGATGGCTGCTCTAATACAGGAGTTGAAATTATTGGTTCTTTTTGTTTTTATTTTTCAATGTTTGGGTCCTGAAAAGATGTGTCTTCTTCAAGACTTTTATTTTCCCGTAGAGAATCTTCCTCAGAGTTGTCTTGTTCTTGTATGATCACAGAAGGTTTCCTCTTTTCAAGTTTTCTTCCAGACCTAAGTTGAACATCACTAAGGTCTAGAGGAGTAATTAAATAAGTTGGAAAATGATGGCCTTCTATCATGTATGTATTCTGAGGATTTTTATTGTTGGGGTTTGGTATGGGTTGAGCAGGCAACTGATTTGATTTCTGAGGAAATGGTAATGGGAGTGGTTGATTTTGATGTTGTGGGTTCTGAGGATTCTGTTGAGGATTTTGTTGAGGATTTTGAGGAGAAAAATGTGGGTATGGTGGATAGGATGGTGGATATTGATAGTACTGGGAGTATCTTCCATAGGTATTTTGTGCTCCTTGTGCCCAAGCTTGAGATTGATTTTGAAATTGGGGCCAAGGTTGCTGCCAAGAATTCCAGTTTGGTGGGGGTTGATTATACATTTGATCATGAAATCCTTCTATTTGAGGTCCTTGCCAAGGCCTTCTAGAGACAAAATTGAGAGATTATGTGGAACTTGTAGGAGTATCTTCTTGAAAGACAGCTTTAAGACCAGGAAGTGAAGGACAAATCTTGGTCTCATGTTTTTCTGAACAAATTACACATGTCCTTACAAATTTTGCATCCAAAGGACATTCTCTCAAGGCATGCCTCTTTCTACATTTGGGACAAAAGATTGCTAAAGCATTAGATTCGGATTTTTGCTTGTTTTGTAACTTAAGGGTGTCTATTTGTTCACTAAGACTCCCTAAGATGTCAGATTTGAATTCATCAAGCATATGCCCTATCTCTGCCCTACTTACTGTCCCAGAAGTAGACTTACTTACCCTTGCAAGAGCAGGGTCTCTTGGACCTTTTACAGTTTTGGATTTCCCTCTTGAAAGGTTGATACATAACTCAGATATTTCAGGTAATGTGAGCTGAGATATATCCCATTTTCCCATCATGTTAAGGATATCCAACCATTCATCCCTAATTGTCTTCAACAAGAGAGCTTTTAAGGTGTCTTGATCTAAGTTCTCCATTTTTTCTCTTTTGATATTGTAATGAAATCTCTCCAACAAATCTTCCAGGTTTTCATCCTCTTGTTGTATCATCTTAAACACTTCCTCCTTATGATTGACTGGCATACAATAATCCAAATACCTTTCTAGAAATGCTTGTTTCATATCTTCCCATGTCCTAATAGAACTGTTGATCAAACTCATAAACCACTTCAATGCTGCTCCTTTCAATGTTGAAGGAAATAGTTTAAGTTCTTGAGCATCTTGTAAGTAGTCATAATTTCTACACAGGACTTCAAATTCAAATAGGAAGGTTTCAGGATCTTTAGTTTTAAGTCCATAGAAGTTTGGAAGGACAGAGGGTGAAATGTTTTTCATAGTTGTATTGGTTTCTTCATCTACTATAGGAAACCCAAAAGAGCTTCCCAATTCTCTTCTACCTCTTCCTCTACCTCCTTCTCCTCTACCTCTACCTCTACCCCCTCCAAATAATGTGTGTTCTCCATTAAAAACTCCTCCTCCCCCTTCTTCTGCCATAGTTGATTCTTTTGTGGAAGTGGAAAATTTTGTGTCTCTAGCAAGGGTCCTTGAATCTTCTTCTAAGACAGGTTCAGTGGATAAAGTGGAAGGTATTTCTAATGGAATATCTGATCTTAAGTCTTCTGGAAGTCTAAGATCAGTAAAGGATTGAATGTGGGTCTGAGTTGGAGGTGTGCTGGCTCTAAGTCTTGATGAAACAAGTGATGTTCTAGGAATCAAACTTCTGCTTCTGCTTCTTATGAATCTACCCCTTGAGTCTCTCTCTCTACGCATATCATTGTTTTTTGGAGTTAAGAAACAAGGCTACCTAGTTACACTTCCCCGGCAATGGTGCCAAAATGTTTGTGCTCAACTTAGTGTTCCTAAGTTGAGTTCATTAATTGTCAACCAGGGTTAGTAAACTGCTGAAGTGTGGTGCACTATATGTGCCTAGGTATTTGTTTCTCACTACGTTGTGTTTAGTGTTTTCTGATGTTTTTGGTTTTATGTTTTTATGTTTGAAAAGGGAAAGAACTAAATGCTGGTGAAAAGAAGCTATTGGTTATATTAAAGCAGAACAAGGCCTAAACTATGGGTGGCAAACAACAAATGCAAATACTAAAACAGAACAAGGCCTAAACTATGGCTGGCAAACAACAAATGCAAATCTTGATAATGACTTCATTGTAAGAAAATAAATCACAACATGAGCTTGAACTTATCCAATTCATTCATTAAAGATGTGTTGGAAGAGCTTGAGAAATGGACAAGTTAAGTGTGAATGAAGTTCTCCTAAATAAACAATCAACTTACAATGTTACAACATCTCATCCATGATTAAAGGTTCATTGGAATATATTTGGAAAAGAACATTTGTAGCACAATAATATTTTTACTCTAAACTAACTTCTAATTCTGTTCTGCAACTCAATTTAGCACCACTAGGTCTCACTCAAAAGTTATAGGTTTTTTTTTAGAATAGTCCTTGAGAAAAGGCTTATTTGTGAAATGGTAAAAAGGTTGCAAAATACTCCAGGCCTTAGACTGATACTAGCTTCTGTCTAGATGATTATGTATTAATATGAGATTGGAACAAAAGAAGTTTTTGTAAATAATGAAGACCGTGGTATCTAAATTTAACAACTAACACAATTTAAAATGCAATGGATAACAACTAAACTGGAATGCTAATACAGTGAGCTAAGACTAAACTAGAATGCTACTAATCTACTTGAAGTACAGTGAACAGAGTTAAATTAAAATGCCATTATCAAACTTGAAATGTAGTGACAGAGATGAACTAAATGAAATTATCCTCCGGAGTGTTATGACTAAACTAACATGCAATTAGTCTATTGGAATTCTACAGCCCATCTTTTTCAATGTGAATGATATTTTGGAAGAGTTTTTAAAAACAATTCTGGTTGTATTATTCAATGCAATTAAACATAAACACAATATTTGAAATAAAATACAATTAAAATCTAAGATACCACAGTTGTTTCTTATTCATTGTTAATGATGTTTTGGAAGAGTTTGTAGGAGTAAGACCGGTTGTGACACTTAGTGTAAACAAGCATAAATCATAAAATTCGAAAGGAAATACAACTAAAACCTACAACACCACAGCTATGCCTTATTCATCGTGATGATATTTTGGAAGATTTTATAAGATTAAGTCTAGCTATGATGATCAATGTAAACAAGCATGAAACATAAACTTCATAAACGTGCTTAAACTAGAAATGAAAAAAAAACGAGACTAAAATACTTATCTAAACCGTATAAACAAGGTTGCTCAGGAGGCAGGGGCCCTCTACCACCGGAGTAGCACGCAAAATATACTTCAATATTGACTCGGTGCTTTCAATAAAGTGATACTTCTTGCGTTAGAGAGAAATTACTTCAAAACAGAGTGTTTTCGGACTTCTGAAATCTAGCAATCAATCACAAAATCTAACCTTGTCCCTTGGTTTCCCGAGCCATATTTATAATAAAAATTACATAACTGTCTTGAGATAACCTAGGGATAATTTTCTTTCCAAATAAAAACCAAACTAGGACTCTGATGGTGGTCACATAATAGAATTAAGAACATCTGGACTGTCCTTGTCCTATTAGGAGTCTCTCTCCTAGTTTGAGTTCCCATGTACATAACTGCCTACAGAATTTCGTTCAAACTTAGTGGAGAGAAAAAAATGATGAGGGAATGATGTGGAATATGCCCATATGTTTTTTTCTCCAAGATGACACCTGGAACCTGCGTAGACATGAAGACAGCTGCAGAATTGGCAACTAGCTACAGAATGTCTACATTCTGTAGCTAGATCTAGTTCAAAAAGTACTACAATGACAAAATCATAAAAACATAGCAAGTTAGTCATGATATTTATTCTTAAAGCAATTTTAACTAATTCTATTGATCATTTGAGCCTGTAATTAGTAATGGACAAAGGAAATGGAGTGGAATGTGGTGGAAGAAAGAACATCTTTGGAGCTCAACAGGTAGGTTGGGGCTCCTCGGGACTGGGGGGCTTTAACCCAAATGCAGAATCATTGGTAGTTGTCGTTCTTGAAGGGGTAACGAGATACCACACTGGGAATGCCAATGATATATTGGGTAATACCAGTGTTGCCAAGACCTTCTGGGAGGTGAAGCGAGGAGGTGGGTAGAGGAAAGGAGTTTGGGAGGCGGCGTCGACTAGGGAGGTTGTATATTTTATGCCTCGGTGTCGTTATTGCTTGATTCTATGTCCTGAATAACCTCGGTGCTTGATTTGGAAATCATGCATACCAGGGCCCCTATAGCATAGGGCGATACCTCAGGGACAATGGGAGGATCTCCTAGGAATGATCCTAGGACAGACAATGGTTTGAATTGGCCAGGGCCATATTCTTGATACCATGAAAGACCATCTGTGGCTGTATCTACATAGGGTAGAATTACATCCATGTTGTTCAAGGGACGCTTTTCACTATGCGTCAGCTGGTTTACTGTGATGATTCGATCCTCATGGGGGAACATCATGATGCGGAAAACGGAGGATGCTATTGTAGACATGGCGTACATGTAACTCCGCCCAAGGAGTATATTGTAATCTAAGTGAGCATCCAAGACTTCGATGTCTATATGGACTGTATTTTCGGCTAAACAGACCAGTACATTTTGGAAGACACCGATGGGGGTAGAGGGAAGATCGTCGTATGCTCTGATTGTGATGACGGAAGGTTTGAGTTCGAGGGCTCCTAACTTCTTCCATACATTCTTTGACATGATGCATGTGGATGCACCCTCGTCAATGACACATCAGTGAATAGTGATATTCTGTACCGATACTGGTATCTGGAAGGCAACCATGGAGGGAAGCCTAGGGGTGGCTTTGTCTAAGTCAAAATACATCTTGCGCGTGTCGGCAAGGTCGACAATGCCTAATGCAGAAAGTAGGGCTTTCCATTGCTTTGGGCATGACTGCAGTACTTCCAATGCGGACATAGTAGTAGGTGATTGAGCTAAATCGTCTATGATGTTGTAATTTTGGGCCGCTTTGGAGTAGTTACCTACTCGCCTATTAGGCCCTTTTACCATTTTTGGCAACGGTTCCAAAGGAATCTTTGAAATGGTTAAAGGTGCAGTCGGCGCACTCGTACTAGCCCCTAATGTACTGGTGCCTGGTGGGGTGTTGTAGCTGTGATTCCGAGTTTGAAAAAACATTTCTTCCCCAGCCATGTAAATTTCATGGTTTTTTTTCCCTGAATCGTCAGGATTTTGCTGCTGAGTGCTGACTGTTCCTTGATGGGGGAAGGGTTCTTGCATAACCGCAGTTGTCTGGGAATATCCTCCTTGTCCTCGAATACTCTGAAGATTTTTAAGCTTATGGAGTTTGGGACAGTGGTGAGTATAGTGCCTATACTCACCACATATTGAACAAGAATGGTTTGTTCGTAGAGGTGGCCTTTTTCCTTGCCTTTGGGCATTTCTTGGCTCCTGGTTTTGATTCCGGTTGGAGTTACTTCCAGCCTGGGATCGCAGTGGGTGTTGTTGGTTGTTGGCCCCCTATCCAGGGTTCCCTTTGGGCTTGTTTTTAACCTTTCTCTTAACCACGTTAGGAGGATAATTCTCCTGATCATACTGGTGTGGTTGATTTTGAGACGGCTGCACAAAGTTCACATGTGCATTGTTTTGTGTAGGTGGGTTATGTGCTTGGGACTGAGCATATTGGTGTCCAATGTTTGCACCTGGCCATCGAGGGGGAGTTCTTCCATAATTTTTTCTTCCTGCGTACTAGGTCCCCTCAGTCAGAGGATAAGGTCCTCCTTGGTGATACGCTTGCGCCCTATTAGTCAAATTTTTTTGTTGCATATGATGACTTTGAAATCCGGATTGAGACATGTTCTGGGTAGACCCATGTGTGTAACTAGGATTCTGACTGTTGCTGCCTAGGTACCCTTGGGTCATTGACCTAATAAGTCCGTCTGCAGAGTTAGACGCGCCTGGAAATTCTTGATAAGATTGCAGGCGCGGGGTGTTGGGCAGGATATTGTATATGTATCCTGATTGTGTGTAGATCAGTTCAAGCTATTGGGATTTGTTGATTGCATCCTCTTCAGATGTGGGGTTACATTGCGCCACATCCTTTGAAATCTCCATCATTAGAGTTTTCAAGAATAAATCTGAAAGGACTCGGTCGTCGAGTTGTGCTTGGCGTAAACTGCGACGCCGCCTCCACTCATGGAGATGCTCTGAAATATGGGTAGAGGGGGATTGTATGAAATGAGTTAGTAAATCCATTCCTAAATCGTGGTGAATGGGAAACTGAAAGTATGTGATGAACGCGGTAGCAAGGGCGCTAAAGGTTCCATTTGAATTAAGAGGTTGCTCCATGTACCATTTCACAGCCACTCCTGTAAGAGTGCGTTGAAATAGCCTCAACCGAATAGTATCGTCAATGATGTTATTCGATGAGCACCACAGGTGAAAGGTCATTATATGATTTCTTGGGTCTTCCGCTTACTTGCCTTCAAACTTTGGTATGTCTGAAGGGAGCTTCGTGGGCATGGGAGGCCAATTTGGGTCATGTGCGATGGGGTCATTGGTGAGCTTGGTCAAATTTGGTAGATTTAACGCCGCTAAGAAGGGTGATTGGGAGGTTGACGCCATGGCAACGTGTGAAGACACGAAGTTCTGGTTAGAACGAGGGTTAGTCTATGACGTACCCTGTTGTGAATTCAGCTGGCTTCCCATATGGGATGCGCTCCTCTGCCCCCCGGAGGACGAGGGGGGAGTGGTGTGTGATGTGGTGTTGGGAGACCAACTAGAGTTCCCAACTAAGGTTGCTCCAAGAAAGGAGGAACCAACCACTATGGCAATGTTCTATCTTTGACACCTAAACGGAAAAAGACCTGGAACCCCTCCCGGCAATGGGGGGAGGTCCAAAAGACACCTGGACCAACAAAGTTCTGTTGGAACCATTTGAGTGTCGACCAGGTTAGGTTTTGGAAAAATTTTGAGGGGATCAGGCCTGTGATCACGACAAATTTATGGCCACATACATAAAATAAAGAAAAAATGAAATGAATTTTCCTTTAACTTAATCTATGTGATCAATCAAGCAAAAAAATGGTTTTGTTTGTTTGCGCTTGATACTCAAAAATCCTAGAAGACTTAATACGCCCTCACACACTCAAAAATAACTGGGCCTTAAGAGGATTTTTTGCAAGTGCTGGCACAACGTCCCGTAAGAGCTGGCGACGCCCCCAGTCAGTGAAAGAAAATCAACCAAGGTAAGGGTAGAGGGTCTGGCGCTTGCCTGCACCGTCACCTATAGGGTAAAGTATGCCCTAGTTTTGGCCACTAAGAAACCACCATCCCACATGAGCATTCGAGTCTTGGGATTCTTGGTAGTCAGCTAACAGTACCGAGTATCAGTTGGGTCAGGTAGCCCCAACTGATACCGCACGCATTGTGCCTAAGCCTAACCCCCTCTGAATCGGGTCTCTATCACGCTCGGGTTTTCTTTTCCATGGGTTGATAGGTGGATTTTAAAGCTCCCTAAATACACAACTTCTATGTTTCAATTTGAAGTGTGATCAAGGCGTCTTATTGGATGCCTACCCCCTTGATCCTAACTTAATCTATAAATTCTCTTGTGGCCCCTGTGGGGAGAATTTAGTGAGTTGGTTTAAGTTATTTTTAAGTGGCTTTATTTTCTTAGTGGGTGAATGTGTGTGAGCGTATGGTGAACAATCTCATAATTTGAACATGTGGATATCGGTGATCCTTTACAAAAGTTCCCTAGTTAAACTATCTGACGTTGTTCCTTGCTCAAATAGAAATCATTTGCGGATAATGGGCCGCTTCCAAATCTTCCTAGTTAGTCTATGTGAGTGACTAAAGGGAGATGGAAAATCATGAATGTAGAGCATTCATATGTTTTTCTAGGGTCACCAAATGGTGCAAAGATGGCAGATATTACTTTCTCTAATTGGCGATTCAATCCAAGTCCCGCAATTTCCTAAATACAAAAATTGAATTTAAACTAAACAATTTCTACACTATCTTATGCATATGTGGTCATGAGCCACTTACTTGGACTAGTTAAACTAAGTGTGCATACCAGAATGTGCAAAAAACATAAATTGTTTGGAAAGTAATGGTTAATTCGCCCCCTAATTAAACTATGTGAACACTTTTTTGCAAAAACCAACTTAAATGAAAGCTAACTAAATGCCTACAGAAAGCAGCAAAAAATGAGTTCTTAGAAGCTGTGGGGTATCAACACAAGTGTTGGCAGATACATTAGGGGCTGCCCAACACACTTACAAGTAGAAAAAAGGTAGAAAATAGGGAGAAAAAATATCTCTGCAATTTGCGTGCAAAATCCCTTGACAGGTGCGCCTTCCTGCATGCAGGTCACTCCTGAACGCGTGCAATGTGCCTCTGTGAGGAAAAATTGCACGCAAAAATCCTGCAAGTAAAAATATAAGGAGCTTCCTTCTTCAGTCTGTCACCTCAGTGAGTCTAGGGACTGCAAGATGGGTTAGAGGATTGTCAGCTCCACTCCATCATAGACAAAGGGTCTCCTGCAAAAGATGGCACAACCACATAAACTTGAAACACGTTAGTGGAGTCGTCAATCATGTTGTTGTGGATTAGTCGCACGGGTGTACGAAACTGCACAAGCTTAGAGAGTGTGGTCTACTCTCTAAACTATTGGTAACAGGCAGAAAGTGGTGGAGCTCAAAAGCATAAAACTTAATAGAAATAGTATGCTGAAGTAAGCTTTGGTTAAACTAAAACTAAAAAACACAAATATACAGAAGCTATATAGAGAGTTCCAAACAATAATAATGCAAACGATGGCTCGATGGCCTCTTCTTATTAAATGTTTGAAATGGAGAAGAAATTTTATCCACTTGCCAAAGGGCACCTAGGCAATGGCTCTAGGTCCTGATGAAGGATGTTTCCTTCCAAGCTCTGCCTCTGATGCAGTCTTACTCTCTCTCTCTCTACTATGGTGGACTAAGATCTTGGGTGGCCAACTATCAAGTCCTCTTTAGCTCCATCTCTGGGTCACACACAATGCTGGTTTTTCTTGGGCAAATTTGGCCAGCATAACCTTGTGATCACCATTTTTTCATCTCTTGGTGGGTTTATATAGGTGAGCTTCAAATCCTCCTTCCCTCCCTTGGTACATAATGGATGGTGACCCAAGGGAGAGGTGCGATTCCATTGTGTGCTCAAATATTCTTTTGTGTGCTCACATAATGTCTAAGGAGGCACTGGTGGTTGTCCTTAGGAAGCTTTCACATAAGGAGTAATTGTCCTTTGCTTGTTGTGGTCCTGGAAAGTGACTTTTTTCCATTTCCAGGAATGCGTGCTTATCGGGAAAAAAGGCGCACAGAAGGTGCTCTTCTCGAAAGAAAAAGCACAAATTTGAGCATTTATGACTAGTTCAAATCTGATTTTCTCAAAACCTTAGAGATTTTAAATACTTCTTGATTCCATAATGTATTCATGTCCTGTAAATCCTTGGGCTCGACATTAATTGATGTCGTATTCTACTGTACGATTTTCCAGTGTTAACACTTATGCATAAAATTAAAAATTGAATGCTTGAAAAGATAGGTACAGGACATGACATGGAAAGTGATCTCGCTCGCTTACTGGCGTATCCGGATGCCTACGTCATGGCGGGGGCACTCTTGGGTACGGCAGGCTCTTCGGAGGTGTGCCTCCGCAGTGAATGTGAGTCGTCGATTTGAATCCACGAGCTCACATCATGGTCAACTGCGGAGGCACCCCGGAATTTATCTGTCAGGTTGTTTATACCCACAGGTTTCTATCGATCGACTCCTACCTGTCATCATTTCATCTATGCCCGGCAATTTGCATGATATTTAAAATAAGGGTAGGACCCACCTTGCACAGTTTTCTGAAACATAATGTTAATGTATACAAATCATAATTATGTTTCGGCATATGAAAGTTTTTTTATTTTTTCCTTTTCAAAATATTATATATATTTTTTTTATTTTAAGAAACATTTGGAAATAAAATTGCAAATGAGCCACAACATCTAGCTCCACCTAGGGATAGTGCTTTTTTCCATGAAAGCACTAAGAACCGCAGATTAGTGCCTTCACCTCGGGCATGGAGTCAAATATTACTTTGGTGACATATGAAAAATGGGAAATCTGGTATTTACAATGGTGGAATGCTTGACTTTTAGTGCTGAAAATAGTGTTTCAAATACTACCCATTCACAGGAAGTTGCAGTGATTCTCCATCCAAATTCTCCAAGATGAAAGTATTTTTAGATCTTGCTTCAGTGATTCTATATCGTCCATACCAGAGGGGGCCAAAATTACCATGATTTCCCTTATCCTCCTTTCTGGTATCCCACCTTAGTACTAATTCTCCTTCTTTAAAGATAATTTCTCTTGCCTTTCTATCAAAAATGGTTTTCATCTTTGTCTGATAAGTAATTAAGTTGTCTCTAACTTTGTCTCTATTTTCACTTAAATCAGTTACCTTATTCATTCTTCTAACCAGAGCATTGGGTTCTTCTTGATCTTCTTGAATAAAAGCAATCACAGGTTTGGCTAGTTGACTAGGAAACAATGCATGTGTTTCATATACCAACTCAAAGGTGATTTTCCAGTGGACCTTCTAGTGGTAACCCGAAATTCCCAAAGGGAAAACTTTAGTTTTGAGTCCCAATATTTTTTAGTTTCAGTGATTGTTTTCTTCAGGATTCTAACCAATGTGTTGTAAGAGGACTCTACCAATCCATTCCCTTGTGGATGTTAGGTTGTAGAACGAGACAAAAATACATTATATGTTTTACAAAAATCAATAAATCAAGCGGAATTGAATACATGAGAATTATCTGTCACAATATTAACTAGACAACCGAACCTACTGAAGATATTCTCCTCTAAGAAATTCATCACCACTTGGTCATTTGCTTTCTTTGTGGGTATTGCCTCAACCCATTTTGTGAAGTAGTCAGTGGTTTTTAGAATCCATTTGAACAGTCCACTTGATGGTGGATTCATTTCTCCAATAAAGTCCAGTCCCCACTGTCTAAAAGGTTCTTCTATAAATATTGGAATTAAAGGTAAAGGAGCAAGTCTCTTCTTTTATGCAAACAATTGACATTTTTGACAGCCTCTGACTAGTATGTACACATCTGCAAACAATTTAGGCCAACAAAAAACTTGATTTGAGGATCTTATGTGATGTAACCTTCCAACTGTAATGACCCCCACACAGATTTTCATGGTACTCTTTGGTAATTTCAATGGACTCTCCTTCAGTTAAGCATAGTAGTAAGATACCATTAGGATCTTTCCAGTACATTTTTGCTTCCACTGTGACATATGGCTGAGACTTAAGCTTGAGGGCTCTGTACTTTGTTCTATTCAGTGTAGTTGGACAAGAAAAGAAGCACAAATAGTGAACAATATCTTTGTACCAATATGAACATAAATATTTATAGTGAATCTTCATACCTAATTTGGGCTTATTTTTATCTTCTTCATTGACAACTTCATCCACTGGTGCTAACATATTGATTCCCATTGCTTGAAAAAAAAAATTTGTTAGCATCCTTTCCAAACCTTTTCTTTTGATTAGTTTTGTAGTTTTAATGTCCAGATCATATTCCTGAATTTTTGCTATCCACTTTCCTCTCTTCCCTTCTACATCACTCTAAATCAGCACATCCTTAACAGCAGCATTAGGGACGTATGCATTTATTTGAGATTGTAATACATAAGTTCTAAAGGCTTTGAGTGCTTTGACCAATGCATATACCTGCTTTTCAAGAATTTTATATTTGAGCTCAGCATCTCTGAGAACTTTGTTGAAGCATGCTACTGGCTCTTCTCTATTCTCCTCATTTTTGTGCAATAACACAACAGCAATAGTAAAGGGGGAAGCAAATGAAAATATCTGGAATGCCTTCTGATAATCAAGACTAATAAGAACGGGAAATTTTTGGAGAGCCTCCTTTATTCTATAAAATGATTCTCTTGCTTCCTTAGTCCATTGTAATTCTACCTCGTTATTCAACATATCGATTATGTTTCTAGCAATATCCACATAATTTCGTAAAAATATTCTTAGAAAATTAATCTTTCCCAAAAATATTTGAATATACTTCTTGCTTCTAAGCAAAGGAATTTTATGGATTGCTTCTACCCTTGCTGGATCAATTTTAACCCCTTGTTTGGAAACTATGTGGACCAATAGTTTACCTTCTTCCAAGGCAAATAAAGACTTTTTGGGGTTAAGTGACAAACCAAATTTCCTGCACTTTTCAAAATTTCTTCGCAGATGTTCTAAATGTTCATCATCTGACCCTGAAAAAACAGTGATATCATCCAGATATATAACCACATACTTATCTCCAACAAATTCTAAGTCCATGGCTCTTTAAAAGTTTGCACCTTCGTTCATTAGCCCAAATGGTTTTCGGCCATAAATGAAAGTACCCCATGGGGGTGTGAACGTTTTCTTTTTCTAGTCTTCTTTGTCTACTTCTACCTAATTATACCCGGAGAATCCATCAACCATGGACATCATATAATCTCCTGTCACTTTTTGTAAAACATAATCCATTTTGGGTAAAGGGTAATTATCCTTTAGAGATGCTCTGTTCAGGTTCCTAAAATCCACACATAATCTTATCTCTCCATTTTTCTTCCTTACAGGAACCAGATTAGAAACCCAATCGAAATATTTGAGGGGAACTATGATCTTTGCTTGGATTAATTTCTTTACTTCTTTTTCAATTAGAGACAATAATAATGGATTAATTTTTCTGAGTTTCTTTCTATGAGGTTTGACTCCTTCTTTCAATGGGATCTTATGATGTATGATATCTTTATCATATGTTTTCAAATCTTCATATGACCAACACATCTATGTACTTCTTTTAGATATCAATGTATCTTTCCTTATAATTTTCGGCTCTTGCTGAGTTCCCAGATTACAATATTGCAATTTTGCCTCTGGTGAATTTTTTTGGAATCAAAAACCACATCATTTGAATCAAAAATCCTCTCAAGAGGAACTAAACCTTTAGGTAATACAATATCTTTCAATTGAATAATCTTCTGATTAGCTATCGACTGTGTTATCACTAGAAAATTGGACAAGAAAAGATGACATTATTAAATGTCAGGCAGAAGGACTTACAAGGTTGAGGCAAGTATCTAAAAATCTCAAAGGTTTAAGAGGAAAATCAAATTGTGCATTGAAGAAACCAGCAAAATGCCCCTTTGCACGCATTTTTCTTTGATAAGCACACATTTATGCAGAGTTTCCTCAAAAATTCGTGTGGACCTGAGAGTGGTGGAAGTCGCTTTACGGGACCACAAGGCACACTCCGGGAATTTGATCCCACACTTGAGGAAAGGATAGCCGCCCAAGCCTCCTTAGGACCTCAAGGGAGCACACAATGGAATCATCCTCCTCTTTTGGGTCACTATCCATCAATGTACCAAGAGAGGGGAGGAGAGTTTGAATTCTCCTATAAAAATCCACCAAGAGATGAACAATATGAGAACACATTGTTATGTTGGCCAGAATTTCCCCAAGCAATCCAACAACATGTGATCTGGAGCTGAGATAGAGGAGACTCATTTTTTGGCCACCCAACAACTCCAGTCCATCGGAGTAGAGAAAGGGACTTTGCGCCAAGGTAGCTCGGAAGTAAATACATCCTTGCATCTGGTCTTCGAAATCCCTAGTTCTAAGGGCCCCTTGGAAAGTGGGTAAACGTTTCATCATTTATTGCCACCAACACTCAATAAGAGGGGATGTAAGTGCCACCGTTTGGATTATTGAAGTTGTTTGACTCTATTTAGAGCTTTTGTATTATGTGTTTTAGTTTAGTTTCTCTTTTTGAATATGCATGCTATTTCACTATTTAGTATGTTTATTTCTTAGCATGTTCACTAACTTGCTTGCCTCCCTTTATTTTCTACCTATGACCAAGAACTTAAGAGTAAAAAACCACTCCTCTTAAGTAGGTGTGATTTGTTACATTCGTGCGCCAAACACACATACACAATATTGGCAACTCCACTACTTTTATTTCCAAGTTTATGTGATTGTGCCTTTTTGCAGAGACCTCTTTCTTTGTTGTGGAGTTGCGTTGGAACTGCCCCCTTTCTCTCCTTCACTGCCTGATTCACCCTCAGTGAGAGGTTGAAGAGCTCCCAAATTTTATTTGTAGGAAAATCATGTGGCTTTTTCACAGACAGATGCGCCCGCTCGCACGCGTTTAGCAGTGACCTGCACGCAGCCTTCGCGCCTGTCTTAGCCTTTTACATGCGGAAAACAGAAGTAGTAATTTGCTACTATTTCCATTTATTTCTTGCTTGTAAAGTGACTGGAAGCCCATAATAAATCTACCATCACTGGTTGAGGTGTCCCGCAACTTCTTAAAGCTCACTTTTAGCTATTTTTTAGTAGTTTAGGTGTTAGTTTTATTTCAAGTTGATTTTCGAAAAAGTTGACACATAGTTTAAGTAGGGGGCAACAAACTTGCATTCTGAAATAATTTATATTTCATGAATTTAGGCACCAACAAACACTTAGTAAATTAGCCAAAGCAAGTGGCCCAGGTCCACGCATGCTTAGCTAGATATTTTTCATTTTTCTAGTGTAAAAGTCATTAGTTTTAGTTCAAATTTTTGCACTAGGATTCGAGACTAGGATCGAATTGTCTGTAGAGAGCAAGTAATATTTGTTGCCTTTGCACCTTCGGGTGATACTAGGCAAGCATATGAACACTCTCTATTGATAACTCACCATATCCCTATATTTGATCATTTAGATTAACTAGGAAACATTGGTAGTGACCCATATCCGCACATGTTTTTCTTTTGAGTAAGGAACAACCAAACCTAGTTTAAATACGGGATTTTGAAAAGGATCACCGCATATCCTCATGTTCAAACTATGCGCTTGTTCACCTTTTTTTCACACACATTCACACCCTAAGTAAATTAAAGCCACCTAAAACTAACCTAACCTTACACACTAAACTCTCCCCATAGGGGCCACAAAGCCTCCTTGGTCAGTCTACATCTTGAAACATAGAATTTGACTGTTTATGGAACTTTCAAATCCATCTATCCACCCACGGTAAAGAAAACCCGAGTGCAGTGTAGACCCGATTCAGAGGGGGTTAATCTTAGGCCCAGTGTGTGCGATATTATTCGGGGCTACCTAACCCATCTAATACTCGGTACTGGTAGCTGAATTACCAAGAAGCTCAAGAATCGAACGCTCACATGGGATGACGGTACTTAATGGCCAAAACTAGGGCATCCTTAACTATAGGTGATGGTGCAAGCAGCACTACATCCTCTGCCCTTACCTTGGTTGATTTCTTCAGTTGATTGGGGATGTTGCCAGTTTTTTTGGGACGTTGTGTCAGCATTCACAATATATATTCTCAAGTCCTAGTTACATTTGAGTGCGTGAGGACGATTAGGTCTTCTACGATTTGAGTATCATACAAAAAAACAACAAAAACCATATTTTTTGATTGATTGGTCACATAGGATTAATCTAAAGGGAAAAATTATCTTTTAGTTTTGCTTTGTTTTATGTTTGATTGTAATCTCTATCCTCTCAAATCTTTCCAAAACCATACCTAGTCGATGCCAAAATGGACCCAACGGGACCTCGTCGATCTAGACGTCTTTTGGACCTCCCCCCATTACCGGGAGGGGTTCTAGGTCTTTCTCCATTTAGGCGTCAAAGACAAAACACTGCCACACTTATTGGTTCATCCTTTATTGAGGCATCATTAGTTGGGAACCCTCGTTGGTCACCCAACACCACACCGATGAACACCCCCACTGGGTCACCACATACAACTCCTCCCACAACCCCTAGAGGACAGAGGAGTGCCACCCATTCAAGAAGCTAGGTGAATGCACAGCAGGGTACATCACAGAAAAACCCTATTCCCAACCAGAACATTGTGTTTTCACAAGTTGCAATGGCTACAAACTCGCAGTCAGTCACCTTTCCTAGCTTCATTAAATCTACTATATTTAACCAAGTTGACAAACGACACTATTTCACACAACCTACATGGCCTCCCATGCCCACAAAGCTCCCTTCGGACATTCCAAAGTTCGAAGGGAAGCAAGCGGAAGACCCCAGAAATCATGTGAAGACTTTCCACTCGTGGTGTTCGTCAAATAGCATCATTGACGATACTATTCGACTAAGACTATTTCAATGCACCCTAACCGAAATAGCAGCAAAATGGTATGTGGAGTAGCCCTCTGCTACACATGGAACCTTTAGCACCCTCTCTACTACATTCCTGGCCTATTTTCAGTTACCCATCCACCACGATTCTGGAATGGAATTATTGACCCGCTTTAGTCAAATGCTCGTCGTCCATATCTTGAACCATCTCCACGAATGGCGACGGTGTCATAGTTTGTGCAAAGACAAACTCGACGATCGAGTTATGTTAGACTTATTCCTGAAAACTCTCACCAGAGATATTTCGAAGGATGTGGCGCAACAAAAGCCCATATCCAAAGAAGACGCCATCAGAACTAAGGCCCAAAAGCTCGAGCTGATCTATACGTAGTCAGGGTATATTTACAATATCCTGCCTAACGCCCCGCACCTACAAACTTACAAATAATTTTCAGGCACGTAGAAATCTGTAGAGAGTTTAATTGGGTCATTGACCCAAAATCACCTAAGCATCAGTGTTCCATACCATGGTTACGCATATGATTCTACCCAGAACATACCGCAGCCCAGCTACCAAAGTCATCCTGCGCCTCCACAAAATTTGACCAGTAGGGCGTCATCGTACCACCATCAGCATGGATGACCCTATCCTCTAGCTCAGGGGACCCTGTGCGCAACTAGACATGCTGACAGAAGAGCTTCCCCCCAACATCCATTTATAAACCAGGGACAAGGACCGCAATATGCCCAGTCCCCAGCACAAAACCCACCCATACAGAATAATGCACAGGTGAACTTTGTGAAACCTTCCCAAGGCCAACCGTGCCAACCATACAATCAGGAGAATCCAAATTTTCCTCCCAACGTGACTAAGAAAAAAGGAAAAAATAAGCCTAAATGAAATCCTGGACAGGGGAGAAACAATCAACAATGCCCTCTGCGATCTTAGGCTAGAGGCAACTCCAATCAAAATCAAAACCAAGAACCAAGTAACCCCTAAAGGCAGAATAAGAGGGAAAATATTTGAACGAACCACTCTTGTTTGATCTGTGGTGAGTATGGCCATTACACTTACCATTGTCCCGACCTCCCTGAGCTGAAGAAGCTGCAGGGTAACCGTGGGAAAGGGGGATCCTCACAGTAGAAAGGATTCATGCAGGAGCCTTTCCCCCATCAAGGTATAGTTAGCACTCAGCAACAGCAAAAAACTCCCAACGATTCCGGAAAGAAAAACCATGAAATCGACATGACTGGCGAAGATATGCTTTTTCAGATACGGAACAGAAATTACACAAAATCATCAGGGGCTAGTACAACTGCACCAACAGCACCTTTGACCATATCAAATATTCCTATTGAACCTTTTCCAAAAATGCCTAAGGGACCAACTAGGCGGGTCAGAAACCATTCCAAAGCAGCCCATAATTATAGCATTGTGGATGATCTAGCTCAATCTCCCACCGCTATGTCAGCTTTGGAAATATTACAATCATGCTCAAAGCAAAGGAAAGCCTTACTTTCCGCATTAGGCGCCATCGACCATGTCGATTCGCACCTGATGGCTTTTGATTTAGATAAAGTCACACCTAGGCTTCCCTTGATGGTTGCCTTTCAGATATCAGTGTCAGTTCAAAACATCACCATCCACCGATGTATAATTGATGAGGGTGCATCCACATGCATCATGTCAAATAACGTCTGGCAGAAGTTAGGGTCACCCGAACTAAAGCCATCAGACATCACGCTTAGAGAACACGATGGACACCCTTCAACCCCCGTCGGTCTCTACCAAAATAGCCTATTTTGCTTAGCCGAAAAGACAGTCCTTATAGAGATTGAAGTCTTAGATGCCCAACTGGATTACAATATACTCCTTGGCTGGAGTTATATGTATGCCATGTCATCCATAGCCTCCTCTGTGTTCCGAACTATGATGTTCCCCCATGAGGACCACATCATTACTGTCGACCAATTGACACACAGCGAAAAGTGACCCCTAAAAAATACCGATGTCATTCTACCCTACGTATACACATCCGCTGAGATGCTTACAAGGTACAAATAATATGGCCCTGGCTAGTTCAAACCGTCATCCATCCTTGGGTCATTCCTAGGAGATCACCCTGTTATCCCAGAGCCATCATCTGGCATCACAGAGGCTCTGGTATGCATGATGTCCACATCTAGCACCGAAGCCAACCAAGACATGGAGATGAGCAGTAATGACACCGAGTCCTCAGCCATGACAGCCTCTCTAGCCTACACCACCTCCCAAACTCCTTTCCTCTTCCCCCCAGTGGGTTTTGTGTCATAACAGGTCATGGCCACGGTGGTCCTACCAAACTTATCATTGCAATACCAGTTTGGTACCTAGTCCCACCTACCACAATGGGATTCGCACACATCACCTCTACAAGGTTAACCCCTCTCAATCCTGATCAGGCCCCAGTCGTTCAGGAGACTGTCGAAAACATCCCCTTGAAGGAAATTCTCATCGCAAAGCCGATGGTTACGACTAATAAAACCAATAGAAGATGAAAGAAGGTGGAGAATCCCACCACACCATGGGAATCACCACGTTGCGCCATATGTGACATAGTAGGCCACCCTACCCACATCTGCCTAGAGTTGGATGAATTAAAGTCGCTCCTTAGCTCTGTGGTAGACATCGTGACATTTTCATAAAAAGGAACTTGCCACCAAAATTCAAGGCAAAGCATTACGTACAAATCACGCAGGCGCTATCTGCAGCAATTATGGACACTATACCCATCATTTCCTAGATATCCTGCGATATAGGGATGCCTTACACGCCATCGAGAAATCCTATCAAGAGGATCCCTCCAACCAGTCAGTCGGAGATGAACCTCGCGACATTCTATACCTACAGGAGGAATGACAGTCGCTTGAAAGACTCTCGTTCATCTTCCCCCCTCCTATCATACGTTGTGCAATGTGTGATGAACGTGGCCACTTCATCGACGAATGCACAGCCTTGGAACTCATCCATAGGTGGTATCCTAAGAGCGTGTTTACTATGTTGGTTTGCGAGCAGCATAATTCACATGTCCTTTATGTGTTGACAACCACATTTTAGAACAATGCCATTATATCCCCTGATTTTGCTTAGCACTAGCCAGTTTACGCGCATCCATAGTTTGCATCTCCCAAGAAGATGGCTTAAATAGTGAATCCATGAACAGCTCGAAAACTCAGGAAGATGTGATGAGTAGATCCATCCTCTTTTTGTCAACTGAAAAACGACCAAGCGGGGAACCCTTAGTTACCCCCAACCACCCTCTGCAGAGAAGACCAACATGTGTGTTATGTAAAACTCCCAATCATATGGTCACCACTTGCCCTAACTTGGAAGCGTTGCGATGTTGGTACCCAGTCACGCCATCTAGTGAGTAGGACAGGAACCCCGTATCTAGGATGTTTTGCCTAGTATGTCGGGGCAATCACCATGAACAGCATTGTAACTATATCCCATGAGTACGTCCTCTAATTTACATGATACATACATTAGATAAGAAACGCGAGGATATTCTCAACCAATATTGAAGGCAGAACGCCCCCAGGCAATCTACCCCATACCCAGGTCACCATGAGAGGAAAATTGGGAAGGTGCACCAACCAAGCATGACCCAAGTTCAACCTAGGATAACATGCTAACTATGCAACCTAAGTAGCCACCGGGTCAATCAATGCAAATAACTGAAGCACCTCGCAAATATTTTTCGCACAGTCTCTTCTCTCCTGCAAATACTTCTCTCTAACCAAGAGAAGATCACGCCCAGTTATTGCTGGATTTGTTCACACTTTCATCATACAATAAAATGCAAGCATCTTCTGCAGGTTAGAGCGGCAAGAGCAGCGTTAAGGCTACACTCCCCAAAAGAGTTAGACATACCCAAGCCAAAAACTCGGAAATGGAAGAAGAATACCTCCTCCTCTACGTCTGATCCCTTCTGAACGTCCACTTTGGGGATGAAGAGTAGTGTTGATTCCCACACAATCTACTCAGTTAGCACAGTGGTACCATGCACCATTTGCACTAGCCATAACCATGAAACATAGGCATGCCCACTAATGGAAACATTCAGGCGCGTCTGCACTAGACACAACTTCCACCCACAGGAAATTGGCCATCCTAACGAGGGACCCCGCCTTGCGCTCACGCAAGCTCCCATCACGAAGATTCTCCCCCCACCAAACTTCGATGACATGATACACCATATATGATTCATATCATCATATATCGGAACCAAGACTCCAGTCGTACACTCATCTTTGGTTTCCAATCCTATTCCCATCGTGAAAATTTAGGGCACCCTACGCTTTTGCATCGATTTACGCGAGATCTTGAATTTACATGCCGCCATCAAACTCCTAAATGATACCCAGCCTCTAGAACAGTGTTTATTACAACTAGAGTTCGTCAACGAAAGTCGACGACAATCGCTGCAACACAACGAGGCCCACAAGAAATGGGTAAAAGCATCGTTCGACCGCCACATCAACCCTCTCTCATTCATTGAACGAGAGCTGGTCCTCCGCTACGATATCGCAAAAGAAGCCCTAGGTCCAGGAAAGTTCAAAACTTTGAGGAAAGTACCCTACGTCATAAAACATTTCATGCTCAAGGGGGCATACATCTTGACTGAACACGCCTCAGCAACCCCGTCAATGGCCTTTATCTCAATAAATTCTACCCATAAGGGCCGAGAAGGCCCACCCCTAGATTCAACGTACACAGACCCAAACCCTTTAAATTTTTTACCAAAATACTTGTCACAAAATGCGCTCTAGTGTCACAATGGATTACCAATCCGACCATTACTTCAGATTTGTCGATGGAGCATTGAGATGGTCTCAAATTTTAGCAGCAGACGCCTGGGTTATCTATCACCCTGACCGATCACCACTCTGCACCAATGGTGTTTGTATCAGCTCAGCAACAAACAATCAGGCAAAATATGACGTCGTCATCGGACTTATGTGCGACTCCCTCAACCAGGGCATACACCATATGCATATCTACCTTGATTCCCAGTTAGTAGTGTCGCAGCTAAACCAAGAATTTGAGATAAGGGATTGACATCTGTTTAGAAAATACTTGCATGAAAAAATATTAAGCTGACATTTTGACCACATTACATTCACATGTGTACCAAGAAATCAAAACCAAACATTTGATCGCATAGCTAACAATATTCTAAACGAGAATGCATCTCGGATAAACCACCATATATAAAAAACTAAAACATAGAAAGCATAGATATCCATCAGCATAGCATAATCCATAAACAAAAGTAGGCGGCACACCATGTGAAGCCGCAAAAAATATCTCTCGCATATATACCAAAAATGTATGTGTTTGAGTACAAAAAATAGTGTTTCTGACCCATAAGTCAGCCCAAAATATACACAAGTATAAGTCAACAAAAATAGGGGAAGCATCCTCATAATGGGTGCTTTCCCCATGTACAATAAGACTTTAAGGAGGTGCTCCCCAAAGAGGGACACCTGGACCCACAGCCGCTCCCGGTACCAATATTGGAGTCGTCGTCAAAACAGAGACTGCCACCCGGTGCAAAATCGGCTGATAGCCCCTCTCCTCGGCCATAGTGTCTTTAGCCATGCATTTTTGAGGTCATCCACAAAACCTCGAGTAGGTATCCCCTGGGTCAAGCAGTCCACTCGACCCCATGCATTCTCTACCACCCGAGCTCTGACCTCTAGAGCAGCCACCTGCTCTTTCAACTTAGCAACACGAGCCTGCTCAGCAGCAGCCGAGCTACTGCCCTCCCTCAAGGGAATAGCTCCCCCATCAGGTGCTCCACCCTGAGGCTGCACTGGATCTCCTCCCTGTCCCCCAGGCAGACCACCTCGAGGTCACCGAAGCGGCTGATGTCCCACCAACCGGGCCACTAGACGTCTAACCTCGCTAACATCTGCAAGAGTAACAAAAATATGTCAGTGTCATCATAAAACACATACAAAACATATATACTCAAGTAAAAGCAAAATAAAACACAAAAACATACATGTTGGCCCCCAAGCATATCCAGTAGGAAGACCCATGTATGGGTCTCCCCGGAAGTCCATCCCCGCATAAGGGAATGGCAGGAACATCTAAGGATTGGCCTCAAACCAAGCCTTTGTGGTGGCATTCCAATAACGCCCCACCCTACCTCCCTCTCCACGATGCATCACAGGGGCCCACCTCCTCATACAAGGCTCCCATGGCCCCCCAGCAAGCACAGCCACCATAGGTCTCAGCAGCACCACCCTCTCATACATGATGCTGGATAGAATGCTAGCATAAGAAAACAGCTTTGATCCATCACGGACCTTGGAAATATGCGCCAGCATCCCATCATAACAAAAATGGGCATAGTCAAAAAAATGCTCGGCCCTCAGCCGGCGCAAGACACTGATCTGCAGTCCTGATGCCTGATGAGGAGCAGACAACCCCACCAGTCACACAATGGCCACTAGAGCACACCGCTTGGCCAAGTCAACCACAGTAGTGTTGGCTTTATGGGTCCTAACCCAGGTTCGGAGATTAAGGTTTTCCAACAAACCCCTATACTACCAGCGCTTTGGGCAATGACCTGCTTTCACAGGCCAAGGTCTCACCCGAAGTAGTATGGGTGGGTGCTGGAACCAGGTTTCCACACCCTAGGAGAGAGTAGGTAATCACGTCAGATGTGTGCTCGCAACCTATCACGTTCACATAGAACAAGTCTATTCATAAGTTCTTTAATAGTATAATTCGCAATTACTCATAACAGTGTTATTAACATGCACAGATCTAGTCATTACTTTCACATCCACGTGCGGATCAGCAATTATCAGCACATAATATCATGAATGCATCAACTAATAGATCACAGATAAGCTTATGCCAGAAATAAAGGTACTTTTTTAAGCAATATCATAAATACCTTCACAGCTCAAATCAACCATACAGATAAATATGCAGCTTAGACAGACATAACAGCTTCGCATCACTAGTAACACAACAGATCCAGATAACACAGAGATACTTCAATTATATTCGCATCAAAAACTAGTTACAACCAAAAATACCACCTGCGCACACATCCAATAGGATTCCATACCCAAAACCAACCCAAACAGATCTAGCAATTCGCACGTAGCATTAATTCACATTCATCCTTGCCTTTAGACTCTAACTTATTTAACTATTTATACCAACATGGAATAGCGATCCTATGGTCCGCAAACTGTGGTTTGCAGACCCTAGGTATACCCTTTGACCCATTTACAAAACATTGGGGCTTTGACCCGCCAAAAACCCCTACACGAGACTAAATAATACCAAAATGTACAAAATTCGCAGCTCATGGAGCCCTGCTCCAACAAGTAGAAATCATTACACACCCCTCTGTCAGAGGCGCCCCACCACAATTACGCACCCGGAACCTCTCAATATCCACTCCCCCAAGAGGAAGTGGATAAGGAAGCGTCTCACCCTAAGGCAACAACCCAGTCACAAAATAGATATTCGTCTCGAGACGGATAACAAGTTCGCACTCCTGTAGCACGATCACCTTGTGTCGCTAGTTCCAATATCGGACCAGGTAACGTAGAAGGTGATCCTGTGATTGAAGTAGGTCATTCCCCATAAACGTGAGAATACCCCAGCGTGCCAGCTATTGGCATGCATTGGCATCAGCAGCCAAAGCGGCCCAGAGATCAGGCCAATCCCTCTCCCTCTACAACATCCTGTCATCAAAACAGGAACACATCAATAACATCAAAAGCGCCAAAAAACTGACAAAATTTCCATAGAAATTTTCAAAAATGGTGCTTCGGCTCTCCGTGTGTATGTTCCTCAGACAGGTGCGAGGAGGTCGCCTCTGTTCTTCCCACAGTCGCAAAGAAGGCGCACTCAAAGTTAGTGTAGGCACGATAAATTCACGCAAAACTCTCATTTTTGCGCAAAGAAGGTGCGCCTATGCCTTGATCACCTGCGCGGTCAAGGAAAAAATTGGCCTAAGATCTATACAAACCCATCTTGTATGGACCTTGGCACCAGCACACTGAAAAAATTAAAATGCAGGACGTCATGATGCCTACCTGACTAAAAAATCGCTAGTCCGAGGTACTCAGGCTGACAGCAATGG
Organism: Pinus albicaulis; assembly: GCA_034641835.2. Taxonomy (NCBI): domain Eukaryota; kingdom Viridiplantae; phylum Streptophyta; class Pinopsida; order Pinales; family Pinaceae; genus Pinus; species Pinus albicaulis. Next base: position 1,303,496,954 of record CM076580.1, read on the forward strand.
CAAGAAATGCTCTGCAGAAGCCTCTGACCTCTCAAAACCTCGAATGCTCAGCTAACACAAATGAACTGAATTGAGCCATATCCACCTATATGTCGCACTTTTTAGAAACTTTGGAGGACCATAACGAAAGCTTATAAAGCCCAATTACTAGATCGAAAGCAACACCGTGATCAACACTCCATAACACCCAAGGGCGGTGCCACACATCTGTACCTCTGGAAAAATAATTTTTCAGTGACGACAGGTATGCCCTCTCTCATCTTCTTTTTAAAAGCACATGTCTTTCAATAATATTTTATTAAAGAAGATGCTTTCACTTGGGGTATGTTTTTGCAGGTATTGTACAAACCATACATCGCTCCATCCACCAAAAGTTCCAGAGCAGGTATCATTCTACCCTCATCATGATAGAGTCTCAGAAGAACTCTGCATATCCTGATGTCATTTATCCATAAGAAATCAACCATAGGTTCTGAGCGTCCGGCCATGTTTATCATCACCCGACCTTCCACGTGATAAACATCCTCGCTGGTCGGTAGAGCCTCCCCTCCATGGTGCCCATCACCCACATTAGACCATATATCACAAAAATAATGATGCCATGGCCATACCACTTTAGTCCAGGAAGCTCCTCATGTCCATTTCACTCACCATGCATCAGGTCAAGTTTTACCATATCGAAATAAAACCCCTTTCCTAGACTACCAGGTTTTTGAAAGTAGATCAAAAGCGCACTTTCGCACCCCGCATTTGGCCTACCATATCTCCATCAGCATAGCCCATCTGTGACATTTTCCATTCGCTTCATCAACCCCACACATAAGACCAACCAATGGGGCCTCCACCCTCAGCAAAACACCTTCCTCACATCATCATTGAGCGAACACTTTCATGTTTTGGGGCACCCGTCTCTGTGTTTTGTACAAACCAAACCATATTATTTCATTCTTTTGGTAAGTGTACAAAGACCGCAAATGGTGCATTATGTCGCCCATTCATCCATTAGTTTTTCCCCCATCGCAACAGTCCCTGGTCACCCTTGGTTGTAGTATCACACCCTTCACGCATAAGCCACCATGACATTCATAACCAATATATACCCACCCTGGACGTCCTACCGACTCCAGGGATTTCCCCATCAGAAATAGTTATGACTGCCGCCAAGCTGCTTTTTATACTCAGACCCTGGGCCATTGAATCCCCATCATCAGTTTTAAGTCACCCCTCGCCATAATGCCTATGTTAAACCTATCACATACAGGATCATGATCCCTTGCATCAGCGACTCTCTCGTTCAGTCGAGGCTTCCTTTTTGTTGACATCAACACCTATTTTCCAAAAATGAAGCAGTACCTTGGATCACCCCTCATCACAAAAGGGACATCCTTGGGTGGCACTATGGGAGACATCATTGCCCACAAATTTCATCGATCCTCCTGAAATTCGACTACAACACAAGCTTTCATGTCAAGATGGTATCGTACCTTACAACCATTGCACTTTTATCAAATTCGTCGAAGACCCATGCCTTTATAAGCATCACTTTCAGTCATGCTTACACGGGAAGGTCCTAGTCATACACCCATGCGTACAATGTACATTTATATTCCATGCCAAGCTTACACATGTGGGTACCACATTCCACCTATTTTCAAAGAAAAAAACACCCCTGAAGGCGTCAGCAATCATTGTCATCAACCAGCGGATCACTACCATACTAGTGACACTGACAAAATCTGTATATGTCAAATAGATTTGTTTAGCTAGCCAAAGCATCACAAGCATGGGACATGCCCGCCTCATAGAAAAATTGTATTTATTGTATTATACCATTGCTTGCAGGGTTCCCACAGGACGTGGTCAATCTTCGACCCGGTACAAGGTGTCTCCAACTCCGTGCTACACGTAGGTCTCTCTCTCTCTCTCTCCACACAGTACACAGAAAAGAAACTATAATGTATTTCAGCTATACAGTTCTTCCTAGACCTCAAACATTAGGGGGCAACTGTTATCACTGGAAAATTGGACAATCAAAGATGACATTATTAAATGTCAGGCAGAAGGATTTACAGGGCTGAGGCACATTAGAGAATCTGAAATATTTAAAAATCTCTAAGGTTTAAGAGGAAAATCAAATTTTGCACTGAATAAACCAGCAAAATTCCCCTTTGCATGCGTTTTTCTTTGATAAGCGTGCCTTTGTGCGACTTTTCCTCAAAAATCCGTGCAGACCTGAGAGTGGCGGAAGTCGCTTTCCGGGACCACAAGGCACACTCCAGGAAATTGATCCCACACTTAAGGTCACCTAAGGACAACCGCCCAAGCCTCCTTAGGACCTCAAGGGATCACACAATGGAATAAATGTGGCACACAATGGAATCATCCTCCTCTCTTGGGTCACTATCCATCAATGTACCAAGAGAGGGAAGGAGAGTTTGAATTATCCTATAAAAAGCCACCAAGAGATGAACAATATGAGAACACATTGTTATGCTGGCCAGAATTTCCCCAAGCAATCTAGCAGTGCGTCATCCGGAGTAGAGATATAGGGGACTCAGTTGTTGGCCACCTAACAACTCCAGTCCACCGGAGTAGAGAGAGGGACTTTGCGCCAAGGTAGCTCAGAAGTAAAGACATCCTTGCATCAGGTCTTAGAACTCCCTATTTCTAAGGGCCCCTTAGCAAGTGGGTAAAATTTTCATCATTTATTCCCACCATAACTCAATAAGAAGGGACGTAAGCACCACCATTTGGATTATTAAAATTGTTTGACTCTATTTATAGATTTTGTATTATGTGTTTTAGTTTAGTTTTTTCTTTTTGAATATGCATGCTATTTCACTATTTAGTATGTTTATTTCTTAGCATTTTCACTAACTTGCTTGACTCCCTTTATTTTCTGCCTGTGACCAAGAACTTAAGAGGAAAAAACACTCCTCTTAAGAAGGTGTGATATGGTACATTTTTGCGCCAAACACACATACACATACTACTTGAAATGTCTTACCTATGCTTTATGCTCTGTTTGTTCTTCATCCTAGTCTATTTCAGCATTTTCAAAATTTCCAATCATTGTCAAAAACTGATTTATCTGCTCATCATATTCAAACACCTGCCAATGTTTTACATTATTTGGGATATAAGGCCAGTGTCTAATCTCTATCTCATACCTTAGCCTTGGATTAATTGGAGGCCTAAAGATGATGGCTGCAACTGCTAATGAATCAGCCAATTTTTTCTCCTCCCTTGGAATAAACTGAATATTGAAGGCTTCAAAAAAATTCTCAATCATGTCCCAAACTTCATTTCTATATGACCTCAATCTTGGATGTTTAGTTTCACTTGTCTTTGGGAGTTTTTATTTTCCAATTCCATCTTGACTAATTTATTTGATAAATTTTTAATTACCTTATTCATATCTTCAAGCCTTTGATCTTGTAATGACTCTTCTTTTGCTTTCCCCTTCTCTTGGACTGGTTGTTTTCCTGTCACCTTCCCAACTGCAATCATATTGGCTTCAATTTCTAAAGCATCTGTATGTATATGTTCAAGAGTAGGGGATCTCCTTTCTCTAAGTGTGAAACTGAAATCAGCTTCAAAAGCCCCAGAAAACACCACCTTTGCTCCAAAGGAGGGGGCTTAATCTCTATAGGAAAACTATTATAGAACTTATTGAATCTTTTGATAAACTCAGAAATATTTTCATCAGCCTTTCTTTTAATTGCATTGAGTTATGTTAATGAATAACCATGATCCCTTTTCTCTCCCCATTTGTGAGTGAATTTATTTTCTATTTCATCCCGTGTATTAATGGAATTGTTTGGCAATCCTTTGAACCACTTTCTAGCCTCTCCATCGAGAGACTGAACAAAAAGCCTCATTACAACATCAAGATGTTCCACATTCAAATTTTCAGCAAAATTACACAACGTGGATAATTGTTTCTCTGCAGTGACTTCATCCTCCCCGGTGAAACAAGGAAGTAATTTAAGATATTATTGAGGCATTGCATTAAATGGTTGTGGAAGCTTGAGAGGAGCATATCTGTTTAATAAGAAGGTTGGTGCTGCCATGTTTACACCTTGATTAACTGTACTTTGGTTGAATGTAGATGATGAGCCTGTTGTGAAAGTAAATGGAGGTGATGGTAAAAATTTAATGGCAGTAGGTTGATGAACAATGGCAAAGGAAAAATCAATTGGAACTTGTTGATCTTGTGTAAAAGAAAAAAAAAACTGACTCAAATGAGTGTTCTTCCAATTTATGCTCTTGAAAATAAATAGGTGTAAAAGGTGAATCATGTTCCAAGAAATAAGGTACTTGAGATGTATTCTCAAACAAAGGATGACTTGAACTACTGCTAGGGGCAGACAATGTAGGACTAGGTGTTGAGGGAGTTTTAGGTCTCTCAACTCTCTTAGAAATCAATCTTTCAGGGTTTGATAAAATAGGGACCTTCTGTTGTAAGGTAATTGAACTCATGTGAGGCATTTTGTAAGCTATAATTTTGAGTATGATGAAAGAAACCAAAATTTCCTCCTCACTGAACAACGAGAGGAAATAATGAGAAAACCCAGGGAAAAAGATATTTTCGATCCTTCGTCCCCAGCAACGGCGCCAGAAAATGTTGGTTATTAAGAGACAATCCCTTGGTTGGGGAAAGGAATCATTGCTTAATACATTTTAACAGTATTTTTTAGAAACAATATTTATCATCTGGTCTTTGTTTTATTCCTTTGGAAAGTAGTTTTTAAACCCTTAATGCCCTGGAGTAAATAAAATATTACACAATGCCTTTAATTGTTGAAATGTGAATGAAAAAAGAAGAACTATATGGAAACTTAAGATAATATGATGTAAACACAGGATTTATTAACTTTAGTTTCAGAAAGAATTTATGAACAAAGAGTAGTTGGAGTGAAGGAGCGCATTTAAGGATATTTAACTCTTACTTAAAAATGTAATTCAGAGACTTGCAGCTTCATTACTTCACTTCATTCATTAGAAGAAATGACACAAGAAAGACAAACCACCATCAAAAATTGCAGGAAACTTGAGCTTTCTTTCATTAACTCTTCAGAGAAATAAGTACAAAAATATAGTCTTCCAGAGGTTCCCCCAAAAACTCTGAACCCCTCTTCTTCATTTTTGTCTTTCTTAAATACATTCAAAAGCATTTTGTAATTGAAAAAACTTCTTAAAACTACTCAAACTACTTATTTCTTCTATCAACTACTTTCATTACAATCGAGGGTAAAATTACCACCTCGTTCTTATAAGAAAAATAAAAAATAAAATACAATAATAAATAGAAATATTATGTTGTCTTCTAAGTATCCTTTGTTGCTGGCGTGGTTTTCTGAGTACCATTTGTTGTTGATGTGTCTTTAGGAAGATCAGACATCCATGCTCTACATTTTCTCCAGAGTTCAACATTTGTCTTCGGAGCATGAACTAGCTTATGATGTTCCAATCTAAAAGTAGTGATCCTGGTGTAAGTGGGCTTCTCCAAAAGCAGAGTCATGACCATCCATAATAACCAAAAATCCTTATCCAGAAAATTGACAATTGAATGCTTGAAAAGAAAGGCACGGGACATGATATGGATAGTGAGTTGGCTCGCTTGCTAGCATCTTCAGATGCCTACAACACCGTGGGGTCACTCCTGGGAATGGCAAGCTCTTCAAAGGTGTGCCTCTGCAGTGAACATGAGTCATTGATTTGATTCCATGTGCTCACGTCATGGTCAACTGCAGAGGCACCCCGGAATTTGTCTACTGAGTTGTTTGTGCTCACGGGTTTCTGTCTATCGACTCCTACCTGTTTTCATTTCATCTCTGCCTAGAAAGTTGCACGATATTTAAAGCAAGGTTCGGACCCACCTTGCACAATTTTTCGAAACATAATGTTAATGTATACAAATTAGAATTATGTTTCATCATATGAAAGTTTTTTATTTTTTCCTTTTCAAAATATTATATATATTTTTTATTTTGAGAAACATTTGGAAATAAAATTACAAATGAGCCACAACAGGTGTCACAGTGGAAGAGACGACACCTATACAGGTTGAAGAGAAGATACAGGACCAGCCAGCAGCAAAGGGAGTGAGCAAACAAGTGCAAGAACAGGAGTTTTCTAAAGACCTTGAACAATTGATTGGAGTCACGGACATGGAAGTGGGACCAAAGCCGCAAGATGAAGATGTGGACCTGATTCCCAGCGCACCTCAGGCCACCATTTAGACTCCACCACCTTCAGCCGCAGAGCAATCCCCGAGCGAGGAAGGGTAGGTAGTTCCCCTTGATGTTGATCTAGAGATGGATGTGTGCAATCTGTCATTTCATGAACTACAAAAGAATATTGTACAAGCACAAAGAAATCACTTCTCGGATGATTATGCATCACCTACATTCATGAGAGAAAGGGTGATAGTGACAGACACCAGCAAGAATCCAAATGCCATTTTCGATGCGAGCTTGGCCTTCGTAGGTGCAGCGACATATGACACTCAGTGTTTAGTGGCCAAGAATAAGAAGTTGGCACAGAATCTATAGGAACTTCAGTAAGAGAATGAACAGCTTCATGCAGCAGCACAAAATGCACCTTTCGCACAGGTCTACCAAGAGGAGATAAGAGTAGCAATGCTTGTTGAAGTACCTACACTTGGAGACACTATGTGGTACATTTATGAGGAATTTGTTATTGTACATAAGGTAGTTCTACACTTACATGACTTGCAATGGAAGAGCAAAGAGTTTGTCAAGATCTTTAAGAATGTACAAGCTTCCATCATTGTCATGCATGAGTGGACAATGTGATACAAGGACACGTCGTTTACATAGGTGAAAAAGATGAAGTCGCATGCAGAGTTCGAAAAAGCAAGAGTTCGGATTTTGATCTAGAACAACAGGCAACTCGCCTAATTCATCAGAAACATTCATGCCTCATATGTATGGATCTACAACAATTTGGATTTTATGGTGAGAATCCATCAGAGCCCATTAGTCGTTACACTTACTGAGACTAAACACAAACGACAATTCCAACAGGAGATTGATCAGTACTTGGAGCAACTGGAGCAGATGGCCACCCGGGAGGACTTGGAGGTGAATATACAGAACTTGCATACTTACATCGGTGGCCCGATTCATATCAGAACAATGTTGCTCCTAATTGAGAAATATTTTAAGACTGATTCCAAGACGTTATACTCATATGCTATGGAGGCAATAGTCTACTTCCAGCCTGACACTATCTCACAGTTTGGGGAGACCATTTCACAATACCAAGCTTGGCATGAGTATGTGAGCGAGAGACACCAAGTTGAATATGCCTAGCTTGAGTTCACCCCAACTCCAGCATCATAGTGTTTTGTCTTGTTAGGTTTCCAAGTTGTCTCTACCCTATTTTGTCCTATATGGGCACAAGTGGAAATCTAATATTATTTGTATTTATTGTAAAAGTGAAATTCCAAGTGTCCTTGTTGGAATTTGAAGAGTCATATGTAATATGTTGAAGAGTCATGAGGGGATTCGAAGAGTCACAAAGGGGGCATGCCAAGATTCAACCCCCTTTTTTATAAATACATCATCATAACTCTTGTAAGAGGCTTTTGGGAGCCAAGATTTTAGCTAGGCTTAGGCTTAGAAAGGGCTTTGGAGTTGTGTTAGCCTTGGCTTGCCCGTAGCGTAGAGGGAGTATACTTCTCTGGGAGGATCATGTGTTGTTGACTTCACGTTCCACTGTTGGGGCAAGTGGTTTGTCGTGTTGTATGTATGAATGGAACTTTCACTTATAATAAAATCAGATCTGGCACTTCTTCATTCATATATTGTAAATGTAGTAGGACTACTCTTGTTATATTTGCAATATATGTTGTTTAACTTATGCATATGCTTATGAACTATTTTGTTTGCATTTGTATGATACTTGTTGAATTCGTGCTCATTTTTTAACCCATCACCTTTAACTTGTGGACTATTCTTCTTGTTAGTTTGTGTGATGTCTTTCATCTCATGTGTTCCTTTCAAGTTGCATACTATTACAGGCTTTCAGGGAGCACACTTCTTTTTCCCTTCGCATTTTATAACCGCTCATGCATCATATTGAATTTCCACTGGGTCACACACTTGCTTTAACCAAAGACACCGTGCACCACTCTGTGTGTTTTGCAATCCAAGGAACATCAATAAACACCCCACTGCTAGGACTCCTACTCCAAATTGTGTGAGGTTTAGTTGGAACTTCATATCGAGGAGATCCCTTGAATGTTGGTGATTCCAACATCGTCAACACATGACAAATCTTATTACACTAAATTATCACATCGCAAGCTTCATCAATTTCATAAGTTGTCACGTGACACAATCTAAATCTCATCAAATATAATATGAAGGTATGTAAGTCCACCTGCCACATGCTTCGAGCATTAACCTTTCATGCTTATTATCCATTAGCTTAAATCTCCTCAGTTCATTATGGGACAGCGGTTATTCCTTTTGGTATAATTAAGTGGAATTCTCACAAGGTAACTTATGTGTTTGCCTGGAATATTTCAACATAAAATTATCCTACGTGGAACGTCGAGCCTTAGGTGCTCCGAGGCTGACAATTTTTTGTGAAAGCCAAGAGACAAATTAGTACATGTCTCTTCAACTTCAATGACAATTTAGTGACTAGGATAGGAATGGAGGTACAATCATTATAGGAAAATTACATCCCTTCAATGTTTAAAATTGAACCCGCCCCAGCCCTTCCTTGGGCTTTTGGCCCATCCCAGAAGGGATAAAAAAAATCCCTTCAAAAAACACTTAAAAGATCAAAATCACTCGTTAATTGTAAAGGTTAGATAATTTTTTTTATTTAAAAAGAAGGAGAATATTTTTAATAGCTCGTCAATATTTTTTTCAATTATTTAAATTTACTCCTATTTTTGTATCGATGACAATAAATAATAGCAATGTAGTATCTAATCATATTTCTTTCTTGTTGATCTCACACATTCATTCTTAATGCAATTCCATCTACCCAATGCCCCATCAAAGCAAGTAAATCCATACAACGTACAAACTTTCAAATTCCTTACGCACTATACTGAAAATATATGAATGAATGGAACACTGTTACCGATGAAATAGGTAACCTGACCTCAAAACGGGAACTCTAGCCCAAAAAGTCTCAAAAAACATGAAAAAACACCCCAAAAACAAAAAGTGTGTCTTCTAGAACGCACTTGGTTTTTTTTTAAGGTCAAATTTCAACATTTTATAAAATTATGCTAAAAACAAAATTGTTTGTTGAAAAAAGGATTGAAAAAACACCATCAAAACAAAACCAATTGATGCTGGAATAACAAACAAACAAAAAAATTGTGTCATAATTTTGACACTTGTAACAATGGAATTAAAGACAACATATTAATACATTTTTTTAAATCATAAATTTCTAACATTTTTGATAGATAATGTTAAAAGATAAACAAATACATGTCTGAAGGGTTTATCATTTCGAACAATTTTCATCCATGTTGTTAAACATAAAATATCTTGACTCTAAACAACCCCAAAATTGTAATTATTGTCAACCATAACATTAAAGATAAAATTTGGTAGCGCATAAAAACCTTAATGACAAGTTGTAAATCTAAAGTTTTTCAATCTTAAGTTTTCAACATACTTGAACAATGAAATTATGGAGAAATTATAAGACTTAAACAATTTTAAAAAAATGAACAAGTCAATGAAAAAAATTATCATTGAACATAAACAAGTAAGAGTAATTTTAATTTTAAAGGATAAAAACTTATCTTTTTTCAAATCTTAGCATAAGACAAATTTAAATCTAATTTCAACCAAAAACCCTAAAAATCAAGCATCAAAACAAAGTGTTCCCTTTCAATGACGCATATAATTATTAAAAAATTTAAAAGTATCTTATACCAAATGGTAACAATACATAATATCATGGTAATATCATCGCATAATCTAAAAAATTCAACATCAGTTTCTATTTTCTATTTTACTTATAATTAAAATATCAACATTGGTACATTGAATATAACATAAATTATTTTTGTAATTCATTGTTGCATTGTCGATATTCTAAAGAGATGAATTCTTCATAATTAAAACATATATTCCAACAAACATAGAAATGTCTCATAACTTCATGAAAAATGAGATGGAAGTCAAAAAATTTATTTCAAGTTTCCATGCAAACATCAATTACATAAAAGTGTCTTAGATAGTTATTCAAAATCAACCATAGGTTCCGCACACCATCATAACCTACATCTTCGCATGAATGGCTCGATGCGGATGAAGATGATCCATATTCTTCTCTTTCATCAACTAGTGCTCCATCCGAGTCAACATGCATTGCCCACCATTTCGTAGTTCAAAAGTCTTGTAGATCTACGTCTACATTCTCGCAGAGTCCCATCTCAACAAGTAATTGTTCTAGTAGAAATTTCTTCAAAATATTTATGGTCTCGCAACCGAAGAGTTCCTCTTTTTTCAAATTGAAGTCATACACAAGTATGTCAACATCCTCCAATTTTAAGACATCTCGTGCGGCGACGATTTATATTCATGCCCTTTCTTTTTCTCTTTCTTCCAATTCTTTTTTTCCACTACCATCTCTCGGCTTGTACACACCATTGAAAGGGTGGGTACTTGTGGCATACCAATGTACATCAACAACTGTAATCTCTTCATTTTCATTAATGACCTTTATAACCTTGGAAATCCAAAATGGATAGCCAAGTGGATCTTCATCTCGCTAACACTCGCTATCATGCAACCCTCCTTAAGATCCCGCACGTGAACCCCTATAAAGGTCTTCCATGGCTTCACATTGTGCACCTGATCTTCTAGAACCAATATAGATTTCTCTTTCCTCTACCTGTGGGGAATTAATAATAGCTTGAGGTTGTTGTTCAACATTGTGTGTTTCCTGATGTTCATGTTCATTTGGCATATTTTGTGGCCAAAAAAATGAGTCTTCAAAAGTGTATCCCCATTTATTGATCTTGAAATCATATCACTTTGATTATTGAAAAAAGACTCCCACCAAACTGAATCAGCAACATCGAAGTACTCATATGTATCTCTAATACATCTTTTAATTTCCTTTAGACATTCAAAATAATTTATGTCTCTCTTCGCCTTCGTGCATTATGGAGTTCAAAGAATCGATCGTAATAACAACATCTTTGATGAAAATATTGGACGCTCTAGAATGAACTTCAAAAAATGCTAAACCCGATGATGGTCCCCATTCTTCAACAGATTGAATACTTCTTGCCCCATATAAGTGTTATCCCATCAATTTTTTTTGATACGAAATTGATGCTCGGAAGCTAATGTCGTTAAGTTGTTCAATGCATTTCTCCTCAAAGCATGCGATCCAAAAATAAACCTTCGCATGTAAATAGTTTCTTCCAACACATGAAAAACAGACTCTGGAATGTACGATTTCTTAATACATTCAATTAATGATGGCAGGCTCCCAACACATTTCCTCCTCAATGTTACTAAAAAAATACTAAACATTTGATCAATATGATCATGAGTATGCCCAACAAGAAGGAAACCAAACTTTATCTTTTTAAAAATCCCCAATTCAATGAGCATGTTTAGATACCCAAAAAGAACTTGATTTTTGTTCTCACAACTTGTGTTGTCTAATTGTAAATACAAAACTTCAGGAAGAATCCCGCACCAATGAGTAACCACATCATGGATTATAGTTATGGTCAGATTTGCATCATTGTGAATATTTGGAGTTGTGAAGAAAACTCTTGGAACCATCTTCTCATTAAATACCATACAACCAACCAAGTGAAACTGAATGAAATTTTCCTCCTGTAATTTTTTTTGGTGTGCGGACAAAATGTGGAAGAAGTGTTTTCTTTTGGTCCATACAATCAATTATCAATCCCGGATATTTATTTGGATGATCATAACACTTCTTTCGATGTTTATACAACTTTTGTCTTTCACTTGTTTGCTGATTGCGATGGTCTTGAAGTTCTTTGACAACAGAAATCTATACATAAAATAAAAAGAAACATATGAATAAATATATTTTCATAGTTGATAAGTATCAAATTTTTAAAAAACAATGTTTTGAACACATACCTCTTTTTCGCCCCTTGACATTTATCTCTTTTTGCTTTAAGAGAAGCACATGTGCTACAAATCCCCATCCTTGTCTTCTTAGGAATATGAACATTGTTGAATTCAGTCTTCCATATCCTTGTAAAATAAGAATATGTAATAAAATTACCAATTCCTTCAACAGATTTTGCATAATATTTGTATAACATGAATATTTCTCGTCTCGAGAAATTATTTGGAATATGTATTGTGTCTTTATTTGGCATACACTCTCCATGATTTGAAAAGAAGTCTTTCATCCATGTCTTGGCAGTATTTGCAAACGGCCCCACCTCCCGTTTATAACGTGCTTCTGAATAATATGTGGGATCCCTTTCCAATCTATCCTGGATTCTTGACAAATGACAATTACCAATTGTATGAAACATTTTGAACGCCTTTCTGCAAAGCAATACATTCCCAATATGATAATCATAACCTCCTAGTGTAGATTGCATGCAACCCACTAAATATGAATTTTGCATGCTTTTATTCATTGACATATATGTTTTCCTTTTCTCCAAAACAAAGTTGAAATCCATATTTTTCAAGAAATCCCTTCGACAACATTCACTTGAAATCAAATGAACGACAGAACTTCTTTTTGTGAGATATTTTGTCCTCACCCTTGTATCACTGGAATGCTTTGGATTGATATGAAAAGGTCTACTCCTACTCCTAGTTGCAATATTTTCTTGCAACAGCGTCATCATTCCATCATCCTTTGTAAAATTAGTTTCATCACCATTACGAGGAATATTATCCCCACTATCATCATCCTCAACATAGTTAAGAAATTCATCAACATCATTGCCTGAAAATTTTTCTTTACCATCATCAGTTGAAGAAAACATTTCACAAGAATCATCGGCACTTTTGTAACCCCCACTCAAAAGAAATTCTTCACCATTTTGACCCATGCTTTCAAATTCTTCCCCGGGGAGGATTCAATTCTTCATCACCATGAGTGTCTTTGAAATGGTCACTAGGAGAAAATGCAATATTCGGATCCGTGCCTATAAAATTATCATTTGCAAGAAACTCTTCATCCTCCCCTTCCTCGGTGGTGCTCTCATAATCCTTGGGATTAGGCATAAGTGGAAGCTTTGAATTTGTATTCACTAGAATTTCTTCATCCTACCCCTCCCCTTCCTCACTCGAAGCTCTCATAATTCTTAGGATTAGGAATAAGTGAATGCCTTGAATCTATATTTATTGGAAATTCTTCATCCCCCCCCTTCATCGCTGGTTAAATTATAATCGTTATGATTAGGATGAAGTGAAAATTTTAGCTTTGGAAATTCATCCCCATCTTCATCGGTGGTGCTGGCATAATCCTTAGGATTAGGACGAAGTGGATATTTTGACGTTGTAAATTCTTCATTCCCCTCTTCCTCGCTGGTGCTGACATAATCATTAGGATTAGGACGAAGTGCATATTTTCACTCTGCAAATTCTTCATTCCCCTCTTCATCTCGTGGTGCCGACATAATCCTTAGGATTAAGACGAAGTGGAAAATTTTGACTCCGGGAATTTTTTTCGTCCCCCCTCTTCATCGATGGTGCTTGCATAATCCTTGGGATTAGGATGGAGTGGATATTTTGACGCCCGTAAATTTTTTCATTTCCCTCTTCATCGGTGGTGTTGGAATAATCCTTAGGATTGGGACGAAGTGGATGTTTTGACTCGAAACATTATCATTCCCCTCTTCATCGCTGGTGCTCGCATAATCCTTACGATTAGGACGAATTTGATATTTTGACTTTGGAAATTTTACATTCCCCCTTTTCATCGAGTGCGCCGGCATACTCCTCGAGATTAGGACAGAGTGGATATTTTGACTCTGCATATTCTTCATTCCCCTCTTCATTTGTTGTTCTCGCATAATCCTTAGGATTAAGCTGAAGTGGATATTCTTCATCTCCCTCTTCATCAATGGTGTCCTCATAATCCTTGGGATTAAGACAAAGTGAAACTTTTGACTCTGGAAATTCTTCATCATGCCCTTCATCATTGTTGCTTTCATAATCCTTAGGATTAAGAGTAAGTGGTATAATTGGCACTCGATTTACAGAAATTTCATTTTGTTGCGCCTCATCAATTTTGTTCTCATCATCTTTAGGATTACGACCAAGTCAATTTTTTGACTCTCTATTCATAGTGAACGAACTCCCGTTATATTCATCACTCTGAATAGAGTTGTTGCGTGACGAAGATGTTGATGTTGTACAAAGAAAAACTTCGCTATCAGAAGAAACCATGGCTTTCAACAAGAATAGGTTGAATGATACAAATTCCTCTCCCACTTACAATATATAGGTTAAAGACTGAAAAATTCCCTCCAAAAAAATATGCGAAAAAACTTCCCTCTAAAATTTCCCCCCAAAAAATTTCGCGAAAAACTTTTCCTCCAAAATTTTCATTTCAAATATTTGGTACAAATATTAGTCAAAAAATGTATTTAACATTTTTTTAATAAACCGTTTGTGTTGAAATATTTTACCGATATTTATATTCAAAATATTTCTATCATGAATGCCTTCCAAACTAAAATAATGTTTTTATTTCAATGATTTAACATTGACTAGATGTAAGTATTAACTATAATATTACTATAATACCTACATGCAAATATTAACTATTTTAATTATAATGACTACATGTAAATATTTTAAATTTTAAATTTTAAATTTACGTTATATTCATCTAAAATATATTTCAAAATTTATTAATAAACTGTTGGTCTTCAAATATTTCACCATACTTTCTATTCAAAATATCCACAAAATATTCCTTTCATGCATGTCTTCGAAACTAAAATAATTTCTTATTTGAATGGTTTAAGATTGACTACATGTAAATATTTACAAAAATAACAACATGTAAATATTAACTATTTAAACTATAATTAACTACATGTAAATATTTTAGATTTTAAATTTAATCCCATGTTTTTAAACATGGAGTACATGTAAATATTAACTATGATAACTAAATGCAAATATTAACTATTTTATCTATAATATTAACTATAATTAACTACATGTAAGTCTTTCATATTTTAATTTGTAATCTAAGATTATATTTGAATTATTCAACATTCACTACATGTAAATATTAAATAAAATATTAATTATGATAACTACATGCAAATAATAAGTATTTTAACTATAGTATGAACTATAATAAACTAAATGTAAACATTTTAAATTTGAAATTTTAATCCCACATTTGTTAAACAGTAAACCAATCAGACAATATTCGCTATATAATAAGAATGATTGTTTCTATTCATCACATCACATCAAGTTTTCTGGTATTTGTTAGAGCAAATTTATAGAGGTGTTGCGTTGGCATTGGTAACTTCGTGGAGGCATTGCATTGGCATTGGAGGCGTTGTGTTGCTATTGGTAATTTTGTGGAGGTGTTGCATTGGCATTGGTAACTTTGTGAAGGGATTGCATTGGCATTGGAGGTATTGTGTTACTATTCGTAATTTTGTAGAGACGTTGTGTTGGCATTGGTGACAGCAGCTTTTTGCATTTCAAAGGTTAGTTTTCCTTCTATTCTGTCAATTTAAAGACGATTTTGGGGAAAATCTGTTTTTCTATAGTTTTTTGTGTCCAAAAACTACTTTTTTAAGGTTTTTAGGTTCAAAAACTATAATTTTTTTATATTTTTTTAGTGAAAAAAATGAAAAAATAACTAAATTTTTTAGCGTTTTAAGGACAAAAATTTAGAATTTTTTTCTTTTTTAAGACTTATAGGTTCATCTAGACAGAAAAATCCATAAAATGACCATGCACATAATAAAAAAAAATTGTAATATTATAACATTTTTATTTGTTTTTTTTAATTATAAATATATCAGTGGTTTCATTATTTAAAATGTTTTTTTTTGTTTTTATTTGAGAATTTTTTGATTTTATATTCTATTTTATTTTTATTTTTTTTATTCTAAATCTTAGTATTATTCTTTCTAATTTTAAATATTCAATTTTTTTTTCTTTATTGTTTTGTTATATATCATATTTTTTTTTTTTTAATTGTATAGTTATATAGTTTTTTTTTTTAATTTATTGTATCGTTATATTAAAACAAATGTTTTTTTTTATTTATTATATTGTATTGTTTTTTTCTTTTAATTATATAATGTTTAAAAACAAAACATAATTATTATTTAATAAATTGTTTTTTTTTTAAATTTATTTTTATATTTGTTATATTTTGATATTTTTAACAATTATTTTTTTTATTAAATAATGTTTTAATAATTATTTATTAATTATATTATATAAAAAATTAAAATTAAAAAACAAAATTAAGAAAAAAAAAAATTAAAAAAAAAAAAAAAAAAATTAAAAAAAAAATTAAAAAATATATTATTAAAAAAAAAAAAAAATCATGGGGCTGCCATAGACCTTGCCCGCGGGGCGCGGGAGGCCGGCCGGGCGGCGCCAGGGGGGCGGCCCAGCCGGCCTCAGGGCCCTCGCTGGGCGGGGGGCCGATTCCCCGTGGGCACGGTCTACAGCAGCCCCATGATTTTTTTTTATTTTTTTATTTTTTATTTTTTTTAAATTTTTTTTTTAATTTGTTTTAATAAAACATTTTTTAATTTTGGTTTTTTTTAATTTTTTTTTTATTTTGTTTTTTAAATTTGTTTTTTTTAAATTTGTTTTTAAAAAAAAAAAAAATTATAATTCGTTTTAATAAAACAATTAAAAATTAATAAAACATTGTTATATATAAAAATAATAAAAAAATTGTTATATAATATAATAAAAACATTGTTATATAATAATTGTTAAAAATGTCAAAATATAACCAAAAAAAAAAAAAATTATTAAATAACGATTATGTTTTGTTTTTAAACATTATATAATTAAAAAAAAAAAACAATACAATATAATAAATAAATAAAAAAACATTTGTTTTAATAAAAAACTATATAACAATACAATTAAAAAAAAATAAAAAAAAATAAAATCTTATAACATTTGTTTTTAACATTTAAATATTTAAATTTCTTTTTAATTTTTTTTTTTAAATTTAAGTATTAAAACAACATTATAAAAAATTTAATTTTTTCTTTTATTTTGTTTAATTGCTTTTATTTTATTTTGTTTATTTTTATTTAATTACTATGTAATGTGAAATAGAAATTTGTAATTTTCAAATATATTAAAAGATTATATAAATTTATAAACTTTTATATTAATTTTTTATAATTTTAAGTTTATAATTTTTACGCCGAAGGCGTTTTCATTGCGGGCTTGGGGTGAGCAAACACTGTTCACCTCAGCCAATGAGAAGGTGTTTTCCTATCGCGCATGGAACCAATTAAAATTGGACACGTGTTTATTTATAATTGGTCTCGTTTATAGGTCTTCGCCTCCTTCGTTCATTTGCAACGCGTCGTGTGCTGTGTTGCGTCTGCCTCTCCCTCCAACTACGGTTCTTCCCTCCGAGGGCTCATCCACCGTATGAACGAAGAGCGCTCACGCCCTACCAGAGTTGCGCCATTGTCCTCGCTCACGCCCTACCAGAGCTCCGCCATTGCCTGCTGAACGGCTACAGCATTTCCAAGAACGTTGCAGAGGAAGATGAACTCACGGCTATGTCGTTTCTGAGAAGTCGAAAATGAGGGTTCGGAATAGGGACAGGGTCAGGCCGAAGGACGAGAGCGAGAACACGCAACCAGCGGTTCTGTTCTGGGGAGAGACGGTTGTTGGAAGGGTTCCATAGATTTGCAAGAAAGCACTATAGCGTGGAAATCCTTCCACGGCAAGAGTATATAAACCCACAAACAACAAAATGAGAATGGCGAATAATCAGGGCGACTACGAGAAGGAGGAGAAGAATGCATTGGAAAAGTGTAGGGAGGATAAAAATAGAGCGATACGATAACCGACCAAGCATAGGACGCATTGTAGAAAATTGTTTTTGTTGTCAGTTATTTGATTCTAGTTGAATTTCGTCAACGGTGAGTGTAACCCCCTTTCCGTTCCTCTCCTCTTCCCCTCACTCTTCGCTCCTCTAACAAATCCGCCATCCGCCCCTGATTTTCATTTTCCTTTTCAATCAAACCCCAGCTGATTTCCTCCTCCCCCTAAAGTCTTCCTCCTGGGATTTTACTCAAATGAATTGGAACACATAAATCTCTCCCTGCTCTTTATGTTTTGATTTCTTTGGGTACTGTCCTGTTTTCTCCAGGGAGCAGCTGTCAGTTGGTACTTGTTCTTTTTCTTAGGTTTTTGTTTTCCTACCTCTCACCTGATAACAATGCACCCACAACACATTTGGGTTTTTACAAGAAATTGAAGTCATGACCGCTGAGTTGCCATGTGATTTTACAAAGGCAGATAGCGTCTGTTTCTGCTGCATTTGACCACTTCTTTTTGTTTTGCTTGCAACTTACTACAGGTTGAGTTCCGGTAAAGAGCTTGTGCAGACAGCTGGAAACTGCAAATCCAGGTTTATAATTAGAGATTGTGAGTATCTTTGGTTAATTGTTCTGATTCTTAAATTAAATTTGTTAATTGGATGTTTGAGGGAGAGGCCTCTCCATTTTCATTCTGGGCCGCACTGCAGCATTTTAAATGCAGAGGAAAATTTTAAATAATCATGTTTAAATGTTTAATTGCCGTCGCTTTATAGCATTCAATTCAACATGAATGTTTTTACATGCACAATGAGTGATTGATTTTCGTAAATGAGTTAGTCTCTACCAAAAACTATTCAATTCAACACTTCAGTTTTTCCTTTTACTGCAAAAGCAGTTACTTCGAGAAACAGACCCCGATGTCAGGGGCTGCACTATACAACATGAAATTCCTTCAGTTCAGGTGCCAAGTCTGAGGGGTATATATTCTTCCACGTTCGCTCGGGAATGGCATAATAGCCTCATCCATTTTTTACAAGCCATTCTGGTGGACTAGAGTGAGAATGGAACCCTTCTGGAGAGCTAAACAATTCATCGCCCTCATGTCGTGTTCCAACATTTTAGCTTGCACCGATTTTGGCCTAGCCGATGTGTTAACTTATACGGACGATCATCTAGTAGAGGTATATCTGATTGTCAGTATAGTTAAATCCAAGCGGTTCGTTTTCGTTTGGGCTGTTCAGTAGTGGATGACACCCTTGTAATTCAATATTGATATTGGCGTATGCTACCTGTGGTCATGTGGGTAGAGCTGAATTACGTTTTTTTGAATTTTCGAAACGCTTCTTCATAATTGAATTTGGGAAAAATTAAGATTCAATATGCCTACAACTGATTATTTAATGTCTACATATACATCTTTCAAATTGGGTTTTGGCTATTTTTTGGTTGATAGCATCGTTTTACTTGGCATCATTTTTGTTGAGCTCCTTTATTTCACGATGTGCATTATCAATAAGTACATACACAGATGACCATAACATATAGATGTTCGCATCCCATGACCTAGGATGGGGCAGATCTTTAATTGATTGCACCAATTTATCTTGTACCAGCTTTTGGGTAGTCACTTTGTTGTGATCAATGACGGAAATCACCATTTTTTACACCATTGTTTGGATATTTATATCCAAAAAATTGTGTTGGGCTATTTGTTAATCAAGAGCTTTTGGCAATTGGTTGCCATGAAATCGTTCATCATTTACTCTTGGGTTAACATCTGCACCTGTGATATAGAATTTAAGCCAGATTGTAGGCTTTGTACATTTATTGTGATATGAGGGCAGCAACCACTCTGAAAACGGTAACCCTTATTAAAGCCTATCTGATGCATCACTCAAAACCTGTTTAATAATGTTATATTTCCTTGCACTACAAGTATAGTTGAAAAAAGTTCGTTTTCTTTTCAAGAACTTTAAAACTGCACCAATCTTGTTTTGACCCTTTATGTTTTTTTGGCATTTCCATTGTTGGCTTAAATTTCAGTCCCAGTTTTACAAAATATTGTTTTGGATTTTGTAAATATCTGTAAATATCTTTGTTCAACTTCCTACTGCCACAAAAGTTTTAGTCATGATATTTTCTGCAATTATCTTTGTCAACAAGTAGTCTATCCTCTGTGCAAACCATCAATACTTATATATCGACATACTTCCTTCTTGTCAAACGACTTATATCCCGCGAGTTTTGATTGGTGGCACTTAACCTCATAAATCAATAAACTGGAACAACTTGTAAGTCTTGTGAAGTCATCTCAACCTAATCTTTGAAGAGTAAATTAAAATACGGCCTTGTTTTCTGAGCACTACACTCTATGTGGCTTTCTAGACCTTGTCACATATTCCATTGAATTCGTAGGGATTCAAGACATATTTTGCAGGAATAAGGTTGCGCTCTCTTTAGGACAATTTTTTTGAATATTTGTGTGGACATATTAGACTCATTCTTGGTCTAAGCTTATGGTTCAGATCCACCTAGAGAACCCATTGGGGTTCCCATGTTTTGGCAGATTTGGCAATACCAAAAGATGAGACAACATCAAACCACTTTGGGGCCCTAGGATCTAGCCCTCCTGGACCCGGAGAGGGATCTCTCCAAATAGAGCAAGAATGATATATCTTTGAAAGCTCAAATTGAGATATTAGGCTAGGTATGAAGCACAAATGGGGGGTTTAAATGATTTGGTTGGTTGGTTGCTGGGTTGGTCAGGAGATCATAGACTAAGAAAGTAATGGGAGAAAGGAAACAAAACATCAGGAGGCTTCGGCAAAGAGGATAGGCCAAGACAGTGCCATCCATTGGGCTATGGAGTCATGAAAGGAAATTACTTGCATCCACTAGCCAAGGCTTTCAAAGGGCAAGTCATCTACAGTAAAGGATCTTTTAGGCAGATGGTGGAATGGAACATTAAGGAGAGAAAGTGGAAGAAGGAAAGACAACCAATTTTCTGTCTATAGATCAGGTCAGAGGTCATTTAACTCCAGACCTGCTTGGACATACTCAAAGGAAGCTCTCAAAAAGGGATGAAGGGGCAGCTTATAGATCAGACCAGAGGTCATTTAACTCTAGGTCTGCTTTAGCAACTCCAAGGGAAAACAGAGATAAGATTGACGAAGAAACATCCAAGCAGCAAACCCACAAGTTCATACATCAGCCAGCAGGCAATAACATCCACTGCACTGGTTAAACCACATGAATTCTCTCTTAGATAACACATAAAGCAGAAAACATTACAGGTAGGGAGAGCAGGAAACATAGGGCACCTAGCAAGGGTGAATCCTATGTTATACTTCTGTTGCCTACTAGAAGAACATGAAACAGTATGAAAATGTAATAAACAGAGTTAGGAAAAACATCACCAATAGTAATAGACCAGGATCCTGTGAAAAGTGCTTTGATTAATTGATGCAAAACCATTCATGTACACTGAGCTCAATGGCTAATACAGTCCAGACTTTCTCCTCCCAGCCTATTACATACAACTACTCTGCTACTCCCTCCCACGACTGTTCTAACAGTCAAGAATGAATCCCTCTAACAGCAACTGCCACAGCAAGGCAACAACAACAACCTTTTACAATATGTTCCCGGGGGTTCTTATAGGAGAAGAAGAAGAACAGAAGTAGGTGAACAATTAAATGAGTCTCATTAATATAGAATGGTGGAGGAAGTTGAGCCCATTCTACTTAATGGTGTTGTGCTGTACTCTGTAGATTGGTTGGAGACGTTTGTTAGGTCGAGATTGACCTCTGATATGTTCTTTAAGTCCTTACGGCGGTCTGGAACTTTGCGTTGCCATTCTGGAATAAATGAACTGGATGGGAAAACTGCAAGGCCGCTCCATACCTCCATAACTGCTGCCTGACTGTCTTGAATGGGTTTCAGTCGGTGTAACTAATCGTTTCAGGGCTCGAGGAGATATGATGAATGCTGTAGGTACACGTATTTCCTGGAGGAAATGTGTTATGCTGATATTAAAATGCGGATATGACCTTTGCGTGCTTAAGTCTTCAAACCGTGCCCTTTCCCTTTGAATGCGGGGTTTAAACATTAACTTCATTAATAACAGGCACCAAACCCCCTTTGAATTCCTTCTGTTGGTCTACTGACAAATGCTGAAACGGCCTCTCTGTGCTGTCTGCATAATAAAATACACCTGTTATAAACCTGGGCAGTGGTAGTGGAGAAATGTTGCGGAGGCCGGAGGAATGGCGGTGGAGCAGTTGAGAGAAATGAAAATAATGGAGAGCGGCGGAAGAAATGGTTAATAGTGTAAAAACCCAAGGATTAAACGTTTGGGAGAATAACACAGGGAAACAGAGAAAAACAATGAAGTGGAGCCATGGAGGTGGGACCCGCTACAGAGATCGCAAATCGCGAGAGCGGAAAGTGCGATGGCGAAGAATGGCGCCAAACAAAAATCTTGCGCTTGCGATAATGCGATGGGGTGGATCACGTGACGCATGAAATTGCGACGAGCGGAAGTGCGACGGGAGAATATGAGACGGAGAAATATGCGATCAGGCGGGGTTGCGATGGGTGGAAAAATGCGATGGAGCGATCAGACGATCATCAGATCGCATCGCAAATATTTGCAATGGATCTAACGAGCATAACACACGATAATGTGATCTGCGATGGATGCGATATGCGATGTGCGCCTAAGGCTTTAAGCGCTTGGTCATGGGTAAGGGTTACGTGGGGAAGTGGTTTAAAAGGGCTGGCGGGAAAAGGGCTAAGCCCTGTTATAAAGTTAGAAAGTGGGTTTGGGCCCATTCTAATGTGATTTAAATGTCAGGAAGGGGAACGATAGAGGAATAAAGGGGGGAAAAGGCCAACAAAGGGTAGGGGAAGGATTTAAAGGGGATTCAAAAAGGTAAGAAGGGAAATAGAAGGGGAAACAAGTAGAAGCTAAGTGGGGGTTGAAATAAGAGGGAAAAGGGGGCCTTTGGGCATTTCTTCACAAACAGAGAGGCTTTATAATAGGAATCAGCAGAGGGGAATTTATCAAAGGATAAAAGACACATGGAGGCTTCAAGGAGACTGTGTTTTCAGAGGAAATGCATTCCTTGAAGGCTCAAAAACAAACTTAGCCCCCTGTTTTTCTTGTCAAAAATCTCATAGGGGGGCTAACAGTGGCTCCACATGGGGATGGCTTCTTCATGAAGGAGTCAAGAATCCAGAGGATAAATCTTTGGTGTAGGCCAGATGCCTGCTGCTTGGCGCATCCCTTTCTTTCTTTTCTTTTCAGCTGCCACAACCATGAAGACATCATATCAGCAGTACAATTCTTCCTACCCAGACTAGTCTTAACATTTTTTCTTCCGGGTGCACTTGGACTTGCAGACCCTTTACATCATTTATTTTTATAAATAGGAAAATAAACCTATTCTATTTCTACCCTTATTACTCCATGAGACCAGATTAGATAGTTGGTCTCATATGACTCTCTACCTAAACTACTACCTGCTGGGATTAAACTATCCAACAGGTTTCTTCACTACATTCTAAGACAGAAATTGGAAACAGTCAAGCCAGGATTAGACTATCTGACTTGCTGGACTTTGCAGAAAATAAAAACAACTAACTACACGCTCACAGGCTGAGCTTTATTTCAGACTTCCTACCTTCCCTACTCTAACTGGAAATCTCTGATGTACTAGGCAATACAATAATGCCAATGTAGCCAGTCAAGCAGTAACAAAAAAGGATATGATCACTGGCTGCCTGTCAGAGATAACCACAGGGTGCTCTGGGTGTGGTTCTTCAAAACTGAGGTCACCATCAGTAGTGACCATTCTTGATGAAATTGGCCCGTGCTAAAGATCAATGCTGGAGTTTTCGAGGAAATCAGGGCCTCAAAGTACTCTGCCACAGGATCAACGAATGCATGGTGCACACTTTCTTCCTTTCGGCCTGCCATGATTGGTAAGCTGTCTACATCCTGGGTAACTTCGATTTCTGCGTTTTCCACTGCATCTTCAAATTAGATCTTGAGAGCCGGGTCGTCTTCTTCTTGCACATCGAATGGCAGTGGAATTTATTCATTCTTAGGGGGCGGGAGACTTTCCAAGAATGCTCTCGGGTCTCTAAACTCGTATGATGTCTCTTGTGAGTTCAAAAGTTCAATCTCAGCTTCATATCTCTCTGCCATTACTTCCAAAAAAATTCCTTAAGCTCAGGTTGATCATCGAATCTTGAGCTGGAACGGAAAGCCTTTGGAAGGTCTTCGCTTCTGAGTTTAGCCAGTATATCTGATATTTCGCAATGAAACTCTTCAAGGGGACTAAACTCAGAGTCTTCCATTGGTGAGGTTGATGTTGTAATGCAACTGGTCTCCCAGTGGAGTCTTATGTGAAACCACGGATAATCAGTGGCATGTTGATCACCAGTGGAGTCTTTTAATCATTCGGGGAATTGTTAAGGTCGCCATTATGTTGGGGTTCCCATGTTTTGGCAGATTTGGCAATACCAAAAAGAGACAACATCAAACCACTTTGGGGCCCTACGATCTAGCCCTCCTGGACCCGGAGAGGGATCTCTCCAAATAGAGCAAGAATGATATATCTTTGAAAGCTCAAATTGAGATATTAGGCTAGGTATGAAGCACAAATGGGGGGGTTTAAATGATTTGGTTGGTTTGTTGCTGGGTTGGTCATGAGATCATAGACTGAGAAAGTAATGGGAGAAAGGAAACAAAATAGCAGAAGGCTTCAGCAAAGAGGATAAGCCAAGACAGTGCCATCCATTGGGCTATGGAGTCATGAAAGGAAATTACTTGCATCCACTAGCCAAGGCTTTCAAAGGGAAAGTCATCTACACTAAAGGATCTTTTAGGCAGATGGTGGAATGGAACATTAAGAAGAGAAAGTGGAAGAAGGAAAGACAACCAATTTTATATCTATAGATCAGGTCAGAGGTCATTTAACTCCAGACTTGCTTGGATATACTCGAAGGCAGCTCTCGAAGTGGGACAAAGGGGCTGCTTATAGATCGGACTAGAGGTCATTTAACTCCAGGTCTGCTTTAACAACTCCAAGGGAAAACAGAGATAAGATTGACGAAGAAACATCCAAGCAGCAAACCCACAAGTTCATACATCAGCCAACAGGCAATAACATCCACTGCATTGGTTAAACCACATGAATTCGCTCTTAGATAACACATAAAGCAGAAAACATTAAAGGTAGGGAGAGCAGGAAACATAGGGCACCTAACAAGGGTGAATCCTATGTTATACTTCTGTTACCTACCAGAAGAACATGAAACAGTATGAAAATGTAATAAACAGAGTTAGGAAAAACATCACCAATAGTAATAGATCAGGATCCTGTGAAAAGTGCTTTGATTAATTGATGTGAAACCAGTCATGTACACTGAGCTCAATGGCTAATACAGTCCAGACTTTCTCCTCCCAGCCTATTACATACAACTACTCTGCTACTCCCTCCCACGACTGTTCTAATAGTCAATAATGAATCCCTCTAACAGCAACTGCCACAACAAGGCAACAACAACAACAACCTTTACATTATGTTCTCGGGGATTCTTATAGGAGAAGAGGAAGAAACAGAAGTAGGTGAACAATTAAACGAGTCTCATTAAGACGGAATGGTGGAGGAAACCGAGTCCATTCTGCTTAATGGTGTTATGTTGTACTCTGTAGATTGGTTGGAGACATTTGTCAGGTCGAGATTGACCTCTGATATGTTCTTTAAGTCCTTACGGCAGTCTGGAACTTTGCGTTGCCATTCTGGAATAAATGAACTGGATGGGAAAATGGCAAGGCTGCTCCATACCTCCATAGTTGCTGCCTGACTGTCTTGAATGGGCTTCAGTCGGTGTAATTAATCGTTTCAGGGCTCGAGGAGATATGAGGAATGCTGCAGGTAAATGTCTTTCCTGGAGGAAATGCGTTCTGCTGATATTAAAACGCGGATATGACCTTTGCGTGTTTAAGTCTTCAAACCGTGCCCTTTCCCTTTGAATGCGAGGTTTAAACATTAACTTCATTAATAAAAGGCACCAAACCCCCTTTGAATTCCTTCTGCTGGTCCACTGAAAAATGCTGAAACGGCCTCCCTGTGCTGTCTGCATAATAAAATACACCTGTTATAAACCTGGGCAGTAGTGGTGGAGAAGTGCTTCGGAGGCCCGGAGGAATGGTGGCAGAACAGTGGGAACAAAGGAAACAATGAGAAGTGGCGGAAGAAATGATTGATAGTGTAAAAACCCAAAGATTAAACGTTTGGGCGAATAACACAGGGAAACGGAGAAAAACAATGAAGTGGAGCCACGAAGGTGGGACCTAGTACGGAGATCGCAAATCGCAAGAGCGGAAAGTGCGATGGCGGAGAGTGGCACCAAACAGAAATCTTGCGCTTGCGATAATGCGATGGGGCGGATTACGCGACGCGTGAAATTGCGACGAGCGGAAGTGCGACGGGAGAATATGCAACGGAGAAATATGCGATCGGGCGGGGTTGCGATGGGTGGAAAAATGCGATGGCGCGATCAGACGATCGCATCACAAATATTTGCGACGTGATCAGATCACATCACAAATATTTGCGATGGATCTAACGAGCATAACACACGAAAATGCGATCTGCGATGGATGAGATATGCGATGCGCACCTAATGCTTTAAGCACTTGGTCATGGGTAAGGGTTACATGGGGAAGTGGTTTTAAAAGGGCTAGTGGGAAAAGGGCTAAGCCCTGTTATACAGCTAGAAAGTGGGTTTGGGCCCATTCTAATGTGATTTAAAGGTTCGAAAGGGGAACGATAGAGGGATAAGGGCGAGCTAGCCCAAACAAGAGATATGGGTAGAATTTAAAGGGGATTTTGGGGGAATTTGAAGGGTAATGAAGGGAAATAGAAGGGAAACAATGAAAGCTAAGTGGGGGTGAAATAAGAGGGAAAATGGGGCCTTTGGGCATTTCTTCACAAAACAGAGAGGCTTTAAAAGGGGAATCAGTAGAGGTGATTTCATCAAGGATAAGAGACACATAGAGGCTTCAAGGAGACTGTGTTTTCAGAGGAAATGCATTCCTTGAAGACTCGGGAACAATTTAGCCCCCTATTTGCTTGTCAAAAATTTCATAGGGGGGCTAACGAACCTACAACATTTGTGGCCTTATTGCACCTAAATGCATCACACATTCCGAAGCAATCATTTGGTTCAACACTTATCTTACTCTGCCCTTCACTACAATGTTCTCACTTCAAAAGTGTGTTGACTTGAGCCGTGAAGACAGTAAGAAATTTATGGACAATTGGGCAAATCTGAAGATCACACCACATGAAAAAGCCTTGCCTAAGATCTCAACGTCATCCTCTCTTCTCTATATGCGCATATCTTGGTAAGGTATCGATAACCTTGTGACATATCACCTTCCAAAAGTTGTGGTAGTAGTTGGCTAGCTTAGGAGATCCATGGCACTCTTTCTATTTAATTACTGAATTTCATTGGTTTGTTTTGAAAAAAAAATAAGGCCTGTTGTCACTGTTTTCAAGCATTTGACTAAATTTAGAGCAACAAAGGTAAAGCAGATGGTAAAGTTCAGTATTATTCATAATACCAGCATAGCCATGAATAGCACCAACAGAAGCACTGAGTTAATTCATGTGGAAGAAGATCCGAACAAGAGGGTGTTTCGCCCATATGGGATTGTCAATGCCGCATACTTTTTTATCCAGATGGGGGCATACAGAGGAGGTCCTGCTAAGTTTTCTATAGTTGGACTTGCTTCCCACATGTAGCACATCAAGACACTTCCCTTCCATAATCGCTCCACCTCCCGGCGTTCCTTTGCGCCTCCTGGTGCAATTGCTAGTTTATTTAATTGCTATGTAAAGTAAAATAAATTTTTATTTTATTTTGTTTTGTTTATTTTTATTCAATTGCTATGTAATGTAAAATTAAATTTTAAAATTTCAAAATATATTAAAAGATTATAAGTTTTTTTAATAAAATCATTGTCTTAAAAAAAAAAAAAATTAATTTTAACATTTGTTATAAATAGTTAGTAATTTTTTTGTTTTTTTTTAATATTAAACAAAAACTGAAGTTTGAAAATAATAGTTTATTTTTTTTAAATTGTTTTATACAATTTAAACACATTTTTAATTTTTTTATAAAATGTATTCAAAACATATTATATAGATATATATACATATGATTTATAATATTTTGTTTTTAAATGAAAAATTTTATAGTTAATTTTACTGCTTTAATTTCAAGCTATTTAGTTTTAGAAATAAATTTTGTTTATTAAATTTATTTTATCCGCATTATTTTTCCATTAACTAATATATATATATATATATATATATATATATCAGGAAAATGGCATCAAAAAAGATTTCTGTGAATGTTTCTACACCTAGGGCAGCAGCTCCCAAATCTACAGCTGCAGCTCGACGCACTATGGATACAACTCCCAAATCTAAAGTTGCAGCTGGACGCACTATGGACACTGTTGGACGCAATAAGGACATTGTTGCACACACTAATAAAAGTCAAGCAAGTGGGGCACCAGGTTCATTAAAGCTTATTTCTGATTGGAAGAACGCCGAGGAAATAGATAAAACCGATTTCTCATGGTATCTTGAAGACAATGAAATGGAGGCTGATATACACATCTATTTGATTTGTGGTATGATTGACTTAAATGAGCCATATGATGTGATGGGCAGAGTACGAGACATATGTATGGTCCCGAATACAAACACTATTTATGTTCTTGCAAGGAAGGCTCAGAAACGTGATAAGGTTAGATATCGTCTATCAATCGTCAAGTATGACACAGATGAAATAACTTCAAAATTTTCTGAAGAAATATCAAGCAACATTGCAAATAACATTGTAAGTATGCTTATTTTTATTTTCTCTATGCATTATTGTAAGGATGATTCAATTTTTTATAAATTATTGATCATTGACATGTTTTATTTTGTTTCATAGGATTTTGTTCCGAGTCTTTCAAACATTTTTGAAGGTATTTATATGTTGGTGCCAAATGTTATGGATGTGATCAACACTTTCCACAAAGACAAAGTAGAGGAAAGGAGATTGAAGCAAAGAGCAATAGCTCGTGACATTGCAATAGTACAAAGAGGGGATCAACCAAAAGTCACTAAGGTGGGTCAATCTAGTAAACTTAAACATGTTTCTTTTGAAGGTGTCGAACATGAAACAGAAAATTATGATAGAATTAGTGAGGAGGAGATTAGAACCGTTGTGCAAAAGGAGAAAACAGATCAGACACCAAAAAGAAAAATCACCAAAGATGTCTCTCTTTTACCTCATGAAGGAGAGCTTGTTTATAAAAAAACTGATATGTTATCCAATAAGACTAGGAAATCAAATATTGGTGAACCTGTAAAGGTCGTGAGCAGCAGTGAAGAACAAATTGAAAGCTCTCACGGAAGCAGAGAAATCATAACACCAGGTGCTGAGTTAGAGGATGGAATTATTAAAACAAAACAAAATGCTATTCGACAAGAGTTGAGGAAGAATAAGTTAATTCTTGGTGGCCAAACATTTGAGCTTAATGTTAACCAATTTTATGGCCCAGATGAAGGTCAATCTCAATATCAAATTAGAAAGGCCCATCACCTACATGTACATAATCTGAAAACATTGTTCAAGTTCAATCCATATGCGCATGTGGTGGATTATGTGGTTCTTGTCGATCCACGTCAGGTTCCCAACAAACAAGCATTTGACAAGACAAAATGTTTTGATTATAAATATTATGTAATTGGAGGGAACCATTCGATAGAGGCTAAGAGACAATTGATTGCAGAATATCCCAATAACTATCTTTTTCAAACAGTGAAATGCATCATTTACGCTGGCTTAACAGAAATGGAATCAAAGTTATTGACATGGGATCATAATGCAGATAATGAGTACAGAATGAAAATGACTTTCATCCAAAGGGTCAGATTTATTCATAATGAATTCATAGAAAAATGTAGTGGGGATAAGACACAAGTTAGTGTAGCATTTCGAAAGGAATGTTTAATGGAAACAGGTTATCAAATTGATGAAAAAAAGCAAAAGATAGAAAATTGAATACAAATTTCTTCAGAGGCACAGATAACATTTTTCAGTTGGCATTTAGAACTGGGGAGGTATGGGATTTGATTGATGAGATTTTTGATCGGTGGGAGAATATTTCCATAAAAAATCAGAAGGTTAAAAAGAGTAAACCTATAATATGTACCAATAGTAAGGGGGGTCCTGAAATGAAGCAGCTTCCAGAGGATATGACTATCACACCTTGGAGAACAATGCAAGGTGTGAAGGATGATAAATTAATCAAATCAGTATTAGCCCGTGTGAAGTCGGGTGAATTATCAATGGAAGAAATGTGTGCAGAATTTCAAAAGTAAGTTTCTTGAATTATTTCTTATTTTTCTTTCATTATAATTTTCTTTTAAATAAAACATAATGATGTTGGTAGAATTTATTATACATGTCAATATATTAACGCTTTTAACTTGATTTATTCAGTCAGAAATGTTTTATGAAAATACAAGAACACATGGTTAAAATGTTGAATGAAGACAGTTGGGATGATGTTGTACGCAACTACCCAAAAGCAAGTTCTACATCAACACTAAAAGAGTTTTATATTGCATTCAATAAGGTATGTTGATTTATAAATTCATTTTATTCATATTTAAACTATTTTTATTTTATTACTTATACATATCTATATATATATTTTTATGTCATTAAAGATGTCGAAGAATGATGGAAATGGAGTACCAGATACTTTCAAAAGCTTTATTGAAAAAATTAAGATGGAGAACATGAGAAGGAAGCGTCTTATGAATGTTGAACTAGATCCTACTCTTAATCATTACATTTGGAATGGGCTCGACAGTGTCCAATATCAAATGATACAAGGTGACTGTGAAGACATTGCATCACTAATACCTAAAAGGGAATATGGCCTAGTTATTGCAGATATTCTTCATGGTTTCAATTTCCCAGACATTGAATATGATAGAGAACCATATACTTATCAAGCTTTTAGTAAAGTGGTTACGGGTTTTCAAGAAGTGACAACATCACCACTTTGGCGATTTGTGACATTTCATTCAGACACACAATTTCCAATGTTATTAACAAGCTTCAAGGGTAAAGAAAACTCAAGGATGCAACTTACATGGTAAGACTTTGAAATTGTATGTTTGATTCCTCCTAAATTTTTTTATTCATGTAAAATTTAATTGAACTTTTACTATGTTATGTTATAGGCAAAAGTCAAATATTGTTTCTTCCGAAGATCAACCTATTATAAATGATTGTGAGTTCATCCATGTTGAATGTTGGACAAAAGACGATAGCTATAAGCATATTATTATGAATCGAGTAGATGGGAAGATTCATAGTCAAGTATTGGTTTATGATGCAGTTGTAAGAAAACTAACATATGAGGATAAAGATGCAAAAAGAGATATAGTTAACATTTATCAAAAACCACAAGCATTGATTAACTATCTTATAGATCTATGTTCAAATGAAGGAGAATGGGTTATGGATTTATTCTCAGATTCAGGTAAGTTTTATTATACAAATTTAAATTTAAATATTGTCTTTTTTACTTTTTATGTCTCTATACTAATTCTCTTACTTATTTTTTTTGTGCTTGATGATTAGGTACAACAATAGCATGTTGCCTACTAAAAGGAAGAAATTGCATTGCCATTGAGAAAGATCCAGTTCAATGCAAATTTATTCAACAAAGAATTAACACTCTTAAATTCCTTCCAGATGCGAAGCAAGAAGTTGGTTTGAGGAAAGGAGATTTTAATGAATCAAGTGTGGCAAAAAAAGCAAAGGAACCTCAACCACCATTATATGGAATGATTGGAAAGGGACACTTTGGAAGATTTGTTGACATGAAAGATCCATTAGAAGACGACAATGATCAAAATGAAGAAGAAAATGTTGCGGAAAAAGCCATCAATGTTGTTCTAGATAATGTTGAAGATGTATTAGTTGATATTGTTGATGATGTTTAAGTTATGCTTGCAAACAAAGCTTATTTTTTAGAACTATTAATCAGTTTTACTTGTAATGTTTAGACTTTGATATTTTATGAGAACAACCCTTATTTTTTGCAAAAAACATGTGATTGCTATTATGTTTTGACATAAAATTCAATAAAAATGTTATTTTCTTAAGTTTTTTTTGTTAAGATTCTCCCAAAAAATTAGTTTATTTAACATGTTTTTTCCAACAAAAAGTCTGTAAAAGTGTATTTTTTGCATTGTATTTATATTGAAAAATTGTATTTTTTTGTCATATGGTTCAAAATATTGGTTTTTAGCGACAATTTTTTAATGTGCATTGAAAATTTATTTAACAATACATAAACATGTAGAAAATATAAACTTTAGAATATTGACCCTTTTTCCATCTTTTATCTATGTGAAAAAATGAAGATAACATTACAAGTTTTTATTTAAAAAATAAAAAAAAAATTTAGAACACAAGTACATAAATGCACTTAAAAATAAACATCTCACAGAAGAAGAAGACATTAGAAAATCTAAAGTGTCAAAATCAATCCTATAAAAAAACGTTGGTGATGATAGACCACCACTATTCAAAATTGACATAAAAAAAACTAATTTAAAAAAAAAAAAAAAAAAATGAAAAAAACTTAAAGTGCCAAAAACATGCTCAAAATTTTTTTTCTTGATTCTGCATCGCCACTTTTTCAAAATCAGGGATTTTTCTCGATACTTCAAAAAGTAGGTAACAATGAGGTTACCTATTTCATCAGTAACAGTGTTATGGGCACTAGTGAGGACAATAGTAGTAACTCTTTACATTCATTGACATAGAGAACAACACTAATTTATAATATACTCTCGCATCCATCAAAAAATGGATAATCCCACATACATCTTAAATGAAACTATTGTAAGAATAAGAGCACATTTGTCTCCCCTAGGACTCCTTTGTAGGGTATTTCTCTTTATTGAGGCCCTATAAAGGTTGTTTCATTTTTCTGGCTGTATATGGTTTTGTTGAGTTATGGCTGCCATGTGGACTCCCCAACTGCAGGGACCTCATGTGCAGCTGCGGACCTTGTTCTTATTAGCTCTCTGCTGCTCAATGGAGGGGATATTTTTTGGCAATGGCCCTTATTTTCAACGGGTGATGCTTTTATATGGAATGTTGCGGCATTTGCAATGTAACTTTTTTTGACCTTGTTTATAAAAAGTTCGATTTTTTTTGTGGAAAAACAAAAACAAAAACAAAAAAGAGCACATCTGTCTTAAAGGAAACTATTGTAAAAATAGGGCCAAAGAATCACATCATTCATCTAAAATCATTGTTTTCTATTGGTGTATCCCACTACACTCATTCCCTAAAAATAATGACAAGTTCAGTGCAAATGCACTCAATTAATTTAATTATTGTTGGCACCTAATCTTTAAAATAACAAAAATCCATGTACATATAGTAAATTTAAAATAAAATAAATTGGAATATGAAGAGATATGAAACCCAATAGTCTTCCTCTCTTTGTATATATCTATGATTTCTCTTAATGCAAAAACACAATTCATTTGTGGAGTTACTCTTCTAGCCTGACATGGTATCAAAGCCAGCCCCATTTTAGCTTCTCCCTGCTCCCGTAACTCTTATTTTTTCGATTATTCTCTGTCGTGTTCTGTCCTTTGTCCCTATTTTCTCTACATTTGGATAGAGAGTTCTCTATTGTCTGCATTGAACAATTTGAGTTTCTCTGGGCTGCAATTATTTTGTGCCTACCACTTGACTATGCGTTGATTAAACTCTTGAGCTGTGGAACCTCCGTTGAGTAGTGAAGTTTTGTGCGTTAAAACCGCAATGGAAGATCGTATGCGATGGTTGTGTTTTAATGTTGTTGGTCGTGTTCCTACATTGGATTGAATGCGGTATGTGTTTGAAAGGTATGTGTTTTTGTGCGTTAAAACAATTTTTGTGCAGGTTGTGATTTCCATTTGAAAGTTGTCTGATTTTCCATGATGTCATAATTTTTTTAAAACATTGCATTGGTTGTTAGGTGAGCACATGTATTTGAATTATGTGTGCTCCCTGGCTAAAAAAGGACGTGGCATAATGGCTCCCTTAAAACAATGCTTAAAACAGTGATACTGTGTTTAATTCGTTGAGATTTTTATGCTCATATTACATGGAGTGGTATATTGTGAAATTAAAAAAAAAAAAAAAAAAAGCATAGTTATAAGTGGTGTGATGATACGTCTATTGGTTTTTTTTGAAGGTTGTGGTATATAATGAACATGGCATATAATGGATTTGAAAAGGGAAAGGACGTGGCATATGAAATGTAATGTGATGGCATATGGAATAAGAAATTCGTTTAACTCTTTTTAATGGCCATATATGGTACATAAGAAATTCG
The DNA here is from genome assembly GCA_034641835.2 of Pinus albicaulis. Lineage (NCBI taxonomy): Eukaryota > Viridiplantae > Streptophyta > Pinopsida > Pinales > Pinaceae > Pinus > Pinus albicaulis. Next base: position 1,303,531,501 of record CM076580.1, read on the forward strand.
TTGAACTCTTTTTTATTTGAAATTACCATATGGTATATGAAAGGTATATAGTATATATTTGATAAGTGGAGGTTTATAAATTCATATTAAAATATTGACTTTGTATAGTGAACAGTGAAGTTGGTAAATCAGTTTTGTAATAAGGTGGAAAGTAAGGCTGCAATTATTTTGGAAATCAAAAGCTTTAAAGAAGTTCAAGGACTTATATGGCTCATATTATGAGCTTCAAGTTGTTCAATCTTGAATTGAAAAATGATGACCCTCTTGCTTTAGCATCAGAAATATGATCCATTATGCATGACATAAAAGTCATTGGTATTGAAATAGATGTTCCTCTCACAGCCTATGTCAAGGCACTATCTCCCACTTATTCACATTATCTTGAGTCATTGCAAGCCAGTGGAAAACTTAAGGATGTTTCATTTGACTCCCTTAAGAAGAAGTTTCTTGAATGAGAGAAGGATTTTGGGAAGAAGGAAGCTCCTCGGTCTCTAGCACAAAAAGAGAATAATCATGCACGAGATTCTTCTACAGGAAGAGGTGGCCGAAGAGGAAGAGGAATATTTTAGAGGTAGGGGGGAAAACATTTCCAAGGAGAAAGGTTTGAGCTTCATTGCATACGGTGTAACGGAAATCTAAATGATTCTTTGACATGTAAGCTACCTTAGGATAGAATCGAGCAAGAAACAAATGAAGAAAAAGGTAAAACACCTAGTAAAGAGAAAGGTAAAGCCCCTGAGTCCACTCATTATGTTGTGGCACATTGCAACATTGGAGTAACTGAAGACTTATTCAATTCTTCACTTTCCGGAGAAACTTGCCACATGATTTTCAAAATATATTTCTTTGAAGAATTCACTAACAATGTTGGCGAAATAGTCTACTTTGCAAACAAGTCAAAACTCAAGCCATCAGGGCTTAGCACCATCAGGCTCAAACTACCTGGTCTTCCAGACTTTCTTCTACATGATGTTTTATACCTCTCGGAGTTGAGGAGAAACTTGTTGTCTTTGGGCCACATCCGCCAGCAAGGACACTCCATTCACATATTTGAAGGCAAGGTTGAGGTCAGAAAAGCATCATATCACTCACTTGTCTGACTGGGATAGAAGAAAAAAGACTTTTGAAGCTACAAGGAACCTCTACTCATACATATAACTTTTCACACAGTTCTCATTATGATGAAGGTACACTTCCATCAAGTATTTTCTGACATGCTAGATTTGGACACTTGAACTACGACAACCTTCGTTTGTTGAATAAAAATGGTGTCACTGGTTTGCCAACTATTCCTAGGAAACTTAAGCAAAGTGATGCTTGTATCTTAGGAAAGCACGGAAAACATTCTTTTCATGATTTTCATTCCAAAGCACATAGAAAGCTTGAACTCATTCATTTTGATTTGTGTGGCCCTATGCATGTTCCTTCTACAAATGGTAATAAATATATGATGATATTTATTTATGACTACACCAGAATGTGTTTGGTTTATTTATTAAAGAATAAATACGAAGCTTTTGAAACATTCAAGAACTTTCATGCATGGATTGAAATCATGCACAACCTCATATTGGCTCTATTTGTACTTATAATGGGAAAGAATATACTTAAAATGAATTTGAAAACTACCTTCGCCAGCATGGGATCAAACATCAAACAACTGTGCCTTATAATCCCCAACATAATGGTGTAGTTGAAAGAATGAATAGGATAATCTTAAATATGGTATGTTCAATGATGTTTTTCAAGAATGTTAAGCTGATGTTTTGGGCTGATGCGGTTCTATGTGTTGTGTATATAAAAAATAGGTGTCCATATCATGCTATCAAAAACAAGACTCCCTATGAAATGTGGTATGGCCACATTCCTTCGGTGAGGCATCTCATGGTTTTTGGTTCCACCTGTTATTCCTTGATACCTAAGGAATAGAGAAACAAACTAGGTGCAAGGAGTCGAAAATGTATCTTCTTGGGGTACTCAAATACCTCCAAAACATATTGTCTCTATGATGAAGTTAATAAGAATTTTATAATATCTAGAGGTGATTTTTCTTGAATATTCCAAGACTGAAAATGTTGTTGAGCGGCAGCTTGATCGCTTGGATATATTTGGAAATGCAAAGTCTTTTCAAGGGTTTTATAATGAGATTCCACGTCTTGAAGGGGGGATCCATATATTGGATCAATTTATGGAATCTCCTTCAAAGTACTCTCTTCCCTTCATGAAGCTCCATCCACTAATCAAGATGATACTTTGAGTGATGTGATTGACATAATTGGGAGGCTAAATCTTGATTCATCCCCATCTCAGTCAATTGAGTAGCCTGGGCCATCGCAAAAAGGTCCTCCAAAATGTCTCACAAATACACTTGAAAGTGTTCATCTTGATGAGTTTGGAAAGACGGGAACAAGAAGCTCAACCAAACATAATGGAGGTGATGTAGACGATCATATTTCACCTATTGATATGGATGTTTATTATGATTGTGAGCTAAATTTGTCTATAAATTTTAAACCAAATTTCTTCAAAGAAGTTTCTTCTCATGATAAATGGAAAGAAGCGATGCAAAAAGAATATGGTGCTTTGATAAAAAATGGCACCTGAAAACTGGTTTATCCTCCATTGGGAACCAAACGAATTGGCTACAAGTGGCTCTTCAAGAACAAGTATAAAACAATGGCTCACTTGACAAGCATAAATCTAGGCTTGTGGAAAAAGGTTTTGCATAGAAGGAAGGGGTCGATTATGAGGAAATATTTTCCCCCATAGCAAAATTGGCTACCATCTGGACAATATTTTCTTGGCAGCTCAGAGCAGTTGGAAATTCCATCAAATGGATGTAAAAACTTCTTTCTTGAACAGAGATTTAAAAGAGAATTTTTTCGTGTCTCAGCCAGAAGGATTTATTGTGAAGGGTTAAGAACACAAAGTATGCAAGCTTGTAAAATCCTTGTATGGCCTCAAGCAAGCACTGCGAGCCTGGTACAAGAAATTGACTGAGCATCTTCTAATTTAACTCAATTTCAAACATTATGATCTTGAAGATGCAACTTTGTTTTTCAAGAAAGTTGGAAAAACAATTGTATATCTTGTGGTGTATGTAGATTATGTTCTGATGAAAGGGAACAATCAGAATTACACTGCATCCATAAAGAAATAATTGAGGAAAGGTTTTGAGATGATGGATTTGGGATATGTTCACTACTACTATTGAAGTAACCCAACATCCGAAGTTTACATTCCTCTCTCAGAATAAGTACATTGGATATTTTTTGAATAGTTTTGGCATGGCCGAGTGAAATCCTTTGAATACTCTAATGGAACATAATTTAAATCTCACATCCACTGAAGGAAAAGAATTTGAGAATTCAACAAAGTATAGATAGCTCGTAGGAAGTCTCAACTACCTGAATACTACCAGACCAAACATTTCATTTGTTGTTGGAATCCTCTCCAGGTTTATGCAAAATCCTTGTGAGGGTCATTGGTCTGCTGCAAAAAGAGTTCTAAAGTACTTGAAGGGAACTCAAGACTTTGGAATCAAGTATAAACAAGTGGGTGACTTCAACTTGACTGGATACTCTAATTCAAATTTTGATGGAGATAAAGAAACTAGAGTATCTACTTCAGGTTATGTTATGAGTCTTGGATCAAGAGTTGTCTCCTAGAGGTCACACAAAAAATTAGTTCCAACAGATTCCATAACTGAGGCAGAATATGTGGCAGTAGCTGAAGCAATGAAGGAAATTGTGTGGCTCGGTAAAATTTTGGAAGATTTGCAGGAGAAACAAATGCATTCAACTCCTATTTTGATTGACAACACTTATGTAATAAATTTGGCCAAGGACCCAAAATTCCATGATCAAACCAAGCACATTAATACAAAATAGCATCTGATTCGACATCATGTTGAGGCCAAGACAATCCACCTATGGAATTGTTTCACAAATGAGTATATTGCAGACATCTTCACCAAAGCGCTTGGAAGGGAAACGTTTGAAATATTTAGAATGGTGCTTTGACTCACCAACATCCCTTCATATTAAGGGGAGAATTTTGACACCTAATTTTTGGGATTAGGAAAATCCATGTACATATTGTAAATAGAAAAAAAAAATGGAAGATGAAAAGACATTGGGAGATGAAACCCAATAGTCTCCCTATCCTTGTATATATCTATGTTTTATCTTAATGCAAAAACATAATTCATTGGTGGAGTTACTCTCTTGGCATGAAAATTATGAACCCAATCATGATTGATTCTTCACCTTTAGAAAATGCAACACAAGAAAATGTGGCAGCTTTGTGATTGTTTGGCCACATTGATAGAATAATCCAGTCAACCACCCAATATATCAACATATTCCTTACATTGGAAATATAATATAATGTATGGGTCCTTTCGTGTCTATATTAGTGGTCCATTGACACATTATCTCTTTTTATCTCATTTTCTCTGTAATCTTTATCTTTATTCAAACTTTATTGTTTGACTATACAACCTTTGATTTACTCATCATTCATTTGGTCTGACAAAGAGACCAAAGCAATAACTTAATAACTATGTTTTCTGCGAAGAAGCTGCAAATAATAGAATTTTTAAGAATTGTTGTAAAGCAATAACTTCAAGGCAAACCAGGACATGGGAAAGGATATAGGATGGGTGATAGTACCCACCTACCATCAATAATAGGGTACATGAGAAGACAAAAAATAGAGACCTCAAATGTAAGAAGGGCTATAGGGGGTTGAGATTATGCAGATGAATGACGATATTATGTGGGGTTAATGAAATCATGAATGATGATATTTGTTAATGCAATTTTGAGTACCAAACATTAAATCTTTTACAGTTGAATGGAAAACATTAAGTCTCATACAATAAACCACGATGGACCATATATATATATATCCAAAACGTTATTGTGAGCTTTGTCGTCTTGGTGTGTTGCCTCAATTCTTCTTTTAATAATCATACTTTGTTATAAGAATAATATGGCTGGAAAATTGATAACCAAAGTTGGCGCTACTACATCCGGCACAGGGAAGTGGAGCACATTGAATACCCAATCACCCATTTAACAACTTTTCATGTGCTCTTACGTCTTTCTCCTTGATTATCCTCGAACGCTCTTTTTGTACAGGCTGTGTTACAGGTCAATTTGGGCATCATCCCAAAACACATATCAGTATTCATTAGGGTCTATCATACTCTAAATTGGTTGCTACATGCTCTAAACAAGTCATTACAATGATGGTCTTCCTTCATGAAAGTTTCACTGCTTAGATGTCAGTTGAAGTTCCCTATCAAGCCATCAACACACCCCTAGACAGTTGTAATTGCTCTACAGAGCATTTTCTCCCATGCAAGGTTTCCTTGCAAAGGATCTAGACCCACTTTAGAGTGAGTTGGTCGACTGGGAGTGAATTGTTCACTGGATTCTAGGAATATTCCCCACTTCTAGTGACTTCTAGAAGTTGTTCCAGCTCTCACCTCATCTGATAGCCTCGAATTTGGAACCCATGTATTCATTAAACCTCTTATCCTCCTATTCCCATGAACAAGGAAACCTCTTCATCCATTTTTAGGAAATCCATTCAATGATTCATTTATGTCAAACCACTTCCATGTACTTATAAATAGAGCATTGAACATAGTGCACAAGGGAGCAATAATTTTTGTTAAGTAGAGTTATGTTGGTGAGATATCAACTCTTGAAGGTGTTATGCATGTAATGTGATGTTGTTGGATTACGGATTATCCAGTGTGATGAGGATGGGACTCAAGCTGGATGAGTGACAGCAAATCGATCAACTGGTTGTACTCTTCATTCTACTTCATAATAAAGACAATTTTTCCTTTCCTAATACATGTGTCAATGATGTTATATGTGTATTTATGAATTTAATCAATTCAATTTGTTTAACTTGAATAGATTGTATTGCCTTTATGTGGTTTTTTGTCTTCTGTTAATCATGGTAGGTATCAATCAAGCGAGTTAAGTTGGGATTGAGAGTGACGAAAGCGACGAAGGGAGGCAAGAGGAAGCGAACAGATTACAAGTATGTTTCTCTCCCTTTATCTATTCAGTTAAGGAAAAGGTCAGACGTATTTCCTTTTGTTGTTCTAAGTGAACCACCCACTTAGGGAAATCATACTTATCCGTAGGTTTGTATTTCCACAAAAGAAATTGGTGACCATATTAGGGATCGATGGTGTATCCCTGGTGGTTTTATCCTTTTCCATCCACTTCTAGTAGACTTTACCTACTTATTTTCAATCATTTGAATGTGTCTTAGCAAAAGTAGTGTGATTGATTGCTTTTTCAGAGAGTCCTCTAGCACCAACGCACTTTTGGTCTTAACACAGTGCTCTGCATAACATTGTTGGATTAGGGATAGTGCTTTGTAATGCATTTTCTCCCTCTCAGGGGTGTGTTGCCCCTGTGACCAACCAAAATCTATATATTTTGTCTTTTTCCAATTCATGTCAGTGTTCGATTGTTGAAGTTTCAAGTGATTGAATACCTTTAGAGACCAGTACTACTCTACTCTTCTTGCCTTACTTTGGACTTATTTTTATCAATGTTTCTTTGTGTTTTCTTTATCATTTTGAATAGTTCCAAAGTTAAATTTTAGATTTGATTAATTCATTATTTTCGAAAAGAGGAATTGTCATTTCAGCCTTTGTTTCTCTTGAAAGTTTTGAGTGATTATTTGTGCATTAGTTTCTTTTTTGTTCATCTAAACTTAAAGGAAACTGAAAACAAAAACATACATTTTCATTTAGGTATTGTAAGTGCTACTTGAGGAATAGTTTAGGGAAAAATTGCATTTAGATGTTCTCATTGATGATTGCAAATTATCTGATTGCTCTATCCCTACTAGATAGTTTTTTCTGTTATGTCCCCATAATTTGTTAGATTGGTGAGAATAAATGAACAGGGGTAACATCAGACCAGTCTTTGAAGTCCTAGGACCTAGCCTTCCTAGACTCAGAGAGGGCTCTCTCTATTTTATGCAAAGGATGTGAACTTGTTTTCTTTTAGGGTTTGATTTTAGGCTAGTTGTTAACTTTAGGGTTTGTTTGTTTGTTTTGGTTGGGTAGATGATCAAGTAAGAATAGATGGAGTGAGAAAATCTTCAAGTCATTGGGCTATGGAGTCTATAAAAAGTCATGGAAAGTTCAACAATGAATCAGGGTGCATCACAGGGAAAATCTAACATGGTCAAATGGATTTTCAAGGTTTGTATGAGATGAAATGAACATCAAGTTTGTGAACAAAGTAGGGCAAAGGGAAGTTAAGAATCCTTTGTTAAATACTTTAACAAGAAGGGCCTTCAACACTATTTAGCATAAAGAAATAATCATAAGACAGGGCAAACCAATAACTCTTTGATTAAGCTCAAGAAAATAAGCATTTAAGACAAACAATCCAGTGAACTATAGAAGGCAAGAAACTTATTTAACTTCTAGTGATTTCACCTTCAAGGTTAGAAAACATTTAAGATAGACATATAACATAGATCAAAGAAGAGGGAACTCCTAAACATAATTTATCAGAGCCATAAAGACCTCCAAAGCAACCTTTCAAGAATGGACAAAGGGTATGATCGAAACATAGCCTCTTTGGCAAAACCTAATTAGTGATACTTCAAAGAAATATCTCAAGAAAAATGTTTTAGTGACATCAAACAAGCAAGGCTAACCATAAAACATATTTGATATCTACCGTATTGAATCATTAATAAGATAAACAAGCTTGGGTGGGTCTAGAGAGCAACTAAAAATTCTCTAAACTGACCTAGCAGAGGAAAACATAGAGTCAGTGAAGGACAAACAGAGCTAAGGTGCCTTTGAAAAACATTTTTTACTCTAAAACCTTTGTCCTACTACAATATAGAAGGATGTAACACAATGATACATAAGAAAACAAGAACTGAATAGAATCACATCACCATTAACCATGCTCAGGGATCCTGCAAGCAAGCCTTCTCCATCATCAATCAAAACAAGCCATCCACAAATTCCACAACACAAATTTCTCTTCAATCTCCAAAAAAACTATGTATTTCTCCCAAGAGTCATAAAATGCCAACCTTTTACAATATGGCCCTCATGCTCTATTTATCTAGCAAAGGAGGGCAAAAAATCTAACTAGGGTTTGAAAATGTCAAAAAGACCCATAAATGTCATTATGTCTAAGAGACCATGCAAGGCCTAAGACACAAAATATCTCATGAAATAAATGAAAAAATAAATCCTAGCACCTAACTTTGGAGTGATTTTCCCCAAAAAACACTAAAATATCATTTTTCCATAAATGAGTGTGTTTTGTTGACTTTTTGGCCAAAAACGCAGCACAAAGGTCTGAACGTGTAGCGCCTGCACAGGAAAAACTGGGTCCACTTGCAGCCAATTTTTGATGACCTTCCCGATGTCGGAATTGGCTCCGTGATGGCCCGTTTGAAATCCTACTGAGTCTACTTTCCAAAATTTTCCTTGGTTATCTGATTGGGCTCCATTAACCTATCCAAAAAATAAATTTCCAAAGCTTCTCTAGGCGCAGCGCCAGGCCTGAAAATGAGGCAGAAAGGTGAAAAATAAGGTGTTTTTTTAGCCTTCTGAGGGACCAAAAATGCTCCAAATGCTTTGAAATTTAGTGAGCATGCTATACTTGAGCTGAGGATTCCAAAAATGTAAATTTTTCCTCCTGAGGATGCCTGAGGTGAAATCGTAGCGTCAAGGGTATTGCGCCTTCAGGCCTCAAAATTTGCAAAAAACAAAATTTGTCAAAAATTTCCCAAAATTGGTGGATATCTTTCTTATGGGGTTTGAGAGGCCTTTAGAGAAGCTTCAGCCAAGATGCCAAGGTTTGCTTGGTATTTTTCCTCTTTGAGTGCTTGTATTTTGGCATGGGCCTTTTTGAGCTTAGCCCTTGCAATTTGATTTCTCCGGGCATAATGCTTGGTCATCTTCCTTTGGAGATCAAGATATTTATTGGATTTCTCCAATTTGGCCTCCAAGTGTATGTTTTCTCTTTCTAGCCAAGGCTCCCGATCATACTCTATCTCCATGGCAAGTTGCTCGTCTAGAGGGAGCCTCTCTGCCAAGGCTAATTCTTGTTCTCTCTGTTTTTCCAAGGCCTTCTTCAAACCCATGGTTCTTGGTCTCCTCCTAGACTACCCTTCTTCATCCTCACTTTCCTCATAGGTGCCCATGAATTTTTCCATCTTTACTTGTGCTCTTTGAGCTTCTTTCCGAGCTCTGATAGCCCTGGCCTCATAGATGGCATTTTTTGTTCCCATCCATTTGTTTTCCATCTCATAAAAATGAATAACATTCTTATCCCTAGCCAAATTGGCTTCCAAGTCTTTGATTTGGGAATTTTTTCTCTAACGCTGGTGATTTTTTCTTCATTTTCCTCATCACTATCAAAATGGATGAGTTCAAACTCCTTCTCGACCTCATGTTGATCTTCTTCTTCTTATTTTACCTTTTCTTTGCCTTTATATAGTGGCTTAGTGGATGTGGAGGTCATGGCCCCTTGCCTTTTAGAGGCAGCAAACACATGCCTTTCCCCTCTTTGGTATATCAATGGAAAAGGTTCAACTCTGCTCATTTTGGTGTTTTTATCATGGCTGCCATCATTTGTTTCCATGTCTCCCTCTTCATTACCCTGACTGTTGCTTACCTCATTACCTTCCACATCGGCCAAACTACTGGCCTCTTCACTAATTTCTGCACTTTCATTTTGCTCCTCATTGTAGTTGCTTGCCTCATCATTGTTGTGATCTTCATTTCCACTATCATCCTCTTCATTTTCTTCACTGTTTTCATGACTGTTATAACTGTTGTCATGACTTTCATGATTGTCTTCTTTGATATTTTGATCCTTGGTGTCACTGCTGTCATTTTCCTTGTTGTCTTGTTCCTCAATTATGCTTGCTTCATTTGTGCCTATGCTGTCTTCAACTTCTTCCTTTTCTTCATTGTTATCATCTTCATTTTCCTGACTGCTTTCTTCATCATTTGCCTCATCTTCAATATCATCTACCTCCATGTATTCTGCTTCATTGATGACCTCTTTTTCATCACTACTTAATCCATTTCCATTGTCAGCTTCTTCATTTCTTTCACTATTATCATCTCCCTTTGTTTCCATGTTTTCTGCTTCTTGTTGGCTTGACTCATCATCACCCTCATCTTCAGTTTGGTTTGATTCATTGTCACCCTCACCCTCATGGTGACTTGTTTATTCATTGCCACTTCCTTCTTGATCTGATGCATTAGGAGAGGATGAGGAAGGGAGGTTTCCTTGAGGAGAAGATACATGTGTAGATGATGAGGTATGGTCAGTAGGAGGTGATGGAGGAGTAGAGGGAGGATGATAAGATGATGAGGGAAAATTTGGATGATGATGGGGTTGTGGGCTTATGAATATTTCATGAGCAATGAACACCTCCCATGGTATGCCTTTTTTCTCCAACTGATGTAGCACAACCATCTTGATCAAGGAGTGATGGAACAAACTTTGCATTTGTTGGGAATAGTTCCTCCTTCGGACAACAGAAGACATCTTGTCAATATTACTATAGAGGTATTAGGGTAAATGAAACATATTGACCCTAGTGAAGTGCATGAGCAATCTGATATGATATGAGTAGAGTCTAGAGTACCTTCCCTCACAAGTAGAATATTTCATGATGACCCTCATCAAGAGTGCATACCTTTCCAGCAAATGTGAAAAAGGGAAAATAGATTTGCAGCCTTCTTTGTACCTAGGCTTGAGAAATGGTTCATAGCAGCTCATGTCCAACTTTTCTCTTTTGAACCATTTTTCACCAACATCAGGTATGCTAGTAGCATGGGCAATGGTAACTGATGATAGCTCAAAGTCTACCCCTGCAAGATTCACTTGTTTATTGTGTAGGTTGAGGATGAACAACCTAGTGAGCTCAGGGTGACTTCGTACTTGTTGGACCTTTTCACAAAACTGGAAACACCCTACATTGTGAAAACATGTGATGATCATAGGAGAGGATTTAAGCTCCAAAGTGTCTTGGGGTTCAAATCTATTAACCTTCCCACCTTTGTGCTTATGCCTCATAGGCACTTGGTCTCCTTCACTGCTAACACTCCCTCCTTCTACTGACATTTTGATTTATGTTGCCTTTAAACAACCCTAGACCTGCTTGTGAAACTTGACAGGATGAGTATAATGGAATGATGGTGAAAAGGAAATTTTTGTAAGTGAGTGAGAGGGAGGTGTAGGTGTATGACTGATCTCCTTTGATATTTGATGAAGGGTTAACTCCAACTTACTAAAATTACCCTACTTCACACCCTTCTTGATTGGTAAATTCTTGCTTAGAGATCTAAATAAGGTTTTTGTCATGAGGACTTAGGGTTTCTAGTCACTAGAGTTTAGTCAATTCCCTTAATCATAAAATCATGAAATTCACTGCAGGAGAAGGAAAAACATCCACCTACCAACTTTTGGGGTCTTTGCAGGTCCTTAGATGCAACTTGGAGGTGATCTTTTGTGGCTTTTTTGACAATTTTCAAGTGGAGGAGGATTTTTGGCGAAGGTGTAGCGCCTGAACGCATAGTCTAGTCTCTTCTGCCCTACACACAGCGCGAGCACGCGTTCCTGGGAGTCGGGCCTCCTGGGCATAGCGCCTGCACACGTTCAAGCCTGTCGAGCTTTCCAACGTGCAGCGCCTGCACGATGCCCTGCCTGTCAGGCTCTCCAATGTGCAGCGCCCGCACGATGCCCTGCCTGTCAGGCTCTCCAACGTGCAGCGTCGGCATGTGTTCAGGCCTGTCGAGCTTTCCAACGTGCAGCGCCCGCACGATGCCTTGCTTGGTGAGATCTCTAACGCGCAGCGCCGGCACGTTCAGTGTGTCTACCGGGCAGTTCTGGGAAAACGGGTAGCGCCCGTCTGAACGCGTAGCGCGTTCCCTTGAATACGTAGCACAATGTAAATTTACACTAGAAAACTTCACAAACGCGTAGCGTCGAGCACTGAACGCGTAGCACCTGAATGAGTGCGTAGCGCCAGGCAACCTCACCCAAATTTTTACTGAAACTTGGATTTTTCTCCCTGAAGGTTTTTTACTCTTTTGCAAGTGAAAAATGAGCCCAAGTGACAAACACAATGACCCTTTATAGTCTTAGGAAAATAAATTTAACCCTTGTAGACCCACTTTCTAATGTTTTTAGTCTCTTTGTCACTTTCACTGATATTCTTTATACTTGTTTGCAGTAGGTGGCTTAAAAACATTCAAATGGTCCTTTTCCCTTCTAACCATTTTCTTTGTTTCTCTTCAGGTTGCCGACATGGTGAAATTTTACTTATTTTGGCCTATTGATGCCTTTAACACTTTTTTCTGCAGATGTTTGTTTAAGTTACATGATTTACTATGTTTTGGCTTGTTCATGTCTTTCAATCACTTTCAGTCAATAAGTGTCATGAAAACCTTGAAGTGACTCTCTTCCCTTTGATCTTTGGAACATGTTAAAATCACTTTGACAATCTTAGGCACTTGCACGGTGGTAGCATCTTTTAAAACTTCTATGTTCTTACCTTAGAGATTAAATTGCCTTTTTCTTGATAGGTGACTCAGAAACTTGTTTTTCTATTTCTCATTTATCTCTAGGCATGATAAATCCATCTTTGACAAGTACCATAGCCTTCACAATCATGTATGCTATCTCCTCTTTTGGCCGCTTTTGATTTGCAGGTGCCATGACATACTAATTTATCCCTTTCTGATGTTCTTGGAGTTTGACACATTCAATTACACAACAGAAACCTCATGATAAGCTTGGATTTCCATCTTGGAACTCAACCCTATGCTTTTATTCCTTTGATTATTGAGTGCAAATGACTGAAAATGAAAGCTTGACCTTCCTTTCACTGATACTCTTTTCATTTTCTTTCTTCTGAGGTAGTGAGATACCTTACCTTGGAAAACCCTAGAAGTCACCTACAACAGTCTCTTCAAGCCTTCTATATGTTGTCATCATGGAGGCCTGTCATCTTCATTTCATATCCCTTGCCTATCTTTCCAAAACCTTAGGTTTCAGGGCTATTTGAGAAGAATTATTAGTGTTGTCTTCTAAGTTCTCTATAGCCCTTTCAAGTTCATTCATTTATGTACAATTCACCTCACCTTTTTCCCTTTTTCATTTATAATTTCTAAGAAACATCTTCCATGTTTGGATCATTGGTGCGCCTCCTCAATGTGTTATGTTGCATTGGATCCTTGTTGGGCACACTGTTGGCCCAATCACGTTTATAAACCCTAATTTCTCCTTGGACATAGACTGCCCCCTGTCTCTTAGCTTGTGAATGTCTCTGATGAGGAGCATGCCTCTTACCTTACCAATTTTCTACTGGTAGTCACCTTGACATTCCTGCAAAAATGTCAACAATGAATAGCTTCCCTTTGTAGAACTTGAACTTGAAAAGGTGGTCTTCCTTGGAGATTTTTCAGATCTATCTTCGACAAGCAGGTGTTGTTCTTCTTTCACATTTGATTCAACTATTAGCCCATGAAAAACAGTGTTTCAAAACACCAAGGATAACCCTACAACCTATGAAACCCTAATGACCTAGTGTGAGGCTCTTTTGACTTGGTCTTTGACTGAAAGCTTGGCTTGGGGTCTTCAAGTGTAAAACAGAGTTTTTAACAAATTTATGTATTGAAGATCCAAAATCCAATGTACTTGATTTATTTAGAGATCCTACAGAGATATTTTTGATACCATCAATGCTTGAGGCATTTGGTGAACATGGGAAAGAGTAGGTTGATTGGTAATCCTAAATGGAAAGTGAAGGGTTGAGGCAAAGGCAAAACATAGTGCTGAGGTCATAGGTGGGAAAATATGATGTAGATGAGTGGCATAAGCCCATGAGGGGTCCTTTAGGAGTGGTAGTTTAATCAGGGAATGGCAGAGTAGTAAAATAGTGAAAATTTTGTTTTAAGGATAATGAAGGCAGTGAGATTTCTAAAACTCACAATATTTATGAATCTTGTTTTTAGAAATCTAGGACAAGTATTTAGTCACCTACAAATAGCAAAAATTATTGATGACTAATATTTTCGTTGTTGAAAATCAATTCTAAACGAATGCTTATCATTCTAATTACATTCTAGGAACGTTCAATACATATCGCGGTCAACCTGAAAGATAAACTGATAATCAAGATCAACATAAAATTTATCTGAATTTATCTAAGGAAGCATTATAACATTAACGATAACATTTAGAGGTCTAGCCTAGAGATGTGTTCCGGCATTGTTAAACATAACAGTTGTCATTATTTTTTTGTTATACATTCTGAGTGTGATACCTCATTCCACATACGTAAGTACATTGGAGCTCGTCCACATACTTTCGGGTATATCGTGCGGTGTTCTAGTACGAAAAGTATAAGGGTATGCTCTCACTATGCGCTTTCGCATTAAACAATGCTAACACGGATTGGGCCTCCACGTACCTTTGTGTATACTTGGGAGGACAAATTTAGGTTGCTTACCATCCATAGGTAACCGAGTCGGCCGCCTTGTACCTTTGATACACCGAACACAGCATTCGGGGAGATTTCTTGCACGTATAGTAAGTCCTTGGTTTTACTGGGGTAGTATATTGCAATTCATAGTTGCTTGGTAAACCTTTTGCCTAAAATTACCCTCTTTTTGTTTATTTGTTTTTGTACAAAATCAATCAGCAATCGTGGAACAAGATCAACCCTTTCCCCATCGTTCGCGTAGGATAGCGAATAAACCTTCATTATCACCAGAAACTACACCTATTAGACGAAGGCGCGCTTGTCCTACCGAGTCTGGTACCTCTGGAACTCTTGGTGTTACGTCATCTGATATTCTAGAGACATCTGATCCTTTGAGTATCGGGTCTCAAGTCATTTCGACTGATCCTGGTTTATCTGCTACTATCAAGACAGAAATCTCATAGTTACCTGAGGACACTGAAATTCAATCCAATGAAACGGTGAATCCTAAACCTAAGCTTGTTCAACTGGAATTCGATCCAGTATTTGATCCCGAATTCAAACAACAAGAATTTTTTCTGGTGCAACCATCTACTCCTCAGCCATCTGTAACCATTGATTCTTCTTCTTTACCGAAAATTTCACTGCCTGAAATTTATCTCGGGCCTGACGGTGAAGTACTTCCACCTGGTTTGATTTCCACTGAGGAAATACCACAAGAAGAAACATCGCCTTTAACTCCAACTCATTTTGGTCCGAAGCTTCATCTTTATCCATCTTTTCCTCCTTGGACCAACTCTGTTTATGTTGATCCTTTTGACTCTCAAGTTATCGTATATTCGTTAGAGTATTTGTTGGGCTATTTAACCATGGCAGAGACAACATCCCAGACTGAACCACATGTTTTAGTTGCAATAGTATCTACTATTGCTTCATCTTCGATGTCTTCGACGACACCCGAGGCTCATCTTTATTGTGGTCCATCCATCCCATAGGGTTATCGGGCTTTAAATGGAACCTACTCTGGTGTCTCCTCTAGTCCATGGACTTCGCCCATGTCATCAACTGGAATTTTATCTATTTCATCTATTATGAGTACTCAACGGCCTGACTCTCAATATCAGGTTGGTCCATCCAATTACTATCCATATTATCCTGTATCTGATGGATACCCATCATATGAAAGTCAGTATATGAAATATCCCTATACTCCATATGTTAGGGGACCACAGATGTTTATTCCATATGGCAGTACGCCTTCATATTCAGGTCAATCATATGTTGGAATTCCTGTTTTCCATTGGCAGCCTACTTTTCCTGTTTAGCCGCAAACGGTTGTGTATCAACTAGTTCAACATGTTTCTTATGTGCCTACTACGCCTGTGATTTATTCTATGGTTTTTGGTTCATCTACTTCGGCAGGTCCTTCCACCCCTAACCCTCAAGTTTCGAGTATATAGACTCAATCTTCCTGGGTTGTTATTCAAAAACCATCTGTATCGGGAATATCGCAACCACAGGCTAGTTTACCTTTGTCACGGACTTATACCGGCCCTGTTTATTCACAACCTAGTCTGAATTATCCTGGTGGGCAACCATTCTATCAGATACCATGGTAGGCACAGCAACCATTCCCACAGTATCAAGCTTATCCAGGCCCTAGTCAACATAGCTACCCCTATCTGGGTTACCAACAACATAATCCATTTGTTGGTATGAAAAGACATATTGCCCAAGCAATTCGATCCTATCCTGGTTATGCTCAACCTGACCTTAATTGACAATTATCATTTGTTGCGACATTAGAATTACCAGATTTAAATCAGCTCACCAATGATCCAATACATTATTTAACTTGGTGGCTGGTGATTCCACATAAATAACCCTCGGACATTCAAAAATTCAAAGGAAATTCTAGAGAAGACCCTTCTACGTATGTCATGACTTATCATTTATGGTGTTCATCAAACTCCTTAAATGATGATTCTGTTAGATTGTGTCTTTTCTAGTGAACGCTTACTGGTACAGCTGCGAAGTGGTACATTGAATTACCACAAGCTTCTTTTGATAACTTTACAGCTTTAGCCACTACTTTTTTAACCCACTTCCAATTACCTATCAGATATGAAACTGGAACGAAACTTTTGATCAGCTTTAAACAGACCACTGCTACTCATATATAGGATCATATACATAAGTGGCATCGTTGTCGAATGGTTAAATCATTTTTTCCTGATCAACATTTAGCTAAGTGGTTTATTAAATCCTTGTTGCCATCTATCACCAAGGATGTGTCCAAAGGTGGTGTTATCACGGAAAAGAAAGTCATTTCTCATGCCTAATATTTGGATCTAATTTATACCCAATCCGGCACACTCTACGAAAAGATTCCAAACACGCCACAACCAATTTTTTTTGTTCCTCCTGCTCCATTTGGTCAGGACATTCATGTCGGTTATGGTGTGATTGGTTTTGATAGCACTCCGACAGCAAATCAACCATCTGGTTCTATGCTTTATGTTTCAAATCAAAACCCTACTACATCTAATCCTGCATCTTTTTCTGAAATCCATGTCGTGTCATCTGAAAAAGGAAAAAGTGATAAGCGACCAGAAAATAGGAAGAAGGGGAAAGACAAGAAGAAATCAAATTCACCCCCGCAGGATAAATCATCTTATTCATCTGGTTCTTTTTGGAAACCTTGTTACCCTTGCTTGATTTGTAATGAGGAGCATTTTACGCGATGTTTTCCTCACCGCTCGGAAGTCCCAAAGCTTCTTAAGACTTCTGTCGCATCTGCATTTTTGACAAATAATTTTTTGAACCTGGAAACACATTTGGTTGCGACAGATCCTACTTCCAGTTCACAAGTGCTTATGTTATCTGCCACTAAGCCCAAAACTGATGTTTTGGTGTCGACACGAAGTCAATATTACAGTAATCCATTGTCGTCATCCAATGGTCAGGCTATATATCAACCTACCACTTCAACTTAGACCTCATCTGATTCATCTCTACCGCTTATCCTTTCAAAGTTAACAATAAAACTGTCGAAGGGAGTAGTTCATAAATCAGCATTCAACCCTCGAGATCGTGCTGCTCAGAATTATAATGTAGTAGAAGACCTGGCTCAGTCACCTTCTGCGATGTCAACGCTTGAGGTACTTTAGAATTGTCCCTCCCATAAGCAGGCTTTGTTGTTCGTGATCAGTGGAATTGATCTGACAGATTCAAATCTTGTAGTCTTTAATCACATGGGCTACATGCCAAAATTACCAGCAGAGCTAGCATTCTTGATTCAAGTACATGTATTTAATCGTCTCATTCACTAGAACATTATTAACGAAGGCGCATCTACTTGTATCATGTCAATGAGTTGCTGGAAGTCACTTGGCTCGTCGAATTTGTCACAATCACCTACAACGTTGAAATATTTTAACGGTCGTACTTATAAGCCTTGTGGAATTCTTAATAATTGGCAAGTAGAACTAGGGGGGAAATTAGTTACTGTTGAAGTTAGGGTCATTGACATACCCCTCGACTACAACATATTACTTGGAAGACTGTGAGTTTATGTTATGGCAGTGGTAGTATCTACTTACTTTCGTACGATCATCTTCCCTTATATAGGAAGTATCACAGCCATCGACCAACTCGCTTTCTTCTCCTCTGGTTCCCAGGCAACTGGAAGTGTTTTTTTAGTTCAAAAACCCCTGCCATCTCTTCAGAATATTGGTGTAGGACTCTTTAAGGATCCTTCCCCAATGGGCACTGTCGACTGCAACATCGGCGGAAATCGCACATATAGAGACCTGCAACATGATATCCTCCCCTTCCTCTGACTTAAGAAAGATAACCAATGATTCTTAAGTATTTAGGTTGGGAAACATCATGATGCTAAGCCCAATTGAGCTAGCATAGCAATCAATTTTCTTGGCTTATGCGGCGAATCCAAATCCATTGTCATTGACTGTGTGGGTTGATCGTTCTTCGGATTTTGGTACTTCTTCGGATCCATTTTCACGCGTATTCTCAACTGATGAGAGCATTATGGAATCCATGATGCCGAAATAAGAACCATGGGAATCATCACATCAACGATCCCATATTCCAGATTACAGTGAAGATAATCCATATTAACTATATCACCCTACAATCGTTGATTTCTTGAAAAATTCTATTCCTATCCACATCGTCGATTTTGAGCGAAATGCATCAAATATCGAAGAAACGATTTCTATCGATATTTCGACCAAACCTGGCGTTATAGAAAACATTCATGTGGGTGCACATTGTTCTTCATCTGAAATTGGCACTTACCGCACTCTTTTTCCTTAATTCTGAGATGTATTTGCATGGTCATACGAGGATATGCCAGGCATCGACTCCAGCATTGTTAAACATGAGATTAAAATGTACCCTGATGTAAAGTCAGTGTGACAACGCCTTCTTCTTGTGCACCCTAATAAGGAAGTTGCCATTAAAGCAGAGGTTGAAAACCTTTTGCATGTTGGATTCATTTACCTTGTTCCGCTTACTGATTGGTTATCTAATATTGTTCCTGTCATGAAGAAACAGGGAAAAATTAGAGTGTGTGTCGATTATCGAGATGTTAATCATGCTTGTCCGAAATAAAACTATCCAGCTCCTTTTATAGACCAAATTATTGATGAGTGTGCCAGATGTGAAATATTTTCTTTCATGTATGGATTTTCCGGTTACAGTCAGATCAATATTCGCCCAAAGGACCAATATAAAACTGCCTTTATCTGTCCCTAGGGCACATTTGCTTATCGCAAGCTCCCTTTTGGTTTAAAGAAATTTGGGGCTAAATTCTGTAGGGCAATGAATTATGTTTTTCATGATATCAAGCACATAGTTCAAACGTATCTGGATGGCTTACCAACACATTCACGGAAACACGCTGACCACCCGCTACATTTGAGAGCATTTTTTCTACGATGTCGTCACTATAAAATACGCCTAAATCCGCACAAATGTGTGTTTGGTGTTGGTTCTGGTCGTTTTCTCGGATTCGTCATGTCGAAAGACCAAATTCGACTTGATCCATTAAAGGTCCATGCCATTCTTGATTTGCCTACTCCTTCAAATCTGCTTCAGTTACAAAGACTCCAAGGGAAGGCTAACTTTCTAAGGAGGTTCATTCCTAAATACGCAAAAATGTTTAAAGGATTTAATAGACTCTTGAAAAAGGGGGTACCCTTACATTGGGATGATTTCGCGCAAGCTTCCTTTGATGTTCTTAAATATTCCCTGATCTGAGCATCATTAATCTATCCCCCAAATTATCAAAGTGAATGTTTCCTATATCTCGTCGCTATAGATATAACCATCGCTATGGTTTTAGTCCAAGAAGAAGATGGGATTGAACATCCGATATATTATTTGAGTCGTAATCTCAATGATACGGAAGTTAAGTGCACATACATTGAGAAGCTCGCTTTAGCAGTCGTTCAAGATGTACAAAGATTTCGCCATTATATCCTACTCTGAAAGACCATTGTCATTTTAGATTGCAACCCTATGACATACATTCTATCACATTAATATTCAAAATGGATCATAATTTTTCAAGAGTTTTATTTGGAATTCATCAAATCCAAGTCAAATAATTCTTTGGTGTTTGTTGAGCTTATTTGTGACCTTCCTTCGAGTAGTAGCGATCCTACTGCGGAACCATCAATTTCAGACGAGTATTTGTTTATGATCGAGTCATCTGACCCATGGTATGGAGATTTCATCATATATCTCCAGACCCAAACTTTGTTTCCCAATACCTCTTGCTCACAATAGCGACGTATTTGATACCAAGCTAAATATTATCTGATCTTCAGTTATACACTTTATTTTCATGGTGTCGATATGATATTACGTAGGTGCCTCACGCATGAGGAAGCCTAAAAAGTTATAAATGATTTCCATGTTGGTGAATGCAGTGGAAATTTTTCTGGCTATGCGCGCAGAAGATTCTTCATGATGGTTACTTCTGGCCTACCATATATCGTGACTACATTATCATGGTTAGAAGTTTTCATGCTTGCCAGATATTTGATCGTAAAACCCGCTTGCTGCCCATACCAATGCATCATTCCATCTCTGTTGGACCATTTGAAAAATGGGGAATTGACTTCATGACATGTAACCCCCGCTTGGCCGAGGGGCATGGATATATTAGTGTCATCGTTGATTATTTTACTAAGTGGGCCGAGGCGATGCCTAAATTCAACAACATGGGACAGAAAACTACATTGTTCTTTTTTAACCATGTGGTTTCACAGTTTGGTGTGCCACAAGCCATAGTCACTGATCATGGAAAATATTTTCGCAATCACATGATGGATGATTTATCTTCTAAGTTAGGATTGTCGCTTGATAATTCTACCCCTATTATTTGCAAGCTAATGGACAAGTTGAAGTTATCAACAAAATCCTTAAGTGTATGCATCAATGCATGATTGGGGTTCATAAATGAAACTGGCATTCGATCATGTACTCGACTTTGTGGCCATATAGAACCTTAGTGAGAAATGTGACCGGAATTACTCCCTTTCAATTGGTTTAAGGTCTAGAAGCTATCTTACCGATCCAATGTGAAATACCATCGTTGAAACTCACGATTGACCTGCTACCTGACACTTCTAAAGAAGAGGCACGTCTTTTAGATCTCATCCATCTATATGAAACGCGTCGTGAAGCTGCATTAGCCAATGAAACGCATAAGAGACGAATTAAGGTGAAATATTATCGCAATGTCAAGCCTCGCACCTTCTCAGAAGGAGACCTGGTCTTGCTTTATGATCAGGAAGTTGATAATATAGGAACAGGTAAATTTCAACCATTATGGCACGGCCCCTACATTGTCAAACGCATTCTGACTAAGGGTGCCTACGAGTTGGTAGATTATGATGGCATTCCATTGGCGCAGCCTTGAAATGGGTTGTATCTTAAACGTTACTATGCCTAATTTTGCGTACTAAACATTGTATTATATGCTTTGATTGCGTGTCTGTAGTAGTGTGCCTTTTAGAGTTTTTCATGTGGTTAGTAATCATCTTTACATTTTTTTGCAGATGTCAGAATCTTAGAATCCATTTGTTGGGTATGTCGATGGTGCTAGTCATAGTACTCAGAATTTATCCTCTGCAGCATGGACCATCTTTGCTCCAAGTGGCGAGTTAGTGAGCTTCCAAGGGATTTGTATTGGTTGATCGACCAACAATATCGTTGAGTATAGTGGGTTTATTGAGCTACTCTCTGATGCCATTTCACTTGGCATTCGCCACATCATCATCAGGCTAGACTCACAACTTGTCGTACTACAGCTTACTAGCGTCTATACTGTCTGAAATCCAACAATTCATTAGATGTTCCTTAGAGTTCGTCTTTTGGAAAGACATTTTGATTACATTCAATATCAACATTTTTCTAGAAACTTTAACACTTTGGTTGATTCTTTGGCGAATTATGTGTTAAATAGACATTTGCAACATATGTAAATAATAGGATTGCACATAATCATAGAAAAACACTAAAAGTAAAATAGATTTTTTAATATCGAGTTTTTTACAAAAATTGTGTCCAAGACACGTTGGTCATCTAACCTAAAAATGTATACATATATAGAAAAATCTAAGTAAACCTAGTGATGCTCATGATAGCAGGTCACTGCTTGGGCTATCATGCGCAATAGACTCATCCAAAGGCTAGGCACACCAATGGTATGGCATTGCAGCCTCATAGGTAACTCCTTGACCCGGGCATCCAGTATCCCAAGAGTCAATCCCTCCACATGTTGTTGCAACTTAGAAAGAGTCTCTGTTGAGATTCAACAAGATGATGAACTTAGTGAAAATTAAGCACCTTCACTAAGTGGGGCCCGCAGGCTGTTTTTAGGTGTATGTCTATTTTTAGACATGGTGAGCATATTCTATAAGTTGCAGGATGCTATTTGTAGATGGTTGGTCAAATGTGAAAAATAGATGAAATTATATTTTTAGAATATTGGGAGAAAATTATTTATAGATCGTCAATCTAAAAATAGATGCATGTCGATTATTTTTAGCCCTTAATAATAATCTGACAATAAACATCAACTTATTCTCTTGGAGCACTTTATTTCAATGAACAGATTTGGAAAATCAGTGGGCTGAAGGAATTACAAAATTCCTAGGGTTATTGGTGGCTCATGCATGGAGGACTCAGTTAGAACTGAAGTGGCAAAGTTATGACAGAGTTGGAAGAGTAGTTACAGGAGTTGTTATTCAGTTTAACTCAGTTAGGTGAGTTAAACTCACTTGAGCTAGCTGTATCTAGTCTAACTGAAAGATACACTAGTGAGAGTTTAGTGAATTAATTAGTTAATTAATTCACAACTAATACCTCACTAAAAACTGAATAGATACAACAGTTAACTACAGTGCATGTCAATTCCAGTGGGGACCCAGTGGAGAGATAGGTGAAAGGGTGAGATGGACTATCCGTTGTGAATATAATGATGCATTCAATGCATCTGACACACATTGGAGTTTCCAATGAGAATTGCACAGTCAAGGCAAGGCCAATTCGAATTCATTCATAGGTCTTCTTCAACAGGGATTTTGCAGTGGAGGCAGGCTGTCAGGAGGCAAGAAATTGGTGCATAGAGATACAAATTTCTGCATGGCAGTGTGTAATGATTGTTGATTGTACTGAGAGCTTGATGTACTAATATTTGTATGAGATTATTATATGATTCCATTTATATACAGAATATATGTTAGTTGGGGTTTTTAGCTTTAATCTTTCCTGTAAAACAACTGGGTTATGTGCGATTGAATTTATTCACATGTGTTTGCAATTGAGTTTTAAATTTCGGCAAGTTTAACAGTGGAAGGATTCTGTATTTAGCAAGAAGATAAATATTGTTAGATCAGGAGGATCCGGTAATACATTAGTATTAATAAATTTCTACATTGTATCATAGCAGTATTGATTACTGGAGATTGCAATTGTGAATAATTACTGAGTTTTGTGTTGGTGGACAATTCGAATTTGCTGCAGAAATTTCTTAGTACGACACTTGAGTATTCATTGAAATGTCTTTCAATGGGTTGCGATTGGAGTATGCCCTTGAGGGTAGTGTTGGGCCGTGAATACGACCACTTTTTAACACTTATTTCATCCATTTTCACTCTTCTTTATCATGTCATTTATTATAATTTATGATATAAATCCATTTCATAATGATTTATGCTCTTATGGATGAATATTATTTATTCTCCTTTATTTTTAATAAATTGATGATTATCATGCATAATTTTATCAATTATGGTTAATTAATATATTTTGTAATATCACTCACCATTTTAGCCTCCAAGATATTTCCTAAATTGCAGATTTGATTTCCAAATCATCATCAAATATTCCAACTCAGAAATCCGCTGGAATAAGAAGTGATCGTTTTGCAGTTGAGATTCTGAGCAAATGAAGAAGAATCTGGAAAATCCGGAACATGGGTTTTGTCCAAAACGGGCAATTAATTTTAACAAAGAATGTTTTGCCCAAATTTGGCCTGTATTGAGAGAAACGCAGGGTTCTTTGAGCACGATTTTCTCATATTTGTTGTTGCGGCCGTCCTCTAAATTTCAGCTACAAAGCCAAATTCGCCTTGCTCTTGTTGAAAGATTGTTAAAAATGTATTTTCTAGATGATCAAGTTGTTGGGAACAATCCAATATTGTTATGGGAGATCATATTTGCTATTTAATTTCTCTTCCTTCTGATTATAAAAGGAGAGCATGTATTGTGTATTGGGGAAGGATGGAGAACAATTGATGATTATTGAATTTCCTTTATAACATTATAATTCTTTGACTCTTGTGAGAAAAGAGCAACTGATGTAAAATCTATTCATGTTTTATTAATACAAAGAGGCGTTCTCGTTCCATTTCTCAAGCTCTGCAGTAGCCCAGCGGCGCTTTCACCGACGGTTGAGGGCCCGGCCCTGGTGGAGCGATCCACTGTTTGTATTTCTATTCTTTTATTTCTTTTGTGTGAAGTGTGTTTAATGTTTGTTTCAATTACAGAACTGGTTTACTATTGATCAGATCAAATACAGAGTCATTGCTGTTTCATTTCTTTACAAGAAGCATGATTCGTTGTTCGATTATCTTGTTGTTATTATAAAGCTTCGCTGACTTGTATCTTATTTGAGTTGTTGTTCCATTTCTGTTCATTACTTATTCATAGTCTTTGATTAGCAAATAGATGAGTTGTAGTACATGCTGTTGTTCCTTTTCAAATTGCGTTTCTTTTAAGTTGCTTTCATTGAATCTGTTTTTGTTTAAATTGCTTTAAGATCACCAACTGTAGAGGACATTGGTTATTGCTTTCAAGTTCCCAGATTGGTTATCTTGCATCGATTTCTAAGGGAATGAGTTATTGCTACTGTATCCTTGATCGATGTTTTGCAATTTGATTTAATTCTCAGAGCATTTCCATTTGTAATTAGGTTCCTTTACAAGCATTCATTTACTCTTGTATCTCAAACACTGTACTACATATTGCAAGGCATTACTCTTGGATAAATTGCAGCCTCAGACAGAGTACACTCTTGAAATAAAAATTCGCTCCCAGATTGATAATTAATGTGAGATAAATAGGTGTTAAAAAGATACCTTTTATGCCTCGACATTTTGGCGTCATTGCCGGGGAGAGTGTATTCTATTTAAAAGGAGTGATGCACATTTGACCTTTTTTTCAGCTTGGGAAGAATTGGGTATTAAAGACAGAAGGTAAGAACCTGCGCACCGAGCAAGAAACACACTTGTTCACTAGCCCGCTTCACAGCAGAATTGAGTGAAAGCTTAAGGTATGAATGAATGCTTGTGTTTTTTCTTGAATTTTAGAGGTAGAATTTTCGAAAAAAATCTTGTAGTTCCACTCGAGTGGTGATGTAAGCACCACCCATTTCACTAACCAATTGACAGGAACATTGGAAGGAGGATCCTTAAAGAAACACCTGAAGAACATCTTCTATTATGGTAAGAAATGGCTCATATTGCAACTTTTGAATTCCCTATCAAAGATCTAGGAGGAGTGACACAAATGCACATAATTCCCCCATTGTCTCTACCAAATTTTCATGGTTTGACAAATGAAGATACAGATACATTCTTATTTGAACTTGAAATACTTTGTAGAGGATATGATTATTGTACTAACGATCAAAGGTTGAAATTGTTTCCTCTTACTTTAAAAGGAGCAACTCTCCGATGGTTCATGAGCCTAGGTGGGAACTGCATCCAAACATGGGAGGACATGAAGAACATATTCTTGAAGAAGTACCAAGACTATTGCAAATCCAGTGAAGATATTTTCGGTATGATACAAGGGGAAGATGAAAGCTTGGAGGACTATGTAGAGCGATTTCGATACAACCTTCAAAAATCAAAGCATAAGCATTTGGAAAAAGAGATCTTGAAAACACTCCTTCTTAAAGGAATCAAAGATGAATTTTTAGAACTCTTAAATTTGATAGGAAAAGGTGATGTTTTTCAGTTATCATATGATGATGTTTGTGAGTTGTGCATAAGGTATTCAAGAGGAATTTCCAAGGCTGGTAAGAATTCTAAAGAAGTTTCTTTTTCCTTTTCTAAATTTACTACAAGAACAAGAGACATAAGAGCTGAAATCAAGGTTTTATTTGAAAATTTTAAATATGATTTTATTAGCTCTCTAAATTCACAATTGAATGTTTTGCAGGTTCGGAAAAATCAAGAATTTGATTAAGTGTTTTTTCCTCATTACCGAAAGGAGCATCCCCTAGATAGTTGTTCTTCCTTATCTAATTTGGAAGTGGCATATCAAAGATATGGGGAA
Organism: Pinus albicaulis; assembly: GCA_034641835.2. Classification (NCBI taxonomy): domain Eukaryota; kingdom Viridiplantae; phylum Streptophyta; class Pinopsida; order Pinales; family Pinaceae; genus Pinus; species Pinus albicaulis. The sequence goes on from CM076580.1 coordinate 1,303,557,903, forward strand.
GCTACAACAAGGTCAACAGGTATGGTTCAAAACACTTCCTCTTCATTCCCTTACTTGCATAATCCATTATGGAATATTCATATGTTAGGGCAGCCATGCCAATCTCAATATAACCACTACCAATCTTGTCTACAAGATTGGCATGGTTCATCTTATGATTGTATGACTACTCTCCCTCATCTTGTAGCAAAAACACATCTTCCATCCCTTCCACAATATCTTGCTTGCCCATCAAAATCATCCACTCAACACAATCAATTACATCATCAAGAGGCTCCATTCCCCACACAATCTCTTGCTCAACTCATTCCACAACTTCACCATAATAAACCAATACAACATGCTTCATTCATTCTCCAATTCAGAGTATGATAGTGGAGAAATAAATAAAAGAGGAAATAAAACAAACACATTTTTTTATTTATTTTTGTAAAAATATTTGTTTCTTTGTTGCAACACGCTGTGAAATCAACATTGATGATAAATATTCTATTTTATTTGTGTATGTAGATGAATTATATTGAAAATAAAAAATCTACAAACACTTATAGTCATTTTTATCATCAGTATGGAAAAATTGCTTAAATATCATTTTTTTGGCTTGCGGGCTTGATGAAATTTCTGAAAACACAGTTGGGACAGTCATGTTTTGGGGGACAAAAATTGAATATTTTTAAAACTTGTTTCCATACTAAGTATCCCTTAATTTCTACTTTCCAACCCAATTGGAATCACTCAATTTGGATCTGAAACAAAAAAGTTAGAACCAAAACATTGACAGGGTGTCTAGTAGGCAGCTCGGGAACAGCGTTGGGACAGTCAGTTTTTGGAGGCCTAAATGACTATATTTTTAAAACTTGTTTCTATTTTAAATTCCTCTATGAATCTAGTTTACAACACAAATTGAATCGTTCAATTTTGATATCGTATGAGGAATTTATAACCAAAATACTGACTGCCTATCATAAATCAGCACTCTTGAAACTTTGTTTTCTCAGTTGTTCCTTAACATATTTGACCCATCAATTCTTCTTGTCTTCAAAACCTGTTTCTATTGGAGATAAATAAATGAATCTAATTTAATCTCCAATTTGAATCGTATCAATCTTCCATCAAACGAAAAATTTAAGTTTGAAATACCAATTGTTGGTCTGCGCTGGAAAATCGAAAATGACTCTCTTATGCAGGTTTTGCTAAGAAAATTTAACATACCATTACATGGAATTTTTAAAACCTGTTTCTATTGGAGATAAAACTTTGAATTAGCTCTCATTTGGCTTTGGAATCACTCAAATCGGACGAAAAAAAAAAAAAAAGTTATGATTGAAACACTGCTGGCTAGTATCGTCGACCACTACTCTCCCGCAGGTAGCAAATATAATTTGTTTTATTTTTCCGTGGACTTGTTCTATAGAGTAACTACTTGTTAGTTTTTTTTCATAATTCTTGGATTAGGGGAGCCCGCGCACCTCTCTTTTTCCATGATTTAATGTTTTATTGCAGGTAGACACTCATTTTTTTGCAGGTCCTGGCAGAACAAAAAAGGTCAATTAATGAACGAGCGATTCTTGAGTGAAATTTTAGTGAAACAAGGGCATTTCATCCAGTTCATTACCTAACAGATTCATAACAAGAAGAAATGAAGAATTGGTTCCCATTTCAAGATTCATGTCACTGCTGCCAAACATTTTTCCAAAAGATCATTTTTTCCATTCATAGATTTGATATTCTCTTAGAAATAACATCATAGTTGTTGTAACTTAATAAAGTGTTGTTTATTTGCTGATTTCTTTTATGTTTTTGTGTTTCAGGTGTTAATCTCTTCAAATTATAATTTTCTCTCCAGTGGCAATTGAACAATAAGGACCACACCATGCAAGTTTCAATTGCAGAAGGAAATTCTTCAGTAGCACCAATTCTGTAAAAAAAATTACTTTTTCTTGAAACCTGTAAATAAACTTTCATTTATATTTGATTGGATTTGCTTGGCAATGGATTGCATATTAGCTTTGTTCTTTCCTCTTTTTTTCCTTTTTGCATGTTTATATTTGTTTGTTGTTCCTCTTAAGGGACAGTTATTGTTCCTCTTAAGGAACATTAGCCGTTCCTCTTAAGAAGTAGTGCGTTTATGTGTTTATTTTTTTTGTTCCTTCCAAAAGGCACAACATTATTGCTAATCAGTTTTGTTGTTCTTTTAAAAATAAAAAAAAACAACATTTTTTTTGCATGATTTCGTTGTTCCCTTCAAAAGGAACAGCACCGCTCGTTTTTTATGTTCCTTTCAAAAGGAACAGTGGTTTTGATGTTCCTTTCAAAATAAACAGCACCGATTGTTCTTGTTGTTCCTTTCCAAAGGAACAACACTTTTTGAGTGCATTTTTCTTGTTTTTTTAAACAACATTTTTAGAACTTTTTTTTAATTTTCATGACTTTTTGAAAGGCAAACATACAGTTTATGAAAGGATACACAATCATACAAATTAAAGCTTACTGTAATCAGAAAATCAAAAGAAATCGTCATTTTTAAAAAAGTTGTTTAGTAATGATGAAAAAAAAAGGAAAAAGGAGCATGATCAATAACATAACTTTGCTATTTTATTACCATTGAATTAATTTGATCGATTATTTTTATCATGATTAGTTCTTTCCCACATGCTATAATTTTCTTTGATGTTTATATATCGAATAAGAATAAGGGCATATTGTTTTTCTATTGAGATGTTCAGACTTCTTCCACCATCCCTACTCTTAAGGAGTATTGAGCTATCCCTTATGAATAACTGAGGAAAAGTGTCGTGTGAAAAAAAGAAAAGAAGAAAAAATGTTTATATATTTCATTAATAATGATTTTGCAAATGGAGGATAGGGGGTCTCACCAAGATCTAGCCTACCGTGATCATAAGAAAGGCAGTGAAGTGGCATTCCCATTATGGCCACCAAACCAGGGAAATGGTCCAATAGACAATTGAAAAAATCAAGAATTCCTTGGAACAGGAGGTCTCATCACGAGTCGGCTTGCCCACCTTTCACTTCTTCTCGGTGAACGACATTGTGGTTTATCTGGTCACCAAGCCAGCACAATGGCCTCCGTCATGATATTCAATAAAAAAGCACTTCCTCAGCATACATAAAGGACAATGGTTCCGTGGGTAAGAAAGCAACTCTGTCAAGGTTATGGACACCTGTGGGCAACAGAGCTCTGCTGATGGTGTTGGAGTCACATTTATACACATCAATAGTTATATTTAACCCTTTTCCTATATTTAAATGTCAAATGAAATATGAATCCCTTACCATTCCCTCCGAACCTATTATACATGAAAATAATTACAAATCGATCATATTAGTTCAAAATGGTAAATAACGCAATTGTATTTATGTTTATTTTATGTTGTCCCTTCTCCTTATCCTTGAATCATTACAAAACGCTTCTATATCTGTTTACGATTTATCACATGCATGGATTTCAGTAAATGCTATAATTTCACTGATTGTATCATAAGTATGTATGCCTTTCTATGCTATACAATTGATGTGCAGTACGCTTCTCTTTTATTTCGCTGATTTGCCACAATATTCATACTGCATTTCTACATAATTTTTTTTTATTGAACTTTTTGCATGCATCTTATCTATTTCCATTTAAAACTAAAACCGTGGATTCCAGAAAATTGCATACAAAATTGTGATTTGTTTACAGGAGAACAACAAGTATGGGGGGAAATTATATTCGCAGCACGATTGCACTATTGCAACTAAAATCAAAGGCTCGCGAACGCGCACATGGCTTCCACCTTTTGCATCACTTTCAGTAACCGCTCAGCCTACATCAGCTTCAACAAAGGCCAGTCCCTACATCTCATTCCACATTTTTTCGGAGGTAACACCTGAGATAAAATAGCATAATTTTCTGATTTATTATAAATTTAGGAGAATTTCATGAACATCCATTGAGCATTATTTATCATCATTCATTCCATATCTTTACCACTTCCCATTTTTCTAGACACGTCTCATCTTTCAATTTGGGGGAGTGTTGATTTCTTTCATTTCTTTCTTTTGACCATGTTAGTAATATTCTTTATCATCCATGGATATTCTTATTCATTCTCAACACCTCCCTTATTACATGTTGTTTTACACCAAGCATAGATTTCAACAAATTGTAGCAACCACCTCTCTTTGTTTTCTAGCATCACATGAGGACATGCTAATTCTTCAGTTTGGGGGGGGAATTGCTACACATGATGAATGTTTTATACTTTCTTTCTCATTTAAGGCATACAATTTCATTTTTGTACAGTGCATAAATTGTTTTGCATATATCTTTAAAACTATGAATTGAATTCTTGTGCTTTCTGGATAACAAAGAGGTATCATTAAAATACAGAAATCCAGATAATTTCATGCTAAATTAGTTCATAAAACTTCAAAAATTATGCACTATCACCTACAACCATTTTTTTATATATCTCATGATCCGTGCATCAAAACGATCCGATTTTTGAGAAAATGGTTAATGAAGTCTGTTGTTACTTATGTCACATTTTTCTGCAACTTCATATACATATAGTTGAACGTCAACTGTAAAAATTGTTATGTCTTTATCAAGATTGCTAAAATTTAATTTTTATTATTTGAGGAAAAATTCATTTGTTCAATCCATTTCATGAATTGGGATGAACAATTTTCTTTGCTTGGTTAACACGTGGGTTTTGTCTTTGGATTGCATGAGGACATGCAATATATTCAGTTTTGGATTGCATGAGGGCATGCAATATATTCATTTTGGGGGTATGTTGGGCCGTGAATACGACCACTTTTTAACACTTATTTCATCCATTTTCACTCTTCTTTATCATGTCATTTATTATAATTTATCATATAAATCCATTTTATAATGATTTATGCTCTTATGGATGAATATTATTTATTCTCCTTTATTTTTGATAAATTGATGATTATCATGCATGATTTTATCCATTATGGTTTATTAATATATTTTGTAATATCACTCACCATTTTAGCCTCCAAGATATTTCCTAAATTGCAGATTTGATTTCCAAATCATCATTAAATATTCCAACTCAGAAATCCACTGGAATAAGAAGTGACCGTTTTGCAGTTGAGATTCTGAGCAAATGAAGAAGAATCTGGAAAATCCGGAACATGGGTTTTGTCCAAAACGGGCCCAATTAATTCTATCAAAGAACGGTTTGCCCAAATTCGGCATGTATTGAGAGAAACTCAGGGTTCTTTGAGAACGATTTTCTCATATTTGTTGTTGCGGCCATCCTCTAAATCTCAGCTGCAAAGCCAAATTCGTCTTGCTCTTGTTGAAAGATTGTTAAAAATGTATTTTCTGGATGATAAATTTGTTGGGAACAATCCAATATTGTTATGGGAGATCATATTTTCTATTTAATTTCTCTTCCTTCTGATTATAAAAGGAGAGCATGTATTGTGTATTGGGGAAGGATAGAGAACAATGGATGATTATTGAATTTCCTTTGTAACATTATAATTCTTTGACTCTTGTGAGCAAAGAGCAACTGATGTAAAATCTATTCATGTTTTATTAATACAAAGAGGCGTTCTCGTTCCATTTCTCAAGCTCTGCAGTAGCCCAGCGGCGCTTTCACCGGCGGCTGAGGGCCCGGCCCTGGTGGAGCGATCTGTTGTTTGTATTTCTATTCTTTTATTTATGTTGTGTGAAGTGTGTTTAATGTTTGTTTCAATTACAGAACTGGTTTACTATTGATCAAATCAAATACAAAGTCATTGTTGTTTCATTTCTTTACAAGAAGCACGATTCGTTGTTCGATTATCTTGCTATTATTATAAAGCTTCGCTGACTTGTATCTGATTTGAGTTGTTGTTCCATTTTTTTTCATTACTTATTCATAGTCTTTGATTAGCAAACAAATGAGTTGTAGTTACATGATGTTGTTCCTTTTCAGATTGCATTTCTTTTAAGTTGCTTTCATTGAATCTGTTTTTGTTTCAATTGCTTTAAGATCACCAACTGTAGAGGACACTGGTTATTGCTTCCAAGTTCCTAGATTGGTTATCTTGCATCGATTTCTAAGGGAAGGATTTATTGCTACTGTATCCCTGATCGATGTTTTGCAGTTTGATTTAATTCTCAGAGAATTTCCATTTTTAATTAGCTTCCTTTACAAGCATCCATTTACTCTTGTATCTCAAACACTGTACTACATATTGCAAGGCATTACTCTTGGATAAATTGCAGCCTCAGACAGAGTACACTCTTGAAATAAAAATTCGCTCCCGGATTGATAATTAATGTGAGATAAATAGGTGTTAAAAATATACCTTTTTATGCCTCGACAGGTAGCTCAAATTACATAGCCTGGAAGGACAGGATGGAGGCAATGCTTGAAGATAATGGACTGAAGGATTTCATCGAAAGCGATGTTCCTAAGCCTACTTCTAGGGATGCTGCAGTACTTGACGCATGGCAAAAGAAGGTAGCGAAGACAAGAAGAATTATATTGGAAGGTGTGAAGGACCATATTGTGTCAAGCCTTCATGGGAAAGCCACTCCATTTGCAATGTGGTAGGCTTTGACAAATCTTTTCCAAAGTAGCAGCGACCATAAGAAGTTGGCACTGAAAGATAAGCTCAGAAAAATAAAAATGGAGAAGGGCGACAGTATTCCAAAATATCTCACGAAATTTGTTCAATGCAGGGATGAGATGGGAAGTGTGGGGATTACAGTTGCGGACGATGACTTGGTGAGCTTGGCTCTCCCTAGGTTACCGAAGAGTTGGCACAGTTATCAGGACTCTATCAATGGACGGGAGAAAATGCCTGATTGGGAGCGACTTTGGTTGGATCTTGTGCAGGAGGAGATAAGGCGAAGTACTAGGGATGGCTCTTCTTCATCGAAGAACGATGATGAATAGAATTGTGCTTTGGCTGCCAAAGCAAGGAAAGGGAAGGGGAAGAAATCCCATCCAGAATCCGAGGCTAAAGGCAAGAAGTTGGATTTTTCCAAAGTGAAGTGTTTTCACTGTCACGAACATGGGCATCTCGCCACTAACTGCCCAAAGAAAAAGAAGAACAAGAAGGCTGCTGGAGCTACAACTGGAGAGGCCTTAGCCTCGCAATTTGAACTTGATTTCTCTTTGATCGCATCCTTGGTTTCAAGCGCTATGGGATCGGTGTGGTATCTTGATAGTGGTGCGTCTTTCCATATGACGGGAGACAAGGAGTTTTTTAGTGACTTGGAGGAGAAGGATCTCCAAATGCATATAGATATGGGAAACGATGGTAGATACAGTGTGACCGAAATTGGAACCATTAACTTTGAGAGGGAGTCAGGTAAACCATTTATGTTGAACGATGTTATGCATGTTCCAGGTCTGAAGAAGAACTTGGTCTCGGTCGCAATGTTGGAAGACAGAGGTTATGACATTGTTTTCAGTGAGGGAAAAGCTTTATTGCGACATAAAACAATGGGTCAAACCATGAGGATAGGGATTTGAGTTAAGAATCTCTACAAATTGGAGGTAGATGGTTGCGCTGCAATGATGGGAAAAGCAGAAAAAGTGGTGAGCTGGGATGAGGGCGAATTATGGCACAGGAGATTGGGCCATCTTCACCATGGTGCCTTGAATATTTTGCAGCAGGTTTCTATTGGACTTCCCAAGGGTACTCTTGTGCAGTCATATCAGTGCAAGGGATGTACCATGGGTAAGTTTGTGAAGACCACCTTTCATGAGAAGGAGAATCGTGCTTCGGTGATCCTGGAGAGAATTCACACAAACGTGTGTGAACCTTTCTCGGTTCCTTCAACAGCAAAACACAGGTACTATGTTTTATTTGTTGATGACTATTCTCGTAGATCCTGGCTCTTCTTCATGCAGAAGAAGAGTGAAACATTCTCAAAGTTCTGTGAGTTTAAAGCATTGGTGGATAAGGATTTGGGGAAGCAAGTGAAGGCTCTGCGAAGCGATAATGGCAGTGAATATATCTCGAATGAATTCAAAGACTTCTGTAGCAAAGAAGGAATTCGAAGAGAACTCATAGCGCCTCATAACCCACAGCAGAATCGGGTTGCGGAGAGGAAGAACAGAACGATCGTGGGTGTTGCACGAGCTATGCTTGAGAGGGAGCTAGACTTGCATGCAGAGGAGGAACTTCTAGTTCCAAAAGATGAGCCTACAGATGTGGATCAGCCACAGGAGGAATTTCATGGAGTGGAGGAGTCCACTCACGCAGAGCCAAACATCAGAACTGGCAGAAAGCTTACCACAGAAGCTGAGAGTCTGAAGCTTGATGCGGCAGAGAATGTAGGAGTCCCTACATCACAGCACAGACAAAGACAGTCACCTGATCGATTTACTGGATACATGGCTCTTATGAGCAAGTGTATCGTGACAGAGCCATATTCTTTTGAAGAACCAGTGCAAGAGCCCACATGGGTAGATGCCATGGTGGAGGAGTATGACTCCATTGTCAGAAACAATGCTTGGGATATTGTTCCAAGGCCGGTGGGTAAATCAGTGGTAGATTCAAAATGGACCTACAAGGTAAAGAAATATGCTGATGGGAGCGTCAAGAATTATAAGGAAAGATTTGTTTCCCGAGGCTTCTCACAGATCGAGGGGATTGATTATGAAGAAAACTTTTCACCTGTCGCATGGTATTCTTCCATAATGACCATCCTTTCTCTCTCAGCGCAGATGGGTCGGCACATTCATCAGATGGATGTGAATACTGCATTCCTTAATGGGATCATTGAGGAAGAAGTGTACATTGAAAAGCCTGAAGGATTTGAGATCTTCAGCAGCGAGTCGCATGTGTGCATACTTAAAAGAGCGTTGTATGGGCTGAAGAAAGCACCACGTGCTTGGTACACACGGATCGACAACTATTTCACTGGACTTGGCTTCACCAAGAGTGAGGCGAATGCAAACCTATACCAAATTGTGGTGGAGGGTAAGCTTTTAATCATTGTTCTTTATGTTGATGATTTAATACTAACAAGTGATGAGCAATTGATACACTCATCCAAGGCAGATCTTGCAAAGGAGTTTGAGATGAAGGATTTGGGCCTCCTTCATTATTTCGTCGGATTGGAAATATGGCAGCGAGAAGTTGAAATGTTTGTGTCTTAAGGCAAGTATGCTCGGGAGATACTTGGTAAGTTTCACATGGAGGACTGCAAGCCCATGGATACTCCTCTTCCAGGAAATTGGAGAAAAGAGGATGCTACATTGGCAGAGGTAGTGGATTCCACTGTTTATCGATAGTTGGTGGGTTCGCTTATGTATTTAGTTAGTACGAGACTAGAAATATGCTATGTGGTGAACCAGCTTTCTCAAGCGATGGTTAATCCTACCAAGCTCTTTTGGAAGGCAAGCAAGCATGTCCTGAGGTATCTCAGGGGCACATCTAGGTATGGATTATGGTATAGACAGACAGATGAGGTGAAGTTGCATGGATTCACGGATGCATATTGGGCAGGCAGCCCAACGGACAGAAAGAGCACATCAGGAGGGGTTTTCAGTATCGAATCTACAGCAGTTTCTTGGTACAGCAGGAAATAAATATTCGTGGCACTCAGTTTAGCAGAAGCAGAATACATGGCAGCAAGTCAAGCTGCATGTGAGGCTATCTGGATGAGGAAGATCGTGGTCGGTTTGTTCGGTTCACATTTACATCCTACACTGATACATTGTGATAATCAGAGTTGCATTAAACGCTCGATTAATCTTGCATTTCATGATAGATCTAAACATATTGATATCCAGTATCATCATATCAGATATTGTGTGCAGCAGAATATCATGTTGCTCCAGTACATTCCTACGGAAGATCAGGATGCAAATATTCCGACGAAGGCACTCGGTAGGAGAAAATTCGAATATCATAGAGGCAGGATCGGGGTGAAGGACAATCCCTATCTTGTTGAGAGGGAGTGTTGAGATTCAACAAGATGATGAGCTTAGTGAAAATTAAGCACCTTCACTAAGTGGGGCCCGCAGGATATTTTTAGGTGTATGTCTATTTTTAGACATGGTGAGCATATTCTACAAGTTGCAGGATGCTATCTGTAGATGGTTGGTCAAATGTGAAAAATAGATGAAATTCTGTTTTTAGAATATTGGGCGAAGTCTATTTATAGATATTCAATCTAAAAATAGATGCATGTCTATTATTATTAGCCCTTAATAATAATCCGACAATAAACATCAACTTATTCTCTTGGAGCACTTTATTTCAGTGAACAAATTTGGCAAATCAGTGGGTTGAAGGAATTACGCAATTCCTAGGGTTATTGGTGGCTCATGCATGGAGGACTCAGTTAGAACTGAAGTGGCAAAGTTATGACAGAGTTGGAAGAGTAGTTACAAGAGTTGTTATTCAGTTTAACTCAGTTAGGTGAGTTAAACTCAGTTGAGCTAGTTGTATCTAGTCTAACTGAAAGATACACTAGTGAGAGTTTAGTGTTACACAGCATTTTGTCACTGTCCCTGCAATCCCCTACTCGCACAATGGAGGGTCGTTTTTGTGACCAATAAGCATTGTCATGCTTTGCAAATACCATCCTTTCATCCCTTTTTATGAAAGCAACATTATTCTTGTTGACAATTCCCTGAGCAGAGTTGTAAAAATCTCTATTTTTGCCTTGGCGTGAGTAGCCAGTTACACCCTCGCGCCGACAGATAAATTTAACATTGAGCCCGCGCCAGTTGGCACTTTGTGCCAGTTAGACACCCAAACCAAGCTGTTTATGGAATGTTTTTTAAAAATAGAGGCGGAGGTTCCATTCCAACCACCTCGAGGATGAGTCATTAGGAGTGGTTGAACTAAAACAACCACGGAATCCTTCCTTTAGTTAGTAGTTTCCACCTCCCTTGGAACTCTCCTAAAGGATAGGACTCCCTCCCACCTTTGTAGGGATCCCAACCTCCTCCTTTTCCTCTATAAAAGAAACTATCTCTTTTAGTAGAAGCTAGTTGAACTAGGAGAATTATACATACTATAGCTAAGCTACTAGAGAAGATAGAATAAGAAAGAATTATGTTAAGGAAGCTTGAGTCGATGACTTCTAAGAGAGCTTGAGGCTAAATCCCCTTACCAACATTTGAGACGCGCTTCGCCTGAACCCTGTTGGAGGAGACTACGATGTCAAAGCCTCAGTTGTACTCTTCCTTCTATTCATTTGTATAAACGACTACTGTTTGGTTCCACTATTGTGTTATGATTTTATTTAATGCGATATGTTTAGCCCTCTTTGACTAGATAATAGTAATGAGTGAAACTATTATGTCGTATGTTGTTCTTGTTCTTCGTCCTATGTGCAGGTATCTGAGCGTAACAGCGAATGGATTGTGATTTTCCAAGGCAGGAGCGAGAGGCCACTACTCTTTCTGCAACAACGACAGCGTTGGATTCAAGGTAGGTCAATATACTGTGTCTTTTGTTCATTCATTAACTAGGAAGCAACATTTTAGCATGTCCTTTTGTTACTAGACCCACCCTAGGGCTAGAGGGATCGTCTTGTTCGCAGAGAGGATTTACCTTCATAACGAATTGAGGACTCCACGGGGATCAGTGCGAGTTTGTCGTTTCATCCTGTTGGGTCAGTTTAGATTATTGGTTTAGTTATCTGTCTTTTTCTGGTTTGTTTGTTGAGTTTCCATCTTCTGTTCATCTCCAACATATCAAGGTTGACCTCTGCTCATTAGGTTATGGTTTTTCCTCTTTTTCACATAGGTATCCATCTTGGCGCGGTTTTTGTTTGGACAGTCACGTCGATTGGTGCACGTTGCTCTTTTAGCACTTGCGCCAACCTCTGTATGGCACGGATTACAACCTTACAGTCGCGCCAACCCCTGTAGGTTTTGGTTTGACCTTCTTAATGAGTGTTTTGGTCATTTGTTCTTGCTTCTGGGTTATTTTTTAGTGTGATTAAGCCTTTGACACTGTGTTGACTATCGTAGACTCGTTTCTTTCAGTGGTTTGTCCATTTTCTTGTCGATGTCATTTAAGACCTTAGGATTTCTAAGTGTTATTCCACACTGAGCCTTCTGTTCGAGAACAAGTCTCTTTCATTATTATCAGTCTCGTTTCGGGTTTTTAGACTAAGTTTTTCTTGATCCTTTTGTTTTGCTAATTGACGGTCTTTTCATTTTTTCAATTAATCCTTCTTCTTCAATACTTTGAGCATCGATTACTTTGCTTGTTTGGGTCACTTTGGGAAACTCTCTTTTTCGATTGAAAGTTTGCTCCATTAGCTTGCATGTTTTTGTGTCTGTTTTTCTTTGGTTGAGTCATTCAATTTCAAAACCCTACATTCGCAAAACTCAAACTAGTGTTTATTTTGTTTTCCATTGAATTAGTACGTTGTGTGCTTTATTTCATTGAAAAAATCAAAAAAAAAAAAATCTTTGCATTCTTTTGTTGCATCGAAAGTGAAACATTCCTTTACATACCTAGCATTTGTCAATCTAGGAAGGAATTTTTTTTTCGATTGATTGCATTAAGAGCATTAGAATTTTCTTCGCATATTTTCCTTTCTTGCTTGTTTGAAAGATTTCTATCCTTCTTATAACTAGCATTCGTCGAATTGAAATGATGTTCATTTGCATATAGCTTGCATTTAGGAAGTTGAGCTCCAAATTCGATAGGACCTGGAAATTGAAACATAATTCAAGATTAACTTTAAAATTTACTCAATGAACCTAAGGCAACATTGAAACCTAACGAAACATTTCCAGTGGTCTAGGCTAGAGACGTGTTCTGGCATCTTAAAACCTAGTAGTTGTCACTCGCCTTTTGGCTTCAGACAACGCTAGTACGGACTTGTGCTCCCCGTACCGTCGCGTATATAAAAGGATACCCCTCTAGGTTGCAATCCTTTATCCATAGGAAGCTGAGTCTGCCACCTTGTAACCGTGATACACCGAACACAGCATTCGGGGAGACTACCTGCATGTACGTTAAGTCCTTGGTCATTTCTCTTTCATTTGATCACCAAGGTGTATATGGCAGTTCACGGAAACCTGGTATACCCTCTTTCTTAGAATACCTGAGTAGTCATTTCGATATTTTCATGACTCTTTAAATAAGTAAAAGATCATCGAGAACTTGTCCTTTCACGCTTGTTTCAAATTGAAAGTGACTAGAGTCATATTTTGTCTGTTTCTTGACTCTTAAAACATGAAACAGCAGATTTTGGTTCCAGTGTTGTAAAATTAATCTCCTACGATTACACGCCTATTAAAAGTTTGTTACTTTGTCTGATTGATTTCCTTGGTTCTTGACCTTGGAACCTTTCATTGGTTCTCTCTTTTCCTTCCTGTTCTGACATACGGTCAAAGTGGTGAAACCTCCAGTTTCGTCATCTTCACTGCCTCCTAGTGGTGGTTCTTTTCCGGATGTTTCTTTCGAAACCCCTCAGTCCACTAGGTCTTCTGAGTTTTCGCAGCCGATTCTACCGTCTATCCAACCCCTTGCTACTCGATCTCTGCTTGACGAGCCGATTGAGTTCAATTAGCCTCCTTCAAGCGCTTGGTTTGGTTTTAGGGAAGAAGGAGAATTTCCTCCTCTTACGTCTGGATCGCCTTTTGTTGCTGTTGCGGTAACTCCTAGTCCCCATAGTCTTTTCGAAGATCTTACGACAGACTCAGATATGGATTCCTCCAGTTTTGTTGGCATTGAAGGAATGCTTGTTTCCACAGGAGAATATCAACTCTTTCCTGAAGATCTCTCTCGTGCCTCCACCCAATCTTCACCACCGTCGGTCTCACTTCCGCTTGGATATAGATCCTTGAGTCAGATCATATCTGGCGTTGCCTCCATTGCGCAATCCAGTACAGTAACTCCTCCTCCGAGTTCAGTCCTACCTTCATTGGGGCTATCACCTTCGACTCCTGGTTCGTCAGTTACTGTCACATTTGTTCCAGCTCAACCAACAGTTTGTGTGGCTTCTAGTTCAGTTTCCACTCCTCCTGTGATTCCTGGTGGTCTTACTTTTGAATAATATTTGTTGGTTTTTCACCAACATAGTTATCAGGGTTCTCAGCAGTCTCAAGCTCCTGCTAATCCTCGATTCCATCACTATGATGTTGTTGGTAATCCCATATATATATATATCCACACCATTATGATGCGTATGGTAATTCAGTTTATTTGCCTCCTATTGATCCTTATCAGGTTGTTTATGATCCTTATCTGACTGTTACTCATCTGGGACCTGCTCTTCCTGCGCAACCCTCTGGCTTCCAAGGACAACCCTCATTGGGACAACCTTTAGCTCAGCAGGGCCCTGCTTCTGGTCCACAGGGACAGCCATACGGTCCACAAGGCCAACCTTTACAAGGACAACCTTTGGTCCAACATGGACAACCCTCTGGTCTCTCAGGTCAACCTCTGAATCAACCCGGATCATCTTTCGGTCCTGGGGGGCAAGTTTATCCACCACAGGGACAACCCGTTTCACCTCAATCACAGTCGCATGTTCAATATGGCCCAAATATTATGCAACCAGGACAATCTTACGGTCTTTCTCCGGGTCAACCTGGTCATCAGGGACAACCTGGGCCATCGCAACCATTAGGCCAACCTTTCCCACAAGGTCAACCTGGTGGCACTCAACAACCATTTCAACAGTCGGTTCAACTAGCTCAGCAGTCATTGCAACCTGCCCACTAGCATATTCCTTCGTTTCCGCAGCCGGCTTTACCTACTTACCCTGCTCAACCTGCTTCGCAAGATCAACCTGCACAACCGCAGGGCGCTTATTACCCTTAAGCTTCATATCAACCGATATATAGTGCGCCCCAAATTCCGTACCCTCAATATCAACCAGTATATAGCACACCCCAGATTTCGTACCCTCAAAATCAACCTATGTATTAGCAACCTCAAAATCATATTTACATTCCATAGCAGAATCCTTATGCTACTGAGCAAGGACCTCAGTGGTCTACTTCGACTCAATATCCTGGTCCTCAACCCTAGTATCAACCGAATTATCCTGTTTCTAATCCCTATGATCTAAATCCTTCAGGATATAATGTATGGGGACAGAATCCCGCTCGGACTGGGTGGAATGTACACACAGGTCCTTATCAAAGACCTTCGATGAATTTTAATACTCAATTACCGTTTCTTGCTACGTTGGATTTACCCGATGTGTCGAAGTTGATAAATGATCCAATTCTTCATAATCCATATTGGCCTCCAGTTCCGACCAAGATTCCTGGTGATTGTCCTAAATTTGAGGGTAAACTTGGTGAATACCCCCAAACGCATGTTATGACTTACCACTTTTGGTGTTCTTCTAACTCTTGGGTTGACGATTCTATTCATCTTCGTCTTTTCCAGCGAACTCTTACTGGTGTCGCTGTAAAGTGGTGCATTGAGTTGTCTCGTGGAGTTTTCCAAGATTTCAATTCTTTGACCATGGCATTCCTTACACATTTTCAGTTACCGATCCGCTATGAGACCGGGACGCATCTCCTCACTTCATTGAAACAGGACCGAGCTACTCATATCTAGGATCATATTCATGAGTGGCGACATCGTTGTCGCATGATCAAATTTGAGATACCTTATCAGCTTCTGAATCATTGGTTCACTACCTTCTTTGTCAATCATATTGCCAAATACATAGCTATGGGGGCATGTGTAATCGAGGAACAAGCCAATGATTACACCCAATACCTTGATCTCATGTACTCTCATTCTGGTGCATTATATGATATCTTGCCTGATGCTCCTCGACCTGGAACTTCTAAACCGCCATAAACTCCATCAATTGATGGTGTTATTGGTTCCGTATCGCATACTTCTCAGAATTCTCCTTCATCTAACTCTGGGAAGCAGAAGTCTACTTCTTCCAATAATGTAGCTTCTCAGTCAACTTCGAATTCTGGCAAACCTGCAGAAGTGAATGTTGTTCAGGCCAATCCTACAGATAACACTTTCAAAGGTAAGAAGAAGGGTAAAGGTAAGGCCAAAGCCGATACCTCAAAACAGGATTCTCCAAAACCTCGTTCTGCTGATAGTTCTCAACACAAACTGAAGTATCCTTGTTTGATTTGTGACGAAGAGCACTTCACCAAGGACTGTCCTCATGGTCTAAAGTGAGCCGATTGCTCAAAGGCACTCAAGGCGCTCTGGTTGTTCTTAAAGAACCTTTCCCTCAGCAGACCCAGATGGTAGAGCACCCTCAGTCCTCTGCCCTATCTAGTTCGCAGGTGTTCATGATGAACAGTTCTGCACCTGTTTCTATTACTACTTGATCGCCGATGGTCCTCCTCCTCCACCTGGTTCTTGCACTCTTGAGTTTGAACGACCTAATACTGAATCTATTGTGTGACCGCCTTCCAAAGGCGTACTCTGTAAGTCTTCGTACAATCCTAACGCCCGTGCCGCTCAGCATTACAATATTGTTGAGGATTTGGCTCAGGCGCCATCTGCGATGTCTGTGTTAGAAGTACTTCAAAGTTGTCCATTGCAACGGAAGGTTTTGCTATCTACGATAGGTGGGGTCGATCCTGCCGACACTAGCCTTCTTGCTTTTGATTTGGAGAATTTCATCCCGCGACTCCCGCATAAAATTGCACTCATCATTCAAGTTGGTATTAATGGTTTGAACATTCACCGGGCAGTCATGGACGAGGGTGAATCTACCTGTGTTATGTCATCTACTTGTTGGAAAGCCATTGGTTCTCCAGCTCTCACCTAGCCACCTAATGCCCTTGAAGCATTTGATGGAAGAGAGTCTGAACCTCTTGGTGTTCTCGCTAGTTTACCAATCACATTAGAAGGGAAGACAGTCAATGTCGAGGTCGAAGTCGTTGATGCTAAACTCAATTATAATCTTCTCCTCGGTCGCAGTTGGACTCACGCAATTTTATGTGTTCTGTCCACTCCCTTTCGTGTTTTGAAATTCCCGCACAAAGGAAAGATTATTATTGTCGATCAATTGTCTTTTTTCACTTCTTCTTCCGAGAACAACGTTCCATATGCGGATAAGATTCCTACTCCCTACGAGAGCGTAGGTCCAAGCCTTTTCAAGGATCCTGCCCTCATGGGTGTTTTTCCTCTTCCACCACCAAATACTATTCAGGTCAACATTATTTCTCGCACCGATGACCCCTGGGTTATCCCTTCTCCTGAACAGATCGATTCATTTGGAGATTCGAAGCCGTTGAGTCCAATTGAAACTGATTATTGTGAACTCATTGCAACATCGGACACTCTGTCCTCTGATTCTGCTCCTTCGAGAATGACTCTTGACATCTATTCTCAATCCCCTTGGCTTGGTGATTTTGATTCACCAGATCCTTTGAAAGAATTTTTTCCTTCCGATGAGGCTATCGTGGAAACCCTATCTCTCGACAATCTACCATGGGACGATGGTCATCATCGTTCCTCGTTTCTACCAAGTCTCAGGGCCATGTCTACCTGTCTTGAGCGTTTTTCCTCTCAGGTTCCTTCTCCTCCGCTTCAAACACCTGTTCAGGTCCATGAATTTTTTTCGGAAGGTAACTTGAGTAACATTACTCAGACGATGCCTATCGACATTTCCATTGAACCGGGAATCGTCGAGAACATCCATATTGGAGTTACTTGTTCTTCTGATGAAGAACAAGTCTATACTATCCTTTTTCGTGAATTTTGTGACGTCTTTGCATGGTCCTACGAAGAAATGCACAGCATTGATCCTAGCATCATGGTACATGACATTCCTTCTTACCTCAGTTCGAAACCTGTTCATCAGCATCTTCGTCTGGTGCATCCTAGGAAGGCTGTTGCCATTAAGGTCGAAGTGGAAAAGCTTCTCAAAGCTGATTTCATTTATCTGATTCCATTGTCCAAATGGGTCTCTAATATTGTTCCTGTAGACAAGAAACAAGGCACTATTCATGTCTGTGTTGACTATCATGATATCAATCGAGCTTGTCCTAAGGATAATTATCCTACTCCCTTCATCGATCAAATCATTGACGACTGTGCCGAGAGCGATATTTTTTCCCTTATGGACAGTTTTTCGGGTTATAATCAGATCAACATTCTCCTGACTAATCAACACAAGAATTCCTTCATATATCCTTGAGGAACCTTTGCACATAAGAAGCTTCCTTTTGGTTTGAATAATTTCGGGGCCACATTTCAGCGTGCGATGTCTTATGCCTTTCATGATATTTGCCACATCATTCAGCCTTATCTGGATGACCTTCCAGCTCATTCATCTATGCGTAGGGACCATCCTAACCACCTTCGTTAGATTTTTCTTCGTTGTAGACACTATAACATTCAGCTTAATCTGCACAAGTGTGTCTTCTACGTCGATTCCGGTAGACTCTTAGGGTTTATCATTTCCAAAGACGGGATTTGCCTGGATCCTCTCAAGGTTGAGGCTATTATCAATCTCCCCTCTCCTTCCTGATTTCATCAATTGCAGAGTTTACAAGGGAAAGCTAATTTTCTACGTCGTTTTATACCTAACTATGTTGAAGTAGCTAAAGGATTCACACGATTGTTAAAGCAAGGCATTCCCTTTTATTGGGATGAGATCGCTCAGAAAACTTTTGATGCGTTGAAAACATTGTTGGTCAATGCTCCTCTCCTCCGCCCTCCAAATTATCATCGTGATTTTTCCCTTTATTTAGATGCCGCTTTCAGCATGATTGCCATGGTTTTGGTATGTCAAGACGATGATGACGTTCATGAGCATGTTATTTATTACTTGTCTCGTAACCTTCTTAACCCTGAAACGCGTTATGCCCACGTCGAGAAGTTAGCATTAGCTGCTGTTCAAGCCGTTCAACGTTTTCATCATTATATTCTTTTGTGTACAGTGATGGTGATTTCTAAATGCAACCCCATGACCTACATATTGTCTCGACAATTGCTGGGGGGGAAATACTCAAAGTGGATTGTTATCCTCCAAGAGTTTGATTTGGAATTTTCTGATTCCAAGTCTAAGAAATCATTGGTCTTCGCTGATTTACTCTGTTCTCTCTCTTCCGACTCCGCTCCTTCTCGTTCTGAGGAATCCATTCCAGACGATTCGCTTCTCTTGGTTAGCACCCTCGATCCTTGGTACGGTGATATCATCGTCTATCTCCAGACTTCATCTTTTAGATTTGAGTTGATGAAGGATGCCCGCCGATGCATCCACCATCATTCGCAACCTTATTGTATAGTTGGACATACTCTCTATCGTATTGGAGTCGATTCCATACTCTGGCGATGTTTGACTCTCGAGGAAGCCAAGAAAGCTCTGAATGATTGTCAGAGTGGCGCCTGTGGCAGTCACATGTCTATTTATGCTACTGCATAGAAGATTCTTTGTGCTGGTTATTTTTGGCCTTCTATTTTCAAAGACTATATTGTCGCAGTTCATAAATGCCATGATTGCCAAATTTATCAACACAAGTTGCGTGCGCCACCCGTTCCTCTTCATTCTGTCATTATCGTTGGTCCCTTTGTGAAGTGGGGCGTCGATTTTATGATGTGTAACCCTCACTCGGCTGGGGGGAATGCTTATATTATCTTAGTCGTGGACTACTTCACCAAATGGGTCGCAGCAATGCCTACACTTGCCGCTGACGGTAAGACAGCTGCTCAGTTCATATTCAATCACATTATTGCTAGGTTTGGTGTCCCTCAAGCCATCATTACCGATCATGGTTCCCATTTTCGACATTATATGGTGGTGGAGTTGACTTCTAAGTTGGGTTTGCGTCACGACAGCTCAATGCCATACTACCCTCAAGCCAATGGCCAGGTTGAAGCTGTGAACAAATTTCTTGTCACGATGCTTCAACGTACGATTGGGATCCACAAATCAAATTGACATCTCATGTTATTTTCGTCTCTTTGGGCGTACCGAACCTTAGTTAATAACGCAACCGGGTTCACTCCTTTCCAGTTGGTTTATGGCCTGGAAGCTACTCTCCCAATTGAATGTGAAATACCTTTGCTCAAGTTGGTTTTTGAATTACTGCCGAATACTTCACCAGAAGAAGAGCGTCTCCTTTATTTAGAAAGGCTGGATGAAACCCGCCACTTTACTACTCTCGTTATTGAAGCACAGAAAAAGCGGGTCAAAGCTCATTTTGATCAGTCAGTTTCCCCTCGTTCTTTCATTGAAGGATATCTCGTCCTCCTGTATGACCAAGCTCATGATAAGCTGGGGGTAGGCAAATTTCAACTTGTGTGGCATGGGCCCTACATCGTTAGACGTGTGTTGAAAAATGGGGTCTATGAGCTAATTAACTATGAAGGTCATCCTCTTGAACAGCCCAGAAATGGGTTGTATCTCAAAAAATATTATGCGTGAGTCATTCATGCGTAATAGGTGTACATAGGTGTTTTTTTAATTTTTGTACATGTTTTTGGTTTGGTGTGCTTTGTGAACATTTTCTTGCTTATTGGGTCTTGCTTATTGTGCATGTCTATTACCCATTTTTTCAGTTTTGCAGATGGTGCTTCCCGCAGTACCGGGAATTTGTCTTCGGCAGCCTGGGTAATTTGTGATCCTGTTGATGAGTTGATAGATCTGCAAGGTATTCTTCTAGGAAAAACTACAAACAATGTCACTGAATATAGCGTTGTCATTAAGTTATTAACCGAGGCAATCGACCTCGGCATACACGCATTGCTTGTAAATCTAAATTCACAGCTTGTCGTTCTGCAACTCAATAATTATTATTCAATTAGAAATCCGCACATTCTGAGATTGTATTTACTATTCATTTTTTGGAAAGACATTTTGATTTTATTACCTATCAACATATTCCTAGACGAATGAACATATTAACTGATACAGTGGCTAACATTGTATTAGATAGACATTTGCGTAATTTGTAAAAGCATCATCATATGTAAAAGATCCATGTAGGGAAATATATATATATATATATCGCATGTTTGCAACCGTGTGCACCATAACTTCAAAAAATATATGTGTGTTTCTATTACATCCCGAGACATCATGTCTCTCAAATATGTAGATAAAATAAAACCTAGGTGTCTAATCAGCTTGGTGCTCGTGATAACATGTCACTGCTCTTACTAGCCGCCTCAGAAAGCGGTGAATTCGACAGGGCACCCCTACGGTATGTCTCTGGTAGGCACGAGGAACATCGTCAAAACGTGCATAATCCGGGACTCCTCGTGTGATCCCCTCCAAGTTGCGCACTATCTCATCTTCCTCGCCGCCCTCGCCTTGAGGGGTCGAAATCGCAAGGGATTCGCCTCGCTATCAGTGACATGCCGACAAGTCTCTCTAGGCCAACGTCTGCAATTACATGGATTTAATGTCAGAACATGCATAAATAAATTTAAAAAAAAAAAACATAATACTCATAAAACTTAAAAAATGAGTCTCACCCAAATCTTCATCCCAATCTTCTCCCTCTGGGAGTGGGAGGTCCGGATCATCAGTGAAATCTATACTAGAGTAGGGCTAGTCCTCTACGACAATTAGGTGTCGTCAGAGCCAATCAAAGAAATCCGGTCTCCAGGACATCTGTTGACTACCCCCTGCCTTTGGAATCAGAGCTGCCCATCAAGCCATCTGTGGTTCTCTCGTTGGTGGTGTCAGGACTATGACTTCTTGTCGCTGAAAAATGGGTAGTCGTTCCAAGAAGAACGATACCATAATAGATCCATAACCAAATTGTTTCAATTTGGACTTCTTGCATTTTGTTAGCTGGTGCTTCATGTTTATTGTCATGGCCTCTACCCAGTTGTAGATGGTCGGTGCCAAGCTGTCTACAGCAAGAAGCAACTATGTCTTTGTTTCTTCGTGCGGTGCTTGTGACCCCGCAGCTCGTGTGATGGTATGTAGCACCACTCGTAGTGTCAAATCTGGGATAGTTTGAATATCAAATTTCCCACTACCTAATCCCTTACGTGCTCCTGGATATACCCTGTCTATCACCATGGTCATGTTTTCCATGCAAGGTCGGGTGTCAGTTAGGATTGGTGTTGCTCCTCTTTGCGATAATCATGTGATGAAATACACGTCAGAGATTTCAATCTCAAGTTCTTGATCCCGAAGGATGAACTTCTCTTGATTTTCGTCCCATATGCTGACCAGATACTGTAATAACTCTGGTTGGGCTCGGAGACATGACGTTAGGAATAATTTTTTCAGACCATGGTTTCTGAGAGCTTCCATGACTCTCATTTTCCATGGCTAGCTCATCTTCTTCGTTATGTTCTTGTTCTTTCCATTTGATGACCATTTTTCCTCTTTCTACCTACAAACACATTCATATGAGTGGTATTAGTTAATTTTGAACCTTAAATTTGTGAATAATTGGGGTATTTGATTAGCATTTTGTCTAAAAATGGTTTGCGTCGTTGGTGTGACTATTTCCCAAACAGTCGCGCCAATGGGCGCGCCCTAGTGTAAAAAATCGGGTAGTTGGCGCGACTACGTGCCCGAAACCCGCGCCAATTGTCGTGCCCTAATTTTTGCATTTCCTCCCCCAAAATTCGAAATTGAAAATTGAAGATAGTAAGAAATGACTTAAAATGACAAGAGGGATCTCGGCTCTTACCTGACACTGACGGATTTGCGATTGGTCTGCTGGATCGGTCGCTATCGTCGCCGCAAGATTGCACAATGAAATGGGTAATTATTGCTCCACAAGAGGTAAAAAGTGAAGAGTTTTTACCCTTTTTGGCATTTTATAACTTTTTCACAACCCTAATTAGGTTTTAAGACATGTTTTTCGATTATTTTATTATATTATTTTCGAGAAATGGGTTTTACACATGTCTCTTGTACAGCAACAGGTTTTTCATGTGAGAATGATGAAGTAACGAGTTATATTTTATACTTTTTCGAACTTGGTAAAACCACGAAAAAGTCACTACTGGAGTCATCTTTCAGCTCTTTTCTAACTCTCTAAAATTGAAAAGTTTGTCGATATTCTTGTCGTTTTGAACTCGTTAAATGGTTGCGAAATGATATCTACCTAGTATACGTTTAACCATTTTTCGAGCTAGGATGGATTATTTACGAAAAAGGAATACCTTAGCCTATCAGACACAGTTTTCTACCTTTTCAGACCTGTGAGACTACCTACGAAAAGGGATTGCTGGAGTTTTCTTTTCTTCCTTCTTTTCAAACTCTCTAAACATGAAAAGATGTCGAGTTCTTCCTTTGTCAGACTCGTTAAACCCTGATGACATCGGACTGCGTCACCATGATGTTATTCGAGTTCCTCCTTCCTAGGGCTCGTAAAATGTACTAGGTTGGATTTGTCCGAAGGACAAACTTACATTGCAAGAATATGATATCCCCTTCAAGCTTGTTTTAAAAAAAAAAAATTGGGGTACTCGCTAGAAATGGTGGGGGGAAATGGAACCAAGTTTTAGTTATGTTGGCAGTATGTCGTTCTTGAACATGGCACTTGTCTTTATTTGTGTCGAGTTGGGGACATCTCATTTTGTCATTTTTGCCTCCATGGGTTTGGGTAATCTCTTTTGACCTCTCATAAGATATTTTCCACGTCGTCGTGACCTCAGATCCTTTGATATCAAATACTGCCAAATCCAGTGTCGTGTTGTTGATATGTTCAAGAGAAGTTTCTGCAGCTGTCAACCTTCCTCTGGTCTCCTGTTGGTCCTGATCCACTTTCATCATGTTCCTCTGTCTCGTGTCGATGATGTGGAAAAAATTATGGCCCTCCTTCGACCAGGTCACTTCCTGTCGACTTCAGCTCATTATCCAGGAATTCGATCTCGAGACTCCCTTTTGGTACCTTGGAGCCTGCATGCCTCAATGGCAGGTTTTTCGCATTCGACGCAAGGTTCACATCATTGACCTTCAATCGAGTGATTCTACGGATGTTCGACGTTAGATCATTGTTCACATTCTATAGATAGTACCTTTTGTACCATGAGGGCCATCATCATCATTGGTGGTTTCTCTCATGTCTGTTAACAGCTTTCATCATTGGCTGGTAATCAGACGATTTTCCTGCATGTTCGACTACAGCTCATATATTCGCATGCTCGAAATTGTACTTGTTCGAGTCGAGATGGAGCGCAAGACCCTGGGTTTTGTCTAATAAACTCCAGGCTACGGATTTTTGTGGATTATTATGACTTTTTTCATGACTCTCTTGATTGGATGGCTGCGACCATACCTAAGTCTATTTATTGATCCTTCCTGCTGGATGGTTGTATCTATACCTCGGATCTCTGTTTTTAGATACTCTATTATGGATGGATGCACCCATGCCACATGATTCATGTATCACAAATATCAATTGTATTTGTAATTGCAGGTCTTCTGACATCGGTGTTTGGTTCGAACGTGTTCTCATAAAGCATTTCACCCCTCCCTCTCTCTCATACTTCATGCTTTAGGGGGCATCTGTTACACAGCATTTTGTCACTGTCCTTGCAATCCCCAACTCGCACATTGGAGGGTCATTTCTGTGACCAATAAGCAGTGTCATGCTTTTCAAATATCATCCTTGCATCCCTTTTGATGAAAGCAAAATTCTTATTATTAACAATTCCCTGAGCAGAGCTGTAAAAATCCCTATTTTTTCCTTGGTGCGAGTAGCCAACTACACCCTCGCGCCAACAGATAAATTTAACACGGAGCCCGCGCCAGTTGGCGCTCTGTGCCAGTTAAACACCCGCACCAAGCTGTTTATGGAATGTTTTTTAAAAATAGACGCAGAGGTTCCATTCCAACCACCTCGAGGATGAGTCATTGGGAGTGGTTGAACTAAAACAACCACGGACTCCTTCCTTTAGTTAGTAGTTTCCACCTCCCTTGGAACTCTCCTAAAGGATAGGACTCCCTCCCACCTTTGTAGAAATCCCAACCTCCTCCTTTTCCTCTATAAACAAAACTATCTCTTTTAGTAGAAGCTAGCTGAACTGGGAGAATTATACATACTATAGCTAAGCTGCTAAAGAAGATAGAATAAGAAAGAATTATGTTAAGGAAGCTTGAGTCGATGACTTCTAAGAGAGCTTGAGTCCGAATCCCCTAACCAACATTTGAGACGCGCTTCACCTGAACCCCGCTGGAGGAGACAGCAACGTCAAAGCCTCGATTGTACACTTCCTTCTATTCATTTATATACATGACTACTGTTTGGTTCCACTATTGTGTTATGATGTTTATTTGATGCGATATGTTTAGCCCTCTTTAACTAGTTAATAGTTATGAGTGAAACTATTCTGTCATATGTTGTTCTTGTTCTTTGTCCTATGTGCAGGTATATGAGCGTAACAGCGAACGGATTGTGATTTTCCAAGGCAGGAACAAGAGGCCACTACTCTTTTTGCAACGACGACAGCGTTGGATTCAAGGTAGGTCAATCTACCGTGTCTTTTGTTCATTCATTAACTAGGAAGCAACACTTTAACGTATCCTTGTTCCACCATCAGGGCTAGAGGGATCGTCTCTGTCCGTAGAGAGGATTTACCTTCATAACAGTAGTTACAAGAGTTGTTATTTAGTGTAACTCAGTTAGGTGAGTTAAACTCAGTTGAGCTAGTCGTATCTAGTCTAACTGAAAGATACACTAGTGAGAGTTTAGTGAATTAATTAGTTAATTAATTCACAACTAATAACTCACTAACAACTGAACATATACAGAAGTTAACTATAGTGCATGTCAGTTCTAGTGGAGACCCAGTGGAGAGATAGGTGAAAGGGTGAGATGGACTATCCGTTGTGACTATAGTGATGCATTCAATGCATCTGACACACATTGGAGTTTCCAATGAGGATTGTGCAGTCAAGGCAAGGCCAATTCGAATTCATTAAGAGGTCTTCTTCAGTAGGGATAGCGCAATGGAGGCAGGCTGTCAGGAGGAAAGAAATTGGTGCATAGAGATGCAAATTTTTGCATGACAGTGTGTAATGATTGTTGATTGTACTAAGAGCTTGATGTACTAAGCTTTGTATGATATTATTACATGATTCCACTTATATACATAATATATGATAGTTGGGGTTTTTAACTTTAAGTTTCCCATAAAACAACTGTGTTATGTGCGATTGAATTTATTCACATGTGTTTGCAATTGAGTTTTAAATTTCCGCAAGTTTAACAGTGGAAGGATTTTGTATTTAGCAAGAAGATAAATATTGTTAGATCGGGAGGATCTGGTAATACATCAGTATTAATAAATTTCTACAGTTTCAGCTAAATCCAAATCCTGTAGGACTGCTCTTCCAACAGTCCGCTCTGTTGGTTCTCTCGTCTGTTGTGCATGAATCATTGGTTGAACGGTGCCTACATCTGCATACATAAAACATCTTTAGTTTAGTCTTGGAAACATCAAAAAACACAAAAATACGTAAAAAACCTTTAAAATCAAAAACATGGTCAACATTTTACCTACAGCACCCCACCGAGCGCGAGCTGGTAAAATCAAATCTGGATCTCCGCAGAAATCCATCCCTGCATATGGATGCTCCTCTATGAAGATATTATGTCTTCGGAGCCCACTGAAGAATGCAGTGGAAAATGAGATCGATGATTGATCAGCATGTCTATCCATCAACTTGACCCACCACTGCATCCGTGGATCTCTAGGACCAACGAATCCCAGTGTCACATGTTGTGGTTGCATCAATGGAACTCGGTCCAAAACAAAAGTGATCAAAATTGACCCATAACTGAAATTTTTGGTGTTACCACTTTTTACTTTGGTCAGTTGTTCTTTCATATGAAGGAGTATTGCTTCAACCCAGTTGAACACGGTTGGCTCGAGACACTCAAGCGCATATTGCATATATGATCTGTTTGCAACATGTAGTTTCACGTTGCCAGCTATTTTTGCGATAGTGAATAGGAGAGTGTGTAAAGGCATATCACGAACATCTTTGATATTTATCTTACCATCTTTACTAGGCTCAATTCTTGGTCTAAAAAACTGTCGAATGTAGTCCTTTACCGTTTCACCGCCACGCGCGGAGCCTGCAAGGGAAATGGGAGCACCACGTCTTGACAAGCCTGTCAGAAATTAAATGTCATCTACTAATATTGGGAGCACTTTGTCTCCAATGTGAAATTATTGTATTGTCGGGTCCCATGAACAAATCAAGAACTGCAATAGTTCCATGTGTTGCCTTATTCCTAACAATCAGAAGTACTTAAGTAACCCACAATCTCTAAGGGCTCTCACAGTGCCAGGATCATTTAGGGCAACCATATCATGTTCTTCATGTTCTCTTTCTCTCCATGTAATCGACATTTTGATCCGATGAAAATCTGAAATCACACCATAGGCTAAGTTAGGATCCATTTCATGCAAAAAACTGGGAATATTTTGGGCAGAAACAAAGAAACAACTTTTTGAATTGTGCCTAAAACACCCCCGAGTGAGAGACAAAGCATTGCAGAGGAATTGGGCCTCTTTCCAACCTCTCTGCAATGCACTTTTCAACATTCAAGGGTGTGTTGGCCCTAGGGCATAGTATATTTACCCTAGGGCCCCAAAACCCTAAAAAATGTGCATGAAACTGAAAAATAATGCATTCAATAGAAAGAGGAGGGTAAGATCTTCTATCTGGTCTGGATGGAACGAGAAATGATCCACAGAATTTGTCGCAATCAGCTGCTGAAGTTTGAGGGAAAAATAGGCTCAGAGCACTAAAATTCAAATGGTAAATGTGGAATGGTAAAAATGACTTGGTAATTTCTTAATTTAATAGTTTTTTTTATTAATTAATGCATATTTAATGAAATGACTGTGGTTTTGACCCATTTTTACTATTGAAACAGGTATGTTTAATCTGTTTGATGGTGTTTTGAGCAAGTTTGCAGCTGAATATAGTGATTTATTCGTGCATGATCGTGAAATGCGATATTGACCACAAAGCATAGTTTTATCTCTTTTTCGAGCTTTGTTAAACATGAAAAAGGAATTCAAAGCATACTTTTATCATCTTTTTTCAAGCTTTGTTAAACATGAAAAAGGAATTCAAAGCGCACTTTGATCTCTTTTTCAAGCTTTGTTAAATACGAAAAAGGAACCCCCCTGGAGTTCTCTTTCAGCGCTTTTCAGACTCTCTAAATATGAAGAGATTGCCTAGCACTTTTCATTTTGAGCTCGTTAAAGGAATTGAAACAACATCTACTAAGTATAAGTTTAACCCTTTTCCAGACTGAGATATATTATGTTTACGAAAAAGGAAAACCCTAGTCGAAGATGGCTATGAGGTTCTCTCACGTATTATTTTCCACTTTTTTGAATCTGAGGGACTGTGATACGAAAAAGCACTTATGGAGTTTTCTTTTCATCCATTTTTCAAACTCTCTAAACATGAAAAGCACTGAGTTTCATTGTCGTTAGACTCGTTAAAGCATCCAATAGTGACAGACTTGTCTATCATGACAAGATCGAGTTTCACCTTCGCTAGACTCGTTAAAGCATCAAATAGCGATGGATTCACCTGAAGGGTGGAATTATACATCAAGCATATGTTATTCTCCTCAATCTTGTTAAAAAATAAATAGGTACTAGTCAGCAATGACTCGGGAAAATTGGAAAGGGATAAAACACTTTATGGTAACAAGTCGCTCTTGAACATGACACTTATTCACTTCATCTCCGTGATTTTTGGGTTGGGTAATCTGATTGACAGTCTATCATACCATCCATCACTTCCGTTTTGGGTCAAATGTTTCCAATTCATTCAGTGTCACCGATATATTCAAGAGAAGTAATTCAGTTATTCCTCGTCCATTGCAATACTCATAAACCTTCATTTCATGACCGACATCCCTGACATTGCTTCATCAGTCACATTTTGTCTCAAAAATCATTACTCGTGTTTCGTGTCGTTGATGGGGGAAGCATCAATGACCTCCTGCGATGATTCGCTTCCTGTCAACATCAAATCATCATCCAGGAAGTTGACTTAGAAACAACCTTTAAGTACCTTGGAGCTTACTGACATCAACGGCAAGCTTCTTGCTTCTGGCGACAGGTTGACATCACAGGCCTTCGATCGAAAGACTTTGTATGGTGTTCGAGATCAAATCATCTATTCACATCGTGTAGAATGTGCTGCAATACCTTGAGAGCCATTATCATCAACGGTGGTTTCTCTCACCTCTGTTAACGGCTCACATCATTCGCTGGTAATCAGACGGTGTCTTCCCATGTTCGACTTCATATCACATATTCGTGTGGTTAGACTCGTACTTTAAGCGATCGAGTGAACGAGATAGAAGACCTCGGATCTAGTTTCATCCATCTGGGCTGCGATTTCAAGAGAAGTACCAAATCATCCGTACGATTGTCATTATTCAGATAGTCATCCTATCATGGATCTATATCTGAAGACAAGTCTATATCTGTAGATGACTTTCTGATCTTATGATAGTTTATGTGTTGAGTATGGGATATGCCTCCCTCAGCAATTCATGTCCAAGATGAACAGATATCATGATGTAATGTATTGTAATTGATGCAGGTCGTCATCTGCTTCAATCCCTCCTCATCACGTCATAAAGAAATCACTCAATATTATCATTTTTTACTTCATGCTTTAGGGGGCAGTGGTTACAGGTTGATTTGGGCATCATCCCAAAACACAAATCAATATTCATTAGGGTCTACCATACTCTAAATTGGTTGATACATGGCCTAAACAAGTCATTACATTGATGGTCTTCCTTCATGAAAGTTTCACTACTTAGATGTCAATCAAAGTGTCATATCAAGCCATCAACGCACCCCTAGATAGTTGTAACTGCTCTGCAAAGTATCTTCTCCCATGCAACGTTGCGTTGCAGAGGATCTAGGCCCACTTTATATAGGCTCTAATGCCTCCTTCCTTCTCCTATTGTGTCACTTTTGTAAATCCTTCAATCCTATCCCAATTTGTTCTTAAGGGGGGATGTTAGGATATTTCGACACATAGGAAATAGGCTCATTTTGTGTCACCTTTGTAAATCCTTCAATCCTATCCCAAGTTGTTCTTAAGGGGGGGTGTTAGGATATTCCAACACATAGGAAATAGTTAAGAATAACTTAGTCTAGTGTAGAGTTAGGTAAAGTGTGTTTCTTTACCATGTACATTTGTAACTTATAATCTGACAATCACGATTTGTAGTGATCCGACGGTTATCTCTCACCTCGGTATTAATGACACTTGATCCGTGGCTTAACACCCGATTGGTCCATGATCTCTATTTAAAGAGCATGGAGGTCATTTGTCCGATAACCATTTATGAGAGAAACATATGTAACTTTTCTTTTATATTAATAAATTGTCTGAAGTGGCCGCGTTGGGTCAAGTCGTGGACTGTTTCCCTCTTCGAGGGTTTTAACCACGTGATTATAGTGGTGTACTGATTTTTTATCTGTTTGTGCACAGTGACCTTTGGTTCTTGATCTACGGAACTTACCCTGTAAATTCCTACATTTTTAGAGTGTGTTGGTCGACTGGGAGCGAATTTTTCATTGGATCCGAGAATATTCCACACTTCTAGTGACTTCTAGAAGTTGTTCCAGCTCTCACCTCATCTAATAGCCTTGAATTTGGAACCCATGAAGTCATTAAACCTCTTATCCTCCTATTCCCATGAACAAGGAAACCTCTTGATCCATTTTTAGGAATGTCATTCAATGATTCATTTATGTCAAACCACTTCCATCTACTTATAAATAGAGCACTGAACATAGTGCACAAGGGAGCAATAATTTGTGTTAAGTAGAGTTATGCTAGTGAGATATCAACTCTTGAAGGTGTTATGCATGTAATGTGATGCTACTAGGTTACAGATTATCTGGTGTGATGAGGATGGGACTCAAGCTGGATGAGTGACAACTAATCGATCAATTGGATGTACTCTTCCTTCTACTTCATAATAGAGACATTTGTTCCTTTCCTAATGCACGTGTCAATAATGTTATATGTGTATTTATGAATTTAATCAATTCAATTTGTTTAACTTGAATAGATCGTATTGCCTTTATGTAGTTTTTTGTCTTCTGTTTATCATGGTAGGTATCAATCAAGCGAGTTAAGTTGGATTGAGAGCGACGAAGGGAGGTGAGAGGAAGCGAACATAGTACAAGTAGGTTTCTCTCCCTTTATCTATTCAGTTAAGAAAAAGGTCAGATATCTTTCTTTCTGTTGTTCTAAGTGGACTACCCACTTAAGGAAAGCATACTTAGTTTTATTTCCACAAAACAGGTTGGATCCATTTTTTTCCATTTTCATTTGAATTGTAGGTTTGCAACCCATCACCCGTAGAGGGCGCAGCCCATCATCCACAGAGGGAAATTTGTCATCCATGGTATGACGTTGGACTATTGTTCGCCTTTAATCAACAACAAAAGCAAAGGCAGGTTCGATTGATTTGTTTTTGGAATTCATTGATTGAGATCAAGATGGAAACTTAGCAGCATAAGAGGCAGGAGCAGTACAAATTTCAATATTATCACCAGTAACAATCATCTAGTTTCTATCTATTCTAATATAAGAGGTGTTGAGGTGACAGCATCGACTTAATCCATCGCGCTGGTTAGTCCTTATGGATTCGATCCCTTTTCGAAGTCTTCTCACTACTCCATAACACAAGTATTTAGTTGGAATTTATTCTTCATTATCCTCCTATCGAGAAAATTATGTCTGCCTCAATTTTTCATTGTCAGGTTTAGTTTGGTCTACAAATGCCACTGTGACGAATGTTTTGATTTCTTTCACATGCTAGAAAATCTCCACTTGCTTAGTTGCTGGCATTTCCTTATTCCAAGTAACATGTACTATGCATTTTATTTGGCTTATAATGAATAGCATGAATAAATGTAACTTATCTATTATTCAATGAATTATTTAGTTGGATGATGAATTTGTGGCTTTCAAAGAAAACTATGTGTTCACCATCGCAGGGATTGAGTTGTATTAACAGTAAAATGCCTCCTTTTATTGGATTGAGATTTCTTTTTTATTTATGTATCTACTTGTTTTTATTGATTGAATAGGTGTAAATCTTGAAAAATGTCACCTTTTGATCACCCTAAGAAGGATAAAAAACAATTGTCAATTGTTGTTGCATTTGGTCTCCCACAACATTCTAATCAACCATGTACTTCAAAATGAAGTTGATGCTCATCTACATGAAAATGATTAATGAAATAGTGTAGGACTTGATGAAAGAGAAAAGCCATCAAAGAAACACAAACGAATATTTAAATTTAAATATAAAACAGGATTTCCATGGGCTTATGTTGTAAAAAATTGTAATTGTAATGAAAGGATAAAATGTTCTTGGTGTGTTAAATTTAAAATAAACTCCACTTGCAAAAGAGGGAAGTACCACTCTTCAAGTTAAGTGGTCATGCAAAATTAGAAGCTCATAAATTCTCTTTACAATTTTGGTAGGGAGTAAGCAAATGAAGCAATTTTCCAATCACTAAACATGCTAACTAATGGTAAATGCTGAGAAGGAGAGAATTATATTAGTGATTGAAAACTCATATTTTTTTTGTTATACATGATGTATCTTTATAAATGTACAAGTCAATATATGACTTGAATATGTATAAATGGACTCCACACATACCTCCAATAGATGAATATTCTGCATACACAAATACAACATCAAGAAAAGAGTTTCTTCAAGCTGCTAAAGAGGTGTATTGAAACAAACTATAAAGAGGTTTATTGGAACAAACTAAAAGAATATATTTTATGTAGCCCATTTTACTCAATTTTAGTTGATGAAAGCGCTTATCAAACTATGTAACACCATTTGATTGTTTATATTACATATTTGACTAATAGAGGAAGAGGTCAATGTGAAACAAAATTTATATGTTTGCTTCAAACAAAGGATGAAACTCAATGTATGTATGATGCAGTGAGAACTTTTTTTAGCAAAAATGGATCTATCTTCGATGAAGTTAGTTTGTTTTGGCTTAGATGGTGCATCTTCCATGAGGAGTATTCATGAAGGTTTATCTTCTAAGCTTCGTTGATATTCTCCTCATTTATTAGATAGCCATTGCATAGCTCATAGGAAAGCATTCGCAGCGAATGATGCTTCATCTCATTTTCCAAAGTTGTAATATATTGACAAATTTGCAAACAAAGTTTATTCATGGCTTGGGAAATCAACTAAAAGAAATGGAGAATTGAAAGAGCTAACAATTTCATTTCAAATCACAAGTTAGAGGTCTTACAAATTCATCAAATTAAGTGGCTCTCTAGAGGCAAGGTCATGGAAAGACTTGTTAAACTCGTGTTTGTTTTGTTGAAGGATTGGGAGTTGGGAGAGAAAAAAATGTATTTATTGGTAACAATATTTCAAGTGCAATTTTGCATCCATCTACTTGCAGATATGTTATCAAATAGGTGGAATCAAAAGTTCCAAGAGGATCATGTTGATATGCACTACTTCATATGTTTATATTAGCATGTTTTGCAAATGATTTTTGGGAAGCATTTTTGGGGTAAGTGCAGCGCACATGTCCTCCTTTTTAGTTAAAGCACGAGGAACCCTTATATTTGCAAATAGCACAGGTATGGTACATTTACATCCATTGAGGTTCGAAAGTTTTCCAAAAATGCAAAGATCAAGGATATTAGATGATTGTATCCTTTTGGGAAAATATTTCGTTGTAAAGGTGATTGAATCTTTAGATAGGAGATTCACATATTTACCATTATTTAATGTTGCTAAGTTTTTCAGCCCTCGAAGTTATTAAGAA
Organism: Pinus albicaulis; assembly: GCA_034641835.2. Taxonomy (NCBI): domain Eukaryota; kingdom Viridiplantae; phylum Streptophyta; class Pinopsida; order Pinales; family Pinaceae; genus Pinus; species Pinus albicaulis. The sequence goes on from CM076580.1 coordinate 1,303,591,623, forward strand.
GTGAATGATATAGACGGTCAAACAAAAAGATGGTTGAAATGCTTATGTGAAAAATTTAGAGTTGAGGAATCACCTATTGTGGATACTACTGGATGTTTGGGTGACATGGATGAATTTATTTGTACTATTTCAAAATAATAACCAAAAAAAGTGTATGGAGCATGGGACCTATGTGGATATGAACTTCAATGGTTTAAAGGTTTTCCATATTTAATGCAATTATGGCAAGTTATTCTCGTTATCCCAGCAAGCACAACAATGTGTGGAAGGGTCTTCTCAAAATTAAACAAGAGAAATGATGATAGATCAAAACATTCATTGGATACACTAGATATGTTAATGTTTCTATCTCTTCGTGCGCCTCAAGTTCTAAATGAGGTAGATTGAATTCTATTTATGATGTAAGGAAACAAATGAAAATTGGAAAGTCTTTTCCTTTGGGAAAATAGATTTATATTTTCAATGATGTAAGTTGAAATACTTTTGAAGATCATAAAATGAAAAGAAAAAACATATGTTTACCTTTTTTAATGGAATTTGAGAAGAATGCTTTCATATTAACTAAGTTCTATTGAGATTTTATAGTGTTTTAATATAGCCACTCTTTGTCCATGAGGTCTTGGATAGACGGTCATCGAGTGCTTTGTTAAGGCACTCATTGATGTGAAGTCACAAGTTCAAATCCCCGGCCCCATCGAGGTGACAAGGTGATATATTGGACATGATGAAGTTGTAGTCCTACTAACTTACAAAAAAATATAATCTCTTTAAATTTTTAAGATTTAAAATGACACTTTCATTTTGGCGTTTTTTTTTATGGAGAGTTTAATTAATATACACTTGTCAATAGAAGTTAAAAATAAATAAATAATTTATAACCTTTCATCTTTGAAGGGTTAGATGAATATATATCCTTCAAATGAAACTAAGACCAACCCTTCAAATTTGAACACTGCATCCCTTCTCATTTAATGAAAAAAAAATGGTTTCATTAAATATCAAATGAATTCTAGAGAGCTCAAAGAGATTCATCCAAGGGAGAAGAGACTATGAATCAATTCAACAACAAGATGGCAATGGACGAACAAACTGAACCCATGAGCACAAGTGTAGAGGAAGCTGCTAGTCATTATGCATTGTTATTTCAAATGTATTTTCAAGCAATTACAATACTAAGCATATATTATTGCATTGAGAATAATTACGCAAATTTGTATAAGAACCAAGCCATTGTAGGACTATATGGAATGTAATGTTGTTTGTTTAGAAATTTGGAACACAACAATGATGTAACACTTGATTTAAATAAGTTTTTGCTGAAGTTTTATTTTCAATATAATTCACTAAGTTATTAATGTAATTTTGTTTGTTTAGAAATTTGGAACACAATAATGATGTAACACTTAATTTAAATAAGTTTTTGCTGAAGTTTTATTTTCAATATAATTCACTAAGTTATTATTAAAAAGATTTGTTCACACTTTATTAAAAGAAGAAATGTACACTTTATTAAAAGAAGAAATGTTCGCAATATATACAACCTCATTAAATCAACTTATATTAGACACTTAATTTGGTAAGAGTTTTTAAAATCAACCACTGCAATTTTGGGGCTACTTGGATTATCCATAACCGTGGTGTTAATTTTTTCAGCATTTTAAACTAATGTAATCAACCATTTGGAATGAAATGTGAGGCTTTTTGTCACTAGCATTAAGCTCGATAGTGATCATAATGAAAGGCAAAGTATTATTTATAACTCTTCTGAAAGGACAAACGTTCACAATATGGGCAACCTTGATCAATCAATTATATTAGACACTTTCATTCGACTGCAATGATGAGGCTAAATGGATTGTCTACGACAAGATATATGATTTCAATTTAGGAATGGGATCAGCTACTTCTAATGAAGGAAAGATTATAGCTTTAGCATAGTATTATATCCTTGCCAAAATTAATTATGTGTTAATACATGTTATGGGTTGATCAGAAAGCTTAGAGATGGGCCTAATTAAAGTATGTATGGAATTAAGTGGAAAATATGAATATTTTAAGATCATTAATGTAAACACATTTGTATACTTTGGCAGATATATCGAAGAAAAGTTGTACATATATAGTAAAATTTACAATGTAGAGTATGTATATATATAGTAAAATTTACAGGGTAGAGTATGCACAAAATCGCTGCACAAAGGCAGGTCCCTTGTTCCACAAACAAGGGGGCCTCGGACCAATTTATCATCTGATTTGGCTGTCACCTTAAAATTAGATTATTATTATCCAAAACAAGGGTCAATTGATAGAAATGCTTACCAATAAAAATAATATGAAATCTAATCGACTAACTCGTTAGGGTTTATGGTTTAGAATTGGTGGCTTGACTGTAAATTCAATAATTGAAGGTGTTATAAATATAATATGAAAATGGCATAGACATGGAAAACAATTATTGCACTGGCCACCTAGAGTGTGCTATACAGTAATAAGATGGCACTTGCCAAAAACCGATATAAGGCCTAGAGGAGGAGGGCGATTATGACCATCGTTACCAAACAAGGATCAAAAACAGGAGGAACGGGGCAGTTATGTAGGAGAATGATGGATGTAAAGCTCGAAGCAGGGGAGGGAGAAGAGAAACCTGTGAGGAAAGGTGGCAGCACTAGCATTAAAGATGAATTGGAAAATTCAAAACATTCCAGAACTAGTTATTCTAGAGTCTTCCATCCCTATCTCTGTTGTTTACATTGACTTGCAGTCATACAAACACTAATTGAACACGTCGTTGTCAAAGAAGTATGGGGTAAGTGAGAATTCTTACTGATATAGGCAGAGATTGACATGACAATATAGTGTGATTATGGATTCATTGGCAAACAGGGTGGGTGAGTGTCAGAGTCATGCAGTGAGAAAAGAATGTCTTCATCGCAGAGGTATTGTCAAAATAAGAGAAACTGGAGCTTAATTACAAGGCGGGATAGCTGTGTACAAAGATTTAAAGTGGTGGCTAATCTACAGGGATCTATTCCATGACTCTAGAATACATCCAAAACCCAAGAACTCGTGAATACTAAGTGCATTTGAATGGCACTCGGATGAAAAAAACAGGGGAAGAAAAAGTTCACAAACAAGATAATAAGGTTCCTGGTAACGAAATATAAAGATTAATTTTTTTCAGATAATTCCAAATCAGCAATAACAGATATAATTTCCGTTATTTCAGAACAAGAGTGGCAGCAAGTTACAAGCTTACATTCAATACCATTCATTAACTAATTTATGACATCGCATTCTCATTAGTAATGCCTGGATTAAAATAAAATAAAGCAAGAACAATGCCATACCAGAAATTATAATCTTGCTTCCAAAGTCACTCCTGCCATCTTACACTATGCATATTGTATGACGGGTGTTCCACGGAAGAAACCAGTCATGCTGATACGTTTCCATTTCAAAAAGGCAACCTTCCCAAGGCTTTTACTCAATGTTCTACCCAATTTCAGGGACGCAGGGACATGTTGCAGGGACAGGAAAATAGAGGGACCTTAATTCAGGGGGCGTCAGTGTACATCAGGTTTCGCTGGCATAGGGAGGGCTGACGTTCCTGATCCAATTGGAAAAAAACATTGGTTTTCAAAATAGAAGAATCCTTTAATTTTTCATTGTAAGATCATTAATGTCCTCATTCAATGAAATACAATAATAAATATAATTATATCAATTATTATTTAAATAGTAAAGAGAGGAGACTGTCGTAATAAAAAGTAACATAGGAAAAGGGAAAATGGAACAAGGATCGGGCAATTAGTCTGAGCTCAATAAGGCTCTACTTAGATCTCTGCCTATGTACTCTGGGAAACAATCAACATCATCAATAGGAATCTGAAAACAGCTGGACACCAGTTCAAATTTTATTGTTGTTTTTACATCTTTAGCAAAAGAGAAAAAGATATTGATGCTTTCCCCAAAGCTTTTACTGAAAAAATAATTGCTGGATCTATATGCCCTTGAAATAGGGGCTTTCCCCAAAGCTTTTACTGAAAAAATAATTGCTGGATCTATATGCCCTTGAAATAGGGGCTTTCCCCAAAGCTTTTACTGAAAAAATAATTGCTGGATCTATATGCCCTTGAAATAGGGGCTTTCCCCAAAGCTTTTACTGAAAAAATAATTGCTGGATCTATATGCCCTTGAAATAGGGCCAAAAACCCAACTTCACCCTTCTATTTTAGTCAAACTAGCGTGTTGTAGGTGAGAAAAACAAATGTTAGGGTTTGGTAGAAAAATATAAAGAAAATATATAAGTAATGTTACCCAAGGAGTCAATACCTTTGTACGTTTCCTTTTTAGAAAAACATCTTACAATCTGAAGTATCATCAATCTTCAAATGGAATTAAAAACCCTGTGCGATACCTTTCCCTGTTTCTAAATCAAATAAATACATCTTTGCAAAGGTGATAGAATGGTTCTAAGATTTACAGCATAGCATTAAATAGTAGAGATGCTTTGGACAAGGTAGTATAATGTTCAGATGACTCTTCAACAATGACTATATTCCTTGTTAAAGGAGTGTATAATTGAGCAACAGCATATCTTTAATTCCAGAAGCATACCAATTCCTAACTGTCATAAAAATCCTATAAGACAAAAAGAGATGCAAATAATATCCAGTAACTTTACCTGATTCAACCAATACAAAAAGATGCTCAAGAAGACATATTACTCTATTACTAAAGTAGAGGCTAAAAGAAAATGGTGGATACACCCAGCCCAGGCAACCCTGCAAGTTCAGGCTTGTAACTGTGTGGTCAATCAACTTTTAGCCATGTACTATCACCCATAATATTAAAAACTAGACGTTTTGAACCAGTAACCAGTCAAACCGACCAGTTCATAAGCCGACCAAGTCAAACTAGTAGAAAAACCCGGTCAAGGAAGACATTTCTCCAAAAAACCACAAAAATTGGAACTATCCGACCGGTTCCGTCCTAAACCAGCCGGTTAGCTGCCAAGGCCGCAGCAGACCGACCAAACATGGTTTAAGAAGGTTCTGGGTGGTTTTGGAGGGAAAACAAGAGTTGTTTCCCTCGAAAAGCACCCCCTCCAATCCTTTAAGAGGAGGTTACCCCTCTCATTTGTCTAACACACCTCATTTGGAGCCTTTGTGAGTTTGATTGGGAGCTTGGAGACTGGAGTTTTTTCTGTTGTGGAACCACAGAGAGTTTGAGCTAAGTAGCAGCCATCATGCCTCCAAAAGCCACGGATACTGCATAGGCTCATTGTGATATGATTGATGGCAAAACGATCTGCAAATATTGCCAAAAATCTATTGCAGGAGGGGGTATTCACAGGTTCAAGCAACACTTGGCTGGGATAGGAGGCCATGTAAAACCATGTGGAGCACCAAATGAAGTAATAGGGCATATTTGGGCATAATATCTTCAAAAGTTTGAGACTCAAGTCACTGAACCAATAGAGAAGTTTGTGACTCGAGCAGTTGCAAAGTTTGGGAGTCAAGACTCAACCAACTGAGTTTGATAATGATTAGAAGTTTCAAGTGATAATGTTGATCACTAATATCAAATATGTAGATTTGTAGTAGGCCAGTGGCCCCCTAGTTTGTAGGCTTTGTTTTTGAACTCTAGAGGCCATTTATAGCCTCGTTGCTTAGGTATTTTGTCGATGATATGTACTGCACTCATTGCCATTTTGATATATTCACCTTTACATGGCATATAAATGAGCATACTTTGCATATTTCGTCTCTATTGGCTTGGACTCATGGTTGCAAATCTTAAAAATAGTTTTTTTTTATTAAAAAATAGTTATTTAATATATTTTTTTAAAACCAGTTCATTGAGATCTGACCAGTCCCAGTTTTATTTTGAATAAGTGGTAAATTGGAGAGTTAGAAGGGGGCATCATGGCCTGACTTCCCCTCTTATTGTCGAGCAAGCAATCCTCCTTCCTCGAAGTTAAGCTTGCTTGATCAACTTGAGAGGTAAGGTGTGAAGAGTGTGGGGATAACCAAAATAGGAGGGGAAAGCACACCGCCTTACCAACTTCTATATCTCGGCATTGTGCTGGTAAATTCTCCTCTTTGAAGGCTATGTGGGGGTAGGTTAGACGGGCCATCAGCCAGCCCTCCAATACTTGGCTTGGTTGGGACCAGCTTTTCCTTTCTTATCATTTCATAATTGATAACCATTGCTTGCTATTAGTGAGTGAATGAAACCGCCACGGTGCAGTATTTCCACTAAAGTTTCAGGGTATGTTCGACCAGGGATTTTACCCACCCAGAAGTGAAATCCTGCAGATGAAGCAGAAACGTCTCCCATAGAAAGTACATAATGGGAATGGGTTCACGATGAGAGGTAGGTCACACGTTGCAGGTTACACAATGATTGATGTTACACGATGCAGCAGGTTAGATGCTTGAGCTACGATGCTTGATGTTACACAATGCAGGTATGATGCTTAAGGTTCGATTGACCGGTTCTGGTCACCGGTTCCGGTTTTTTATACTATGATATCACCAAGTCCTATTTTTTCTAAGCGCTCTTGTTCACGAGTACAATAGCTAAAACAGGTACAAACAACCTGTAAGAGCATGCAAATATTCACTCTTACACAATCCAGGATGACTAGAGCTGTTATCTGATTACGGACAAGCTCTTCAAAAAAACCAGGTTTGAGTCAAGATAGAATTTTTTTTATAACTGATTGAATGCACATTTATTGTTTAGAATACTATAGAATAAGGCCATGTGACCTAAGATGTTCTCTAAAGTTGCACTGCATGGAAATGCATGGTTTCTGTTGATTCCACTTTGCCCCACTGGGATGTGGACAAATTATTACAAAGTTACTCTAAATAGGAAGAAACCCACCAGTGACATGCTATACACAACATAAGCACTTTCCTCAATTGAAATGAAGGCAGAATTTGTAAATTAAAGTAAGATCATTAACTGTCGATTCCACTTTGACCCACTGGGATGTGGACAACTTATTACAAAAGTTACTCTAGATAGAAAAAACGCCATCAGTAGCATGATATATACAAAATTTAAACATTCTCCATAATTCAAAATGAAAGCAGAATTTATAAATGAAAGTAAGATACGTAGATACTTCACATGGTAATTTCTCTGAATGACCAAACAACCATCAAATCATGCTGAAGTTCAAGCTATCAATTATATTGCAATACCAAAATACAATGCCAATCGAGAGACTACTCATTTTTATCAATCCATGTTTGACCAACAAGAGATATTGAGGAACAATTTATTACGAAGAAAAAGTTACACCAGGCTTCAGTATATATCTATACGTCACATGTAAAAATGGATTCTGTTGTCGAACACACAATGTGTATCTCACGCATGTCTTATCCAATTTGCTAAGACCACCAAAGAATACATGTAAGTTAAATCTTTCTCTATGTTGACTTTTAGAACTCAGCTTCAGGTCTTACTCCATCCAGCCATGCTCATTAGCCATTGAAGCAACGAATATAGCGAACAGGCCTTACAATCACAGCAAATAACAAAACACCTCCTTTTAAGGTGATAAACGGCATCCATTTCATAAACGCACCCCTGGCTTTCATTGGTAAAACCCATGGGCAGGACTGTCTGGGTGCATGTCCATACTTGAATCATTCTCAGCATATGAATTCACATCCCTAATTTGATGAGGCTGTTGCCCATAGACATTAGTTAGTGAAACCATAGAATTCATGACATTCGATTCACTATTCTGTGGAACAGCCAGAGTTTGTCCCCCATGAAAACCTCCTTGATCCTGATCCGTGGTAGACCCCATCCTCCTTCCTCCATTTCCTACTTGTGAAGCATTATTTGCAGGATAGTAGCCTCCCTGTGCCATGTGAAATGGTTGAAGACTCCTCCTAACAGGGCTTGAAAGGGCATTTGAGAAAACAGAATTTTTGTTTTGGTCTGAATGAGGCAGTCTGGGTCCTTGCCCTATCATTGCTACACCAACTACTCCAGAGGAAGTTTGTGTGTTGGTAACTGAAAACTGATTTTGTTGCTGAGCATGAGGTTGGTGCTGGTATTGTGATGCAGGTGACATGGACACTTCATCTCCTCCATAATCAAGCTCATTCTGCAAAGTACGAGAAATAAGTAAAAAGTATCCAGAACTGCAGAAAAAGTTGTACCAGATCACTTCAATGCTGCAAATGAACCTGTTGATATTCTAATGCAGATACTTTATTTATCAAGCAATTGAAGATGCCCACAGCCTATCCATATATAGCGTAGTTTCAATATGTAAAGCTATATTTTGCATCACTCCCTATCTAAACTATAGTTTCAATACCTAAGGCTCTAAATTTTATAGTACATGAAGCCACCAATGGTGAAAACTAGGATATTTGACTTAACATTACTGGCAATTTGTATGAAGAGGATTGATCAACGTGAAGAAATCTCATGTGATATGAAATTGTGGCAAGCATCATGGAGATGAAGCTACCAATCATACCACTTTCAATAATGAACCTTCTGCAATGCAGCTTGAACTAAAGGCTCGTATACAGACAGAAATAAGTGTCAGCAAAAATATGAGTAATTATACCACATGCAAGGAAAATGTCATGTCGAAAAATAGCTTGATGAATACCACATGCACACATGAGAGAACTGCTTGATTAAATAGCATGACAAGGAACAAAACAGTAATAGAAGGGAGGAGAAATGAACAAGGATATAATCTATGGTTCACCAATGGATCAACTCTAACCGACTCCCAAAACCCAACACAAAATAAAATAATTTAAGAAACATAATGATCAGAAGGTGTAACATTACTGGCAATTTGTATGAAGAGGATTGATCAACGTGAAGAAATCTCATGTGATATGAAATTGTGGCAAGCATCATGGAGATGAAGCTACCAATCATACCACTTTCAATAATGAACCTTCTGTAATGCAGCTTGAACTAAAGGCTCGTAAACAGACAGAAATTGGTGTCAGCAAAAATATGAGGTGTTATACCACATGCAAGGAAAATGTCATATGTGGGAAAATAGCTTAACGAATACCAAATGCATACATGAGAGAACTACTTGATGAAATGGCATCACAAGGAACAAGGCAGTAATAGAAGGATGGAGCAATGAACAAGGATATAATCTATGGTTCACCTATGGATCAACTACTACCTTGTTAAGTAGTTATATAGCCTATAAAGGTTCACCTATGGATCAACTATTACCTTGTTAAGTAGTTATATAGCCTATAGAGTACGAGTTCAGTGTTAGCCAACTCCCAAAACCCGACACAATAAAATTGGTTCTTGAAAAGGCAAATACTTGCATACATTTTACTTTTATCAATATGTCTATTTTAAAAACAACAATGAATTACAGAACAGGCTCACTTTATGAAAATGGAATATTTTCATGGTAGACTTGCATTGGTCAACAGTGAACACAGTTTATCCATTAATTTTTGTTATAATTAGCTACTCATATTAATATTATACAAAAAATGGTACAACAATATACCTCTTCTCCTCATAAGGTTTACAACATAACTAAAAAACATGAAAGTTGAAACAAACATATAGCTATTATAAGTTATAACAACCCACACTATATCTCTTAACATATGATTCGGCCACCCTAAGATAGTCACAAAGAACAATGGGAACTTGCATCACTGCTTGTAATCTTCGCCCTCTGAGGTCAAAGTAGGATAGCTGTGGTTGTACTTCTGGTTCTGGCTTCCCTTGCTTCTGCAGCAGTTGTCTTCTCTTCCTCATCCTCAATAATAACTTCAAATCCCCAAATAGCTTTAATTAAAGATTCATATTGTTGGTCCATGAAATTCAATCTGTCCAGAATTACCTGCCGTTGGATGCCTTTCCCCTCCACAACCTAGGTAATGAAAGACTTATTGTGCCATTAAAGCTCCACCAATTTAAGCATTTGGTATCACGACTTCCAGAGAAACATGTATTCAAGATTCAGTTAAGAAGTTTTGCATCTATCTGCTCGATAGAAGTGTGCCTCACTTCTCTTTAACCAGGTTGTCAATGCACTCAACCTCCAAACCTCCTAACCATGTTGTCAATGCACATCTGAGCTCTAGTCGTCCTCTGCTCATGCACAGGTGCCTTCCAGTTCCTACAGGATCCTAGTCTGCCATGTTGTATCGCATCCCCTTTTCCTTCTCCATCCCCTAAAAACAAACTACCCACCGCTGGATTTTCAAGCAACTCCAATGCAAAGGACCCAAACAACAAATTACAAAAGACTACATCAAACAACGAGCTACTCAAAACCATTCACTGAATTAGTAATAGGCCACCTACCAAGTTATTATGTGACCCCAAAGCTAAGGAACCAGATGAAGGGCTATGACAAGCTACCTCAGAGCCAACCTGTGAAACATGAAACGAGAGTCACTTGCCAAACTAACCAAATCGACCAAAAAATCGCCATCCATATCCAACTAGGAAAGCCACCCCACTCATTCTTAGCATTCCACCAGCAAAAGTCCACAAAAACTGCATACTTATTTCAAGCCACATAGTCACTGGGCTTCAAACAGTGTTTCAACACCTGTGATTTAATATGGTACAAAGTAATTTTACTCCGCATTAAGAACTCATATTGGTGAATTGTGTGGACTCTCAATCTCTCAATTACAGATCACAACTTCCACCATGAAACCATGCTTCAAGCGAAAGCATCCAAGGAGCACACAATCAGGAGCAAGTTCCCTGCAACTATGGAGAGTGCAATGCTTCTTGGGATGCTTCTGAAGCAGGGAGCACACTCCTCGAATGCTCCTCATGCACTCGCTAGCTCACTTATACACTAGGTGAGATGAAAAGGAGAGGTTTAGGGTTTATTGAAAATGCAAGGGAGAAACAAGAGCACTCTCCCCCACTATTCTCCTCATTATATTCATCTTTGTGTGCTTGAGCTTGGAGTGGGAAGCTTGGTCTTCTTGTTGGTTTTTGACAAAAGAGAATTTGTGAGAGCTTGAAGGAGAGAACAAAGGCTGCCATTTACTACTGCAAATAGTTAGGGAGCTAAATAGGTAACCCAAATCCTATTCTTTGTACTCTTTTGTATATCCTTGTGTTGTTTGTTTGTGGAATTTTCCTTCTCTCCACTTTCCTATTCCCTCTCCTCCCTCATTTTATTGTAGGTTGTTCATCTAAGAAATGGTCTTGAGAAAATGATCTTGTTGTGGTTTATGGTTTCATTTTTAATTCTCATGTTATTGGTGGAGAATAAGTAGCAAAAGAAGAATGACAAAAATACATCAAGATAGAGGAAGTTGCACGAAGAATTCTTTAAAAAAAAAACTTCAATGTGATGCATCATCTAGATTTGGAGGCAACACATCTGCATCCACTCGTGCTAGTAGAACCTTACAGCATGTAAGGAGTGGATCTAAAAGAACAATAGCAGATTTTCTTGATTTTGGTGGTAGGAATGAGGTGGATGCAAAAGTTTCTCTATGCTTATGTAGAATTCAATGTTCTTTGCTCCCCCTATTGGCGTGATATGGTTCAAGCCATCCAAAAAAACCCCAGAGAATACAAGAGCCCTGAGTTAGAAACCAAAACTTTATATATGCTCTTGCTGTGTCAGCTTGTGGTGCAATGTTACTTGTAGCACATGACTCCTCGCCAATCACTTCATCTGCACAAAACAATTCAGAGCTTCTACTAACAATTATTAAAGATGTTTGTCCTTCTAATGTGATTCAAGTAATCATTGATAATGTGGCAAATTGTAACAGAGGAGGAAAAATCATTGAGCAAGTTCATCCTCACATATTTTGCGGTATTTGGTGCACATATTGAACATTTTGATGCATGATATTGTCAAGCATAAGACTTGTCGATGGATTAATGACTTGTACAAGAGGGGGAAGAAACTCATTAAAAAAAATTCATTGGGCACAAGGGTCCATTATTTTATGGCACTTACTCTAGGTGACATCTACTTAAGATCACAAAGAACAGATGTGGTAACTATTTCCTCACCTTCGAGCACCTTTGAGAGTAAGACCAGCTTCGAGTGTTTTGGTGATAAGTGATGACTGGGATAACTTGAGCAGTGATAGAGATTGTTCTAATGCAGTGAAGAAAATTGTTCATGACAATCATTTTTGGTCACAGGTTTGGTGTGTTCTGCAATTCTCTAAGCAAATTTATAACTTGATTCAATTTGCAGATTCAGATAAACTAACCACTGGGAAGCTGTGTGAGAAAATGGACAGCATGCTATGGAAAATTAGAATCATGTGGAGGTTCACGTGACAAGAATGGTGGTGCAGAGAAGAGGAAAAATTAGACAAACGAGAATAGTCATTTCTCCTTTAGCAACTAGCTTAGTTTATTATTTTGGACCTTTCAATTTTCATACTTTAGTTAAACTATCATTTTAAAATTAATGCAAAAGGCCTATTTTGTAAACATAACTATTTGGTCATGTTAACAGTTGGTGGATAACCTATAGTTAATGGTCTACTTCCTATTATATGACTTAAAAAATTGCTTAAAAGATTGTTAGTTGTTTGTAACTGCTAGATGATTAATACTTCAAATATTGATCATTAATGTTGCATGGATGGCATCTCTAAATTCATAAGAATGTAGTGTTCATCTACTAGTGGCACAAATATGCATGTTTTCATATATTATGTAATTAATTTGGCATTCTACATGTTTTTATTCAACATAAGTACTACGTAATGCTAACAAGAAAGTATCAAGGATAGCTATTGAGAGATTTGGCTTCCTTGGCTAAAGGAGGTCCCAAAAGCATTGTGTAAGCAACAAACTACAAATGATAGAGGATCTTCGTCACTACAGAAGCCAAGGCCCTTTTGGTTACCTCCTCTAACCACATGTCACAGACCCTCCTCCCTAAGCCCTCCACCATGAGAATGAAAAGAACAAGGGATAGACGGTACACTTGTTTGATTGCTTGCCTCTTTCATCATTCAATCTGTCATTAAATAATGTTATGAAATCCTCCAGTTTATTCATCAATTTAATAAACTCTAGATGCCACAAAAAATTCTAATTTTGGAGATTTTTAAATCTCACAAAGCACCTCTTAGACACTAGCTATATTAATGTTCCATGTGACAATGTCCCCACATTACATTTTGATGTAATTGCTTATCATATTTAATTGCATAAAGTGGAACATTTTCAAACATCTGGTTGAAGTAATCACTTATCTTCCCAGAGATATTTGGGAGTTTAAAATGGCTATTTAGCACCCAATATCAACAAAGCTAAAAGAAAATATATCTAGATGATCATTTATATCGAACTTTAGGTAATACTAAAAAAATAAAAATAGGTTTAGTGCGAAACCTGAAGATAACTGAAAATATCTGGCAATGTTGTTGTTCTTGATCCTGACTCTTGTCCTCTCAGTATCCACTGGTATAATTTCTCCTGGAAACAAATCCCACATCAAAATCCCATACATCTATGCACCATTCTAAGGACTTCACATACAATACCTACAGTTAATTGATATGACATATAATTAAAATATGAAAATAAACAAGAAAAATATTAATAGATTGGGGATTTAAAATTTCATGTTCAACCTTACATAAGATTTTAATATACAAGTGACAAACTTCCAAAAGAATCCAATGTTACCCTTAAAAGCATACAAAATAACTGATTTCAACTTGGATGGAAAAAAAAAAATCAACGAGTACAATAAACCTGGATGGGGAAAAAATTGGGAAAATTGGATTCAAAATTGCAAACCCAAGTTTGACTCTCAAGCTAAAACAGAGAAACTTTTTTCCAGCCCAATCTGAGTCAAACTCCCAATTCCGCAATTTTGACTCATGATCCATGCGACATTGGTTTGTTATAACAACCTTGTTTGTTCCAGTTGGATTGGATCCCTATAACAATGTATCTTTAATCTGCACCCTCAAAAGAATGTATGTTTGAAGGATTGTCCAAGAAGCTCAAGGAACATGTTTACAACTGTGTGGATAGCAATTCTTTCAGGCAAGGTGAAGGCATTGTGTCCAAAACACAGAATTGAGGGCTTTCCCTTGATGTCTGGCCCAGAGTCAAAAGACTTGGACAATCCAGGCCCCTGTTTTTCAAAAATCCAATGGCATCCCCTAGGCCTGTCAGCTGCAGTCCAATGAACATGGTCACTCCTCTCAAGAAATGATGACTTGGGAATATAATAGGAGATCCCGGTCCCCTGCACCTTTTTGGGATTCTGAAGGCCTCTCCATCTCCAAGGAATCTCAGAAGAAACCATGGGTTCATGTCATACATGATTATGTTGCTCTCATATACACGAGCCCACTGACCAATCCGATTGATGACTTAATGGTCCACTGGAAGGCTTAGTAGAAGATAATATAAATAGCATCAGTAAGTCAACTTAAATGAAAGTTTTTGTTGCTTCCCAAAGCCACCACAATCATGCAAAACAGTACACCTAAAGAAGCATGGTGCAGGAAAAAACCAACATGAGCCATCATACCATCTTTGGTTTTGTTGCATATGCTTTGATTCTAAATAAACAGTGATGCAAAATTTTAGCCCAGAGGGGTGCTTCGAGTGGTTAATAGATTTAAGATTCAGGAGGTATCAAGATTGATCCCCTGGTTCAGGCACCAAAATCAAAACAGAAAATGTCTGCAAAAAGTAAAATGTTTTTGTTTATCAAATATAGTATGAAGACAAGGCAGATAGGCTTCTCAATCTTCCTACTGACCACATAACTGTCAACAAAAATGCAAATATCCATAAGGAGATCAAACTTAACGTAGATATTTTCAGAATCTAAGCTTGATAGCAGAGGGAATTTTGAAGCCACAAATCAGCTGATCCAAAGAAAGGACAATTTCAGATTGAAAGGAAAACATCAAAAAATGATGTGCAGGGTATATCAAAGGTTGAAGAAGCTAATATCACTACAGAGGAAACAGATGATATTGTTAGTTCAGCTGATAAGATGGCAAGTTCCAGGCCATCTTATTTCCATAAATCACACCAGAAGATGTGAGAAAGATAAATTTCCATGGGCTAAGTGGTAGACAAAAATGGGAAGAACAAAAGGGTAAATGAAGGCTGAACTCATAAAAAACAATGGTAGGATTTTGGCAGAAATACCTCATGGAAAGGAATAAGGTGGATTGTTTACTATAATTTTAACGCATGTTTGTTGCAAACAATTTTGCATAGCAGGAAGAAGTGGGTTAAGAATAAACTTCCGTTAAAACATTTATCAAATTGACACAAACAGTGTCCTCAATGATCAATTGAAAGAGAGAGTTCTTAAAAAGGATTTCAAGTTGTAAGTATGGAAGACCACAGCACCTGCTAAAAATAATTGTTGAACATCCGCTTCAAATGGATTCAGAAGTCATCCTTTTAATCCAAACTTCTCAATATTGCATGTATATTACTGTGATACTAGTAGACATATATAAATGGTATTATAATCAACATACTGACTTGGGCCTCTTATATTACTGCATAGACGTAGAGTTGAACCAAAAACTGAGAAATGAGCTATTCTGTATCAATCAAAATATGCCAAAACATTGTTAGAAAAGTTCCATATGGTAGATTGCAAATCAGCTTCTATATGATGGAGGTTAAGCTGAAATTGTCAACCAGTATTGTTTTTAAACTGACAAATGAGACAATATACAGACAACTGGTTGGTTATCTGATTTACATCACATCAACCAGGCCAGATATTTGTTATGCGGTCAGTTATGTTTCTTGTTTCACGACAGAACCTAAAGCTGATACAGCAAAAACAAGGACTCTCCAGTTAACATGATTCACAAATTGATTGAGGGTGCTCTATTAATGACAGAAATTCAACAAGAGTGTATATTTTCAGTCCTGGTGCAGTGCATTATCTTGGCTCAACAAGTAGTAGCCAACTCTGGCACTCTCCACTTGACCTAAGTATAAGGCAGCGATATGTACGGCCTGTGCAGCAGTATGGTTACAAAAAGATAATTGACAATTTACAAGTAAAAGAAGAGAGGGGAAGAGAACAGAGAGGGTTAAAAAAAAGAGCACCAACAACAACAAACAAAAAGAAGCAAGAAAACACCAAAAGGGGGTGGGGGACAGATTTGATTTGACTATTAATAAATGTCCACAAGAACGGCTTGAACTGAAATGGAAATGTTATTTCTTCGAAAGAGAAACCATGAGACACTCAAATTAGTTCCTTTCTCCTCCAGAGTATCTCCTTGCTGCTTTGGCTGGGCAGCCTTTCATGGTCCATTTCTTCAATTTTCTGCCCGTATAGCAGCAGTTACTTCTTTCCACTCTATTGCATAAAGTCCTGTTTCTGCCAGCACAATTTCATAGTGTGGAGACTTAACATGCAGAAACAAGGTTACTATGTGTTCATGTACCTTCTTCATTTGTCCCGATCTTTGGGACACACTTGGGAGAGGAAACAATGTAACAACAAAATACTAATTTCGAAGAGGAGCTAGGTCTTGACTATGCAACACTGGTAACCAAACCCTACTTACCTTGAGTCTAGAATCTGAATGTATTCAATGGATGAGTGCGAGAATTACAACTCTAACTTGGTTATGTAACTCTTAAGTCCTATTTCTCCCTTATAAGTCATGCATTTTGAAACTCTCACCTGGAAGCAAAAGGAGTAGATTACATTCCAATCTGAAAGCATTTCTCAATTCACCAGAAACTATAAATGTGGGAAGTTCTGTGGAAGGCCTCTACCATGTTAAGTTTTTGATCCAGGCATTCAATAAATCATAAAAAGAAATACTAAGAGATGTTCAAAATCCTCTATCCGTGGCATAAGCACAGCCATTAATAGCTTACTACTAGATTCTACCAACATTACCATGGTCAAACAGGCTTTCACCATTAGTGCCTAATGAAACATCACTTGCGAAGGAGAAAACCAGTATTGGGGACTAACCATCAAAAACAAGTCAAGGTCCCAATGAATTTATACATTGATGATTAAACAACCCGTGTATAAAAAAAACTCTAAGAAATCCCACAGCAATAACATTTCATATCTTATGATTCGCAAACACGGAGGTGGGGTGGAATCGGACGACTGCCTACAAAACAAAATTCAATAAAAAATAACTTAGCTGAGACTTCAACATATGAAAGCATATAACCCAACAATCAATTGGATCGCAGAGAACACAAATTACAGAGACTCAAAATGCAAGGAAAGGCCAAACTATGCCCAGTATCTTTTGATCCAATGAAAGAAGCTTTGCCGCACAAAATGTATGGAATCTCGTCATGATAACAAATATTAAATGGCTGCAGAACACACAAAACTACATCCATTTAAATGCACGCTAATCGCAAACCCTTAATAACAAGACTAACTGCTTACCAGACCATGCCGCTCTCCAGCCAGAAATGCAAGCTTCTGCTGATGTTGGGCCTGAGTGTAAAGCTGTGAAAGAGAATTAGCAGCACCGCAGAAGGTTGTATACATGGTCTTCTCAACCTCATCCAATCCTGAGTTCTCTGACTTCCTTTTCTTTGCCATTTCTTCCTCTGGTGGCCCGGTTTCTCCCCCCCAATACCTCAAATTAATCTTTGGCAGCAGCCTGCAATCTGAGAACGCGCATGAATATCATAAAATCAAGAAGGATCAAAAGCATACAAAAAGGGGTATATTCATATTCAAGTCAACAGGATTTCAATACCCCAATAACAGTTAAAGAATGGGTCTTTTGGATATAAACGCCGACATTAAATCGCCGATCAACATAATCGTTTTCTGATGCACTCAACTTTCGCATTCATGGATAACAGGTGGGGTTTAATGAATAGGATTTTATTAAAAATTAATTTTACGAACTGGGTATCTCACATACGGATACAGAAATTGAGTTAGTGATGAATGGAATGAATTCCCATTGCACCCAAACACAGAACTTGGAATTCGTGTGTATATTCAATAAAAGAAAAGAAGCCAATTTCAAACAAAAACATATTGGAAAAAGAAAAACAGATGAAGGAACGAATAAGAAGATTTACGGAAGGAATCGATTGCTTCTCACCTGGTCTTGCCTCTCCGGGTCGCTGCCTTGTTGAACTGAAAAAGAATTAAAAGAATTTATGTAGAAGATGAAAACTCCGGGAGAAGGAATATCGGAAGGGTGATTGTGCGTTCACAGATTTGATTTGATCGATCGTTGTTGTTTAAATATGTGAAAAGACCTAAAAAAAAAAGGAGTGGTGAATAGGAGGGCTTGGCAACCATACCCTTCAGTCCCATTATTTTCTTGGGGCCGTCTATGATTGTGTGGAAGCCATGGGGTTCTAAGAAAGTTGAGCGGTCCCAAGCACGCACCGAGGCATTTGCGTGTTTGATACCACTTTTAGTGTGAACATAGTTATGAAAATCAAATTGGATCATTACCATTGTCCTCGATTTAGGAGAACTAAATTATGGTTGGGCAATATTTAAGGAGTTAAGGTTTGCATATAAAGCATTATAGGTGATGAAACTAAATCATATATGGTGTGGCGAAGGGTATCTCTGAGGCAAATTGTTAAGGGACAAGGGGAGGTTTCCAAACTAAACCTTAAGCGATAAGGGGCGTGGAAGTTCGCGAGTACTCATACTTTTAGTGAGTTTATGTGATTTGGATACAAATTTATTAGGAGTTGGAGTTGAGAGTGCAAGCTTTTGTGATCCATAACATTTTTAATCATAAATCTTCCGGGAAATCACATAAGAAATTTAGGAACCGACGTATTTCGAACTATCAACTGTAGTTCATCATCAAGATAATGAAGACTGGCTGATCTGACATCCATATTTCCTGGTATAAATATGGATGTCAGATCAGCCAGTCTTCATTATCCTGATGATGAACTACAGTTGGTAGTTCGAAACGCGTCGGTTCCTAAATTTCTTATGTGATTTCCCGGAAGATTTATGATTAAAAAAGGAGTTGGAGTTGTTTTGTATGTAAGTACCATAACATTGACATTTGATACCATGGTTTAAGGTATCGTATGTGATTATAATGAGGAAATTTGATTACACAAATGTAACCCTAGAGAGATTCAATCGAATGGTACTTGAAAGATAGTTTGATTGACCATGGGCCAAGTGTGTAAACTCAAGGTCATACAAACACTGAGTCAAGGTGCAGTGGGAGTAACATGAGGAGAAATGATGGGTAATGTGACCTTAATGGGTGTGGAATTATTATAGAAGAGGCAAGAGTACATATGGGTTAAGTGAAATTGGAAAATTGGAGACTTCGAGTCAAGTGCAAGGCACTAAAAAAAAGAGGTGATGGAGGGATTCCCTAAAAATCATTAACAACAAAAGGTTATTGACCCTCTCAAATTTTGGGGGGTGGAAAGATTCCTTGTTATCTAAATTTGTCACTTCATCTATATGGACATCATTGTCCTTAAGTCAAGAAAACCAAACAACATCAATATTGGTTAATAACTAAAAAGACAAGGTTTAGTGGTAGGTTGGACAATATTCAAGGAGTTATGACTTGCAAATGAAGCATTAGAGGTTGTGAAACTAAATCATACATGGCAAAGGGCAATTGTAGGGTAGATTTTTAAGGGATAAGGTGGGGCTTTGAAAATAAACCTTAAGCAATGAGGGGAGTTTATGGCATTGAGGCTTTTAGTGTGTAACAAAATTGGTTAAAAATTCATGTAAAAAATAATAACCGCAGTTGATGGAAAATGTATTCCAAGTTTAATGGTGGGAAAAACATCCTAGTGGGTGTTCATTCGGTTTATTATGGCTAAAGGAAATTGGGAAAGGCAAAGGCAAAGGATTTGGAAAGGCATGAGGCATTAATTGGCATTTTATTTATGAAAACAATGGAAAATAGGAGAAAAGGAAGGTGAAAGGTCGCAAGTTGCATATGAGGAGGAAAATGAAGGAAAATAATGGAAAATGAAGAAAATAGAGGCCTCATTAATAAAAAAAGGTTTATGAGGATCAATTGGTAAACTTTTTTTCAGTGCAATTTTGGAGCTCTCATTGTTCTCTCTCTCTGTCATACTCTTGTATACTTATAGTTTTCTTGGAGCACTTTTGGAGAGTGTGGATACTTGGTGATTTGGAGCAAGAAGGCAAAGGAAGAACAGGAAAGCACAAGCAGAATCGGGATCAACATCTACAACAGGTTCTGAGTGCAGGTACCGAGTTGCATGTATGTTTTCCTCACTAGTTTTGGCATGCATGGTGTATGCATGTGGATTTGCCTAGCCTTGCCATTTCCTGGATAACCATGGTGTTGTGGGTTTGTTTCCATGGATTGTTTTTTGGTTGGTTCTCATGATTCCTTTAGATGTTGGGTTGAGTTATTAGTTCCTAGAGCCTTGGTTGGACAATCACTCTGGAGCCCAGCAGACAACTGTTGGGTTGAGTTACTAGTCCTGGAGCCTTTGTTGGACAAACACTTTAGAGCCCGGAAACAGCTGGAGTTGAGTTACTAGTCATGGAGCCTTGGTTGGAACAAACATTTTGGAGCCTTATAACAGCTTGGATAGAGACCAATCTGTGATGGTTGTGATGTCTGACTGCGAGGTGTAATCACTGGTTAAGGGTTGAGATGTTTTGGCCTCTGGAAGCTCTGGATTGATTGTGATTGATGTGTTTAATGAGATCCCATATTCATGCTTGGAATATGGCACAGGGGGCGATTGGATGAAGTGAGATTTGGCTCAACCAATCTATGGTCGGGTGGAACGTGGGAGTCCCATATTTGGTTGGTTTTTACATTCAGTAATGAAGAGCTCATTCCCTTGGTATTTGGTATAAAAATGCACTAATGTATATGTGGATTCTATTGTTGTTGTATCCATGGTATTTTTGTTGTTATTGTGTTGGTTATAAGCATGTATTTGATCAGTGATGACGTATGGCTATATCCATGTTTTTACTTGTAAATGAATGCACAATGTATCTATGGTCAAATAGATTGTATTGTAGATAATGATGTAAAGGAGCAATGCTTCTTAGCGATTCTCAGATAAGTATGAGACCCCTATGTTTAAATATGTTGTTTACACCTGTAGATTCAATGTTTATGACATGTTTGACGAAATGCCTGTCATGGGTAGGAGGGGTATAGATGAGTTCTTATTGATATGATTATTTATGTATCATTGTCCTATTGTTATTTATCATCCCTTAAGTTTTCATGAAGTTTTTGACAACAACTTGGGCTTTGGGCCTAAAAAGGTGGCTCAAATCTCGAAGATGTAGGCACATAACCGAGTTTCTGGGGCATATCATTGTCCTATTGTTATTTATCATCCCTTAAGTTTTCATGAAGTTTTTGGCAACGACTTGGGATTTGGGCCTAAAAAGGTGGCTCAAATCTCGAAGATGTAGGCACATAACCGAATTTCTTGTTGAGATTGCAACAAGATGATGAGCTTAGTGGAAAGGAGTCGCCTTCACTAAGTGGGCCCGCAGGCTATTTTTGGCGCAAAGTCTATTTTTAGACTATGTCTATTTTTAGACATATGGATCATGTTCTATGAGTTGCAGGACGCTATTTGTGGATGGTTGGTCAAGTCGGGAAAAATAGATGGACTTCTATTTTTAGACATACTGGGCGGAATCTATTTTTAGATTGCCAGTCTAAAAATAGATATGTCGAATATTATTAACTCTTAATAATATTTGGACTATAAACATTATCTTATTCTCTTGGAGCACTTCAGTTAAGTGCACAGATGTGGCACAGGAGCTGACAGAAGGAATTACGCTATTCCTGAGGGTTATGTGGAGCTATTGCATGGATACTTCAGTTAGAACTCATGTGACAGAGTTTAGTGGAGTTGATTGAGGAAGTTAGTGGAGTTGTATTCAGTTTAACTAATCTAAACATAGTTGAGCTATTTGTATTCAGTTTAACTAATTGATACAATTAGTCAGAGTGGTGTGAATTAGTTATTAATTAATTCACTAATTATAAACTCATTAATCAACTAAAGAATACATCAGTAACTTGCATAAGGCCAAGGAGACCAAAGGCAGATAGGTGAAAGAGCAAAGTTAACTACTACTAGATTATATCATAATATCATACATGATAGGTGGGAGTAAACATGAGGATTAAGTGCAGTTTGTGCCAAAAGTTATCTATTTTAATGAAGCTATCCCATAGCATTGTGCAATTTTAATGATAACAAGTATCATGGGTAAAGGAAAGAGCATGGTTTTTACAGATCTAGCTTAATAGTGTGTAGCAATTAAGGGTGTGCATGAGAGATTGTGAGGAGCTTTTGTACTATGATTGTTACATGATCTCCATGACATATAATATACGGATAGTTGGGGTTTTCAGCTTTAAGCTTTCCCATTAAATACTGTGTTCATATGTGTGATTGTTTGTGGTTTTAATGTGTGCATGCAATTGATTTTATTTCCGCATGTGATGATCAATGGTAGAAGAGATTTTGTGTTATGCATGAAGCTAAAATAGTGTGAGATCAGGAGAATCTCGGTGAATAATATCTCAATTATTCAAATTTTTACATGGTATCAGAGCGATATTGATCATTGGAGCAATTGCAAAACATTGAAGCGGTTGAGTTTTGTGCTGGTGGAATTCGAATTTGCAGCAGTGTTTTCTTGGTGTCGAAGTTGAGATGTCTTTCAACGGATTGCGATTGGAGTATGCCCTTGAGGGCAGCTCGAATTATATTGCATGGAAGGATGGGATGGAGGTTATATGATTACAATGGTTGAAGGAATTCATAGATGCCGAAGTCCTAAAGCCTGCTTCATCGATGCTGCCAAAGATTTGTGTTATGCAAAAGAAGACAGCAAAGTGTCGAAGGATTTTGTTGGAGGGTGTGAAGGATCACATAGTGTCCAGCCTTCATGGTAAGGCTTCTCCATTCTTGATGTGGAAAGCCTTGACAGATTTATTCCAAAGCAAGAGCGACCAGAGGAAGTTGGCGCTCAAGGATAGACTCAGAAACATAAAGATGGAGAAAGGCGACAATATGCCCAAGTACCTCACGAAGTTCATCTAATGCAAGGATGAGCTGGGAAGTGTGGGGGTGACCGTTGATGATGAGGACTTGGTGAGCTTGCCTCTCCTAGGGCTTCCAAAGAGTTGCATTCAATGTACTTACGTCAATGGCCTGGAGAAATTGCGAGTGGATGGAGCAACTTTGGAAACTTTGGTTTGATCTTTAATGTAATTGAAGAGGAGAGGTGCTAAGTACATGAAGACGATTTTCATCAAAGGCAGGTATCCGAAGAAGAGAATTGCGCTTTGGCTGCCAAATAAAAGAAGGGGAAGAGCAAGAAAGCTTCTCATTCCGGTGCGAAAGGCAAGAAGCAGGACATGTCCAAGCTGATGTGCTTTCACTATCACCAACATGGACATTATGCCACTAATTGTTCACATAAGAAGAAAAATAAGCAGGCTGCTGGGAGTGCAGCTGGAGAGGCCTTAGCCTCATAGTTTGAGCTGGGATTTTCACTGATCACATGCTTGGTCTCAAGTGTGACGGGATCAGTGTGGTTTCTTGACAGTGGTGCGTCTTTTCACATGACAGGAGATCGAGATTTGTTTACTGATCTGGATGAGAAAGATCTTGGAGTGCACATCGAGATGGGGGATGATGGTAGATACAGTGCGAACGGTATCGGTACCATTTCCTTTGAGAGGAAGTCTGGTAAACCCTTCAGATTGAAGGAAGTGATGCATGTTCCAGGATTGAAGAAGAATCTTATCTCTGTGGCGATGTTAGAAGACAAGGGATATGATGTTGTCTTTAGCGAGGGAAAGGCTTTCCTGCGTAGTAAGGCAACTGGTGAGACCCAGAGGATAGGGGTTCGAGTTAAGAAAATTTATCAATTGGAGGTAGATGGCTGCGCAGCAATGGCAGGGAAGGCAGAAGGAGTGGTGAGTCGATGATGGCGAGTTATGGCATGCGAGATTGGGCCATCTTTCACCATGGAGCTTTGAAGATACTGCAACAACATTTATACCGGGCTTCCTAAGGGTACTCTGCGTAGTCAAATCAAGGCAAGGGATGTACCTTAAAAAATTCCAGAAAGCCACCTTTTCACTTGGTAGCTGATAGTCGCGCCTACGACGATCTCTTGAGAGAATTCACACGTACGTGTGTGGACCTTTTCTCAAGCAGCCTTCTGACAAGAAAGCACAAGTACTATGTGATATTTATTGATGATTTTTCTCAGAAGTGTTGGATCTTCTTCATGCAGAAAAAAGAGCGAGACATACTCAAAGTTTTGTAAGTTCAAGGCACTGGTTGAGAAAGAATCGAGGAAGAAGGTGAAGGCTCTTAGGAGCGACAATGGTTGTGAATTCATCTCTGGCGAATTCAAGGACTTTTGCAGCGTAGAAGGAATTCGAAGAGAGCTCATAACACCTCATAACCCACATCAGAATGGGGTTGCTAAGTGGAAG
Source organism: Pinus albicaulis (assembly GCA_034641835.2). NCBI lineage: Eukaryota > Viridiplantae > Streptophyta > Pinopsida > Pinales > Pinaceae > Pinus > Pinus albicaulis. The sequence continues at coordinate 1,303,616,117 of CM076580.1, forward strand.
AACAGAACGATCGTGGGTGCTGCACTGGCGATGTTGCATGATCAAGGCCTACCCAATCACTTGTGGGCGGAGGCATGCAATACTGCAGTATATGTGAAGAACTGTTGTCCTCACAGGATACTTGGTATGAGTACACCCGAGGAGGCGTTTTTTGGTAAGAAGCCTGATATTTCCCATTTGAGGATTTTTGGTTCACCTGTTTACATTCATGTGACGAAGGATGCCAGGAAGAAGCTGGAGCCGACTGCAGAGGTTGGGATATTTTTTGGGTACACTGATACACCCCACAACTATCGTGTGTATTTTCCAGACAGTCGCAAGACTGTTGTGCGACGGGATATCAAATTTCATGAGGAGAAAGCCATGAAGTGTTCGCTTGAGAGGGAGCCACACTTGCATGCAGATGAGGAGCTATTAGTTCCTAAAGATGAGCTTCAGGATGTGGATCAGCCACAAGAGGAAGTTCATGGAGTGGAAGAGACCACTCATGCAGCGCCAACCATCAGAGGGCGCAAGCGCACTACATAAGCTGAGCGATTGGCTCAAGATGCATAGAAGGTTGTAGGAGCACCTATAGCACAGCGCAGATAGAGACAGTCACCGGACCGGTACACTAGATACATGGCTCTTGTGAGCAAATGTGTCATGACAGAGCCATCCTCTTTCGAGGAAGCTGTGGAGCACCCCGCATGGGTAGATGCCATGGTGGAAGAGTATGGATTCGATTGTCGGAATAAAGGTGGTATGCAGGGGAGATTGTCCTGAGGTCGAGGGAAACTCAAGGGTTCGAGATGGATCTACAAAGTGAAGCAGGCAGCTGACGGGAGTGTGGAGAAGTACAAGGCAAGATTTGTTGCCCGAGGCTTCTCACAGATAGAGGGGATCTATTATGAGGAGACCTTTGCACCTGTCGCAAGGTATTCTTCCATACGGACGATCCTAGCTCTCTCAGCGCAGATGGGGTGGCACATTCATCAGATGGATGTGAAGACTGCATTCCTCAACGGAGTCATTGAGGAGGAGGTGTACATAGAGTAGCCCGAAGGTTTCGAGATCTTCAGCAGCGATTCGCATGTGTGCAGGCTCAAGAGAGCGATGTATGGGTTGAAACAAGCACCTCGTGCTTGGTACACACGAATAGACAGTTATTTCACCGGACTTGGATTCTCCAAGAGTGAGGCGGATCCGAACCTATACCAGATTGTGGTGGAGGGTAAGTTGCTGATCATTGTACTTTATGTAGATGATTTGATTATGACAGGTGATGAGCTGTTGATACTCTCATGCAAGGAGGATTTTGCAAAAGAGTTTGAGATGAAGGACTTGGGCCTCCTTCATTATTTCCTGGGATTGGAAATTTGGCAGCGCAGTGGTGGACTGTTTGTTTCTCAGGGTAAGTATGCTTAGGAGATACAGGAGAAGTTCAACATGCATGGCTGCAAGCCTGTTGATACTCCTATTCCTGCTGTCTGGAGGAAGGAGGATGCTACTTCAGCGGAGGTAGTGGATGCCACTGTTTATCGACAGTTGGTGGGGTCGCTTATGTATCTGGTCAATACACGACCTGACATATGCTATGCTGTGAACCAGCTTTCACAAGCTATGGTTAAGCCAACCAAGCTCTTCTAGGAGGCAGGCAAGCATGTAGTGAGATATCGCAGAGGCACATTGGGATATGGATCATGGTACAGACAGGAGGATGAGTTGAGGCGGCATGGCTTCACGGATCGGTATCATAATATCAGAGATTGTGTGCAGCGGAGGATCATGTTACTTTCATACATTCCTACGAAGGATCAGGATGCTGATATCTTGACGAAGGCGCTCACCAGGAGCAAATTCGGATACCACAGGGGCAGGATAGGGGTTGCAGATAATCCATATCTTGTTGAGAGAGAGTGTTGAGATTGCAACAAGATGATGAGCTTAGTGGAAAGGAGTCGCCTTCACTAAGTGGGCCCGCAGGCTATTTTTGGCGCAAAGTCTATTTTTAGACATGTGGATCATGATTCTATGAGTTGCAGGATGTTATTTGTGGAGGGTTGGTCAAGTTGGAAAAATAGATGGACTTCTATTTTTAGACATATTGGGCGGAATCTATTTTTAGATTGCCAGTCTAAAAATAGATATGTCAAATATTATTAGCTCTTAATAATATTTGGACTATAAACATTATCTTATTCTCTTGGAGCACTTCATTATTAGAAGGTGGCACATGCAAATGCTGATGCATGGAATACGCTTATTCCTAGGTTTAGTGAGCCATTGCATGGACATTTCCAGCTTACAACCATGGCTGTATTTTGGTGGAGCTGATTGAGGAAGTTAGTGGAGTTGGTATTCAATAACTAATTCAAACATAGTTTGTTATCATCTAGTTTAATCGATGACATAATTAGGTGAGAGTGAGTGTGAATTAATTATTAATCAATTCACTAATTATAAACTATTTAATCAACTAAAGAATACATCCTGCTAACTGTACATGACAGCCATGGGAGACCAGCAAGTAGATAGGTGAAAGAGAGCAGTGTTAATTATCATTAGACTATATCGCTAAGTTATTTGCAACACACAGATAGGTGGAGTAGCCCATGAGGATTGCGCAGTTCAAGCTAGGTGGTTTATCTATTTAATGAAGCCATCCCATAGCATTAATTAACGCAATAGAGGCTGGCTATCAAGTGGCAAAATATTGGAGTATGTGTTTTGCTAGATCTAGCTTGATAGTGTGTAGCAATTGAGGGTGTGCATGAGAGCTTATGAGGAGCTTTTTGTACTATGATTGTTACATGATCTCCATGACATATAATATACAGATAGTTGGGGTTTTCAGCTTTAAGCTTTCCCATTAAATACTGTGTTCATATGTGTGATTGTTTGTGGTTTTAATGTATGCATGCAATTGATTTTATTTATGCATGTGATGATCAATGGTAGAAGAGATTCTGTATTATGCATGAAGCTAAAATAGTGTGTGATCAAGAGAATCTCGGTGAATAATATATCAGTTATTCAAATTTATACATGGTATCAGAGGGATATTGATCATTGGAGCAATTGCAAAACATTGAAGCGGTTGAGTTTTGTGCTAGTGGAATTCGAATTTGCAGCAGTGTTTTCTTGGTGTCGAAGTTGAGATGTCTTTCAACGGATTGCGATTGGAGTATGCCCTTGAGGGCAGCTCGAATTATATTGCATGGAAGGATAGGATGGAGGCGGTGCTAGATGATAATGGGTTGAAGGAGTTCATAGATGCCGAAGTCCCAAAGCCTACTTCTACTGATGCTGCCGTACTTGACGCATGGCAAAAGAAGACAGCAAAGTGTCGAAGGATTCTGTTGGAGGGCATGAAGGATCACATAGTGTCTAGCCTTCATGGTAAGGCTTCTCCATTCTTGATGTGGAAAGCCTAACAGACTTGTTCCAAAGCAAGAGCGATAAGAGGAAGTTGGCGCTTAAGGATAAACTCAGAAACATAAAAATGGAGAAAGGTAACAGTATGCCCAAGTACCTCACAAAGTTCCTCCAATGCAGGGATGAGCTGGGAAGTGTGGGGGTGACTGTTGATGATGAGGACTTTGTGAGCTTGGCTCTCCTTGGGCTTCCAAAGATTTGGCATTCCTATCAAGACTATGTCAATGGTCGGGAGAAATTTCCAGGATGGGAGCGACTTTGGTTGGATCTTGTGCAAGGGAAGATAAGGCGGAGTACTAGGGACGGATCTTCATCAAAGAACTCTGATGAAGAGAATTTCACTTTGGCTGCCAAATCAAAGAAGGGGAAGAGCAAGAACCTTCACAAATCTGGCAAAGGCAAGAAGGAGATATGTCCAAGGCAGAAGCGTTTTCATCACACCAATACACATTATCACTAATCGTCCAGGCTGAAGAAAAATAAGGTGATGTCGAATCGCACTGGAGAGGCCTTAGTCTTCACAGTTTGAGGCCGTGGATTTTCAATTCATCGCATGTTTAACAGTCTCAAGCGTGATGGGATCAAAGGTGGTTTATCGAAGGTGGTGCCGCTCTTTTTCACATGACATGAGATCAAGATTTGTTTACTGATCTGGATGAGAAAGATCTTGGAGTGCACATCGAGATGGGCGATGATGGTAGATACAGTGCGACCGGTATCGGTACCATTTCCTTTGAGAGGGAGTCTGGTAAACCCTTCGTATTGAAGGAAGTGATGCATGTTCCAGGATTGAAGAAGAATCTTATCTTCCGTAAGTATGTTAGAAGACAAGGATATGATGTTGTTTTAGCAGGGAAAGGCTTTCCATACATACTACTGGAGAGACCCGTGAGATAGGGGTTCGAACCGTGAACCTTTACCACCGCGGGTAGATGGTTGTGTTGTTGAATGGCGCAAGCGCGTATGAGTGGTGAGCCAGGATGATGGCGAGTTGTGGCACCCGAGATTGGGCCACCTTCACCATGGAGCTTTGAAGATACTGCAGCAGATTTCTACTGGGCTTCCTAAGGGTACTCTTGCGCAGTCAGATCAGTGCAAGGGATGTACCTTAGGAAAATTTGTGAAAGCCACTTTTTCAATGAAGGATAGTTTCGCCCATCACGATCCTTGAGAGAATTCACAGACGGTGGACCTTTTCTCAAAGAAATTTCTGATGAAGAAAGCATACGTGTATTATGTGATATTTGTTTACGATTTTCGTGATAAATTGATCTTCTTCATGCGTATGAAGATGGCAGACATACCAAAGTTCCAGAGTTCAGTGTTCTGCTGACAAGAATCTAGGGAAGGTGTAAAGGCTCGAGAGCGACAATGTGGTTTCAGCACTGCTAATTCAAGGACTTTTGCAAAGGTATAAGGAATTCAAGAGAGCTCACAGAAATTACAACCCACAAGTTATAACGGGGTTACTGAGTTTGAAGAACAACGATCAGTGGGTGTTGTACGGTAATGTTGCATGACTGGCATTTTACATGCAACTCAGGTCACTTGTAGCATGCACATCACAGATATGTGCAGAACCGTTGTCCTCACAGGATACTTGGCATGAGTACACCCGAGGAGGCGTTTTCTGGTAAGAGGCCTGATATTTTCCATTTGAGGATTTTTGGTTCACCTGTTTACATTCATGTGACGAAGGATGCCAGGAAGAAGCTGGAGCCGACCGCAGAGGTTGGGATATTTGTGGGGTACACTGATACGCCCCACAACTATCGTGTGTATTTTCCAGACAGTCGCAAGACTGTTGTGCGACGAGATATAAAATTTCAGGAGGAGAAAGCCATGAAGTGTTCGCTTGAGAGGGAGCCACACTTGCATGCAGATGAGGAGCTATTAGTTCCTAAGGATGAGCCTCAGGATGTGGATCAACCACAAGAGGAGGTTCATGGAGTGGAAGAGACCATTCATGCAGCACCAACCATCAGAGGGCAGAAGCACACTATAGAAGTTGAGAGACTGATTCAGAATGAAGAGAAGATTGCAGGAGCACCTACATCACAATACAGATACATAAAGACAAATACCTGGACTGCATCGGATACATGGCTCTTATGAGCAAGTGTATCGGGGTGGATGGTGCAGCCATCTCTTTCGAGGAAGTTGGGGAGGACCCCGCATGGGTAGATGCCAGTGGTGGAAGAGTATGATTCATTTTCTTCTTTGTAAATGGGGCAGCATGGGAGATTGTCCTGGAAGGGGCCTGAGGGGGAAATCAAAGGTGGGTTCGAGATGATCTACAAAGGGAAGAAAATTGGATTTTGGGAGTGTGGATAAGTACAAGGCAAGATTTGTTGCCTGGGGCTTTTCACAGATAGAGGGGATCGATTATGAGGAGACCTTTGCACCTGTCGTAAGGTATTCTTCCATACGGACGATTCTTTCTCTCTCAGTGCAGATGGGGTGGCACATTCATCAGATGGATGTGAAGACTGCGTTCCTCAATGGATTCATTGAGGAGGAGGTGTACATAGAGCAGCTCGAAGGTTTTGAGATCTTCGCAGTGCGAGTCGCATGTGCAGGCTCAAGAGAGCGTCGTATGGGTTGAAACAAGCACCCCGTATCAGAGACAGCCAGACAGATGCTATTTCACCTTGACTTCATCTTCCAGAGTGAGGCGATCCGAACTCATACTCTTACTGTGTGAGTGTGTTGGGTCACTGGTTGTACTATGTAGACATTTGATTATAATGGTGATGAGTCGTTGATACTCTCATGCAAGGAGTTGGTAAAGAGTTTGAGATGAAGGACTTAGGCCTCCTTCATTAATTCCTTGGATTGGAAATTTGGCAGCGCAGTGATGGACTGTTTGTTTCTCAGGGTAAGTATGCCCGGGAGATACTGGAGAAGTTCAACATGCATGGCTGCAAGCCTGTTGATACTCCTCTTCCTGGTGGTTGGAGGAAGGAGGATGCTACTTCGGCGGAGGTAGTGGACGCCACTGTCTATCGACAGTTGGTGGGGTCGCTTATGTATCTGGTCAATACATTATCTCATGGTGCTATGCTATGAACTAACTTTCACAAGCTATGGTTAAGCCACCAAGGGTGAGAGGCAAGCATGTGAAGGTGATATCACAGAGGCACATATCTCGTGAGGCACATCGAGATATGATCCCGTACATGGAGGATGAGTTGGAGGCTGTGCGTGGAGCCAGCTGGGATTTCAGATTAATTATATCAAGAGATTGTGGTACGGAGGATCATGTATATTTATACATTCTCACATGAGGATCAGATGTTTTCTGAGTATCTGATCAAGGCGCCACCAGAGCAAATCTTGGTCACTGCTGAAAAAGGTGATAGGGGTCATATAATCCATATCTTGTTGAGAGGGAGGCGAGATTGAAACAAGATGATGAGCTTAGTGGAAAGAAGTCGCCTTCACTAAGTGGGCCCGTAGGCTATTTTTGGCGCAAAGTCTATTTTTAGACATGTCGATCATATTCTATGAGTTGCAGGATGCTATTTGTGGATGGTTGGTCAAGTTGGAAAAATAGATGGACTTTTATTTTTAGACATATTGGGTGGAATCTATTTTTAGATTGCCAGTCTAAAAATAGATATGTCAAATATTATTAGATCTTAATAATATTTGGACTCTAAACATTATCTTATTCTCTTGGAGCACTTCAGTTAAGTGCACAGATGTGGCACAGGAGCTGAAAAAAGGAATTATGCTATTCCTGAGGGTTAAGTGGAGCTATTTCATGGATACTTCAATTAGAACTCATGTGACAGAGTTTGGTGGAGTTGATTGAGGAAGTTAGTGGAGTTGTATTCAGTTTAACTAATCTAAACATAGTTGAGCTATTTGTATTCAGTTTAACTAATTGATACAATTAGTGAGAGTGGTGTGAATTAATTATTAATTAATTCACTAACTATAAACTCATTAATCAACTAAAGAATGCATCAGTTAACTTCAGTGCATGGACAGTTTCAGTGGAGACCAGTGTCGAAATAGGTGAAAGAGCAGGTTAACTATCAGTTGTGACTATAATGTTGCTATTTGCAACACACAGATAGGTGGAGAAGCCCATGAGGATTGCGCAGTACAAGCCAGGTGGTTTATCTATTTAATGAAGCCATCCCATAGCATTGAAAACACAATAGAGGCTAGCTATCAAGTGGCAAAAGATTGGAGCATGTGTTTTGCTAGATCTAGCTTGATAGTGTGTAGCAATTGAGGGTGTGCATGAGAGCTTGTGAGGAGATTTTGTGCTATGATTGTTACATGATCTCCATGACATATAATATACAGATAGTTGGGGTTTTCAGCTTTAAGCTTTCCCATTAAATACTGTGTTCATATGTGTGATTGTTTGTGGTTTTAATGTGTGCATGCAATTGATTTTATTTTCGCATGTGATGATCAATGGTAGAAGAGATTTTGTATTATATGAAGCTAAAATAGTGTGTGATCAGTAAGAATCTCTGCAATAATATCTCAAGCTTATTCAAATTCCCTACATTTCTCGTCCCGCCACCGCATGTAGTGTTATGCCTATGGCTATAGCCTCCTAGCCCCTAAAATGCAGTGTTATTCTTGCGGCTATGGCTCAAAGGGGGTTAAAATGTCAGTGTGACCCAGGGGTAAGAGGCCTGAATGGTAGGGTTACCTCTTGGGGTTGTGTGGTTTTTGTACAAGGTCTATATGTCGTGTTTTTCATTGATTCCACTTCCTTAAGGTCACATAGGAGGCTGGATCTCATTATAGTAGCCTCTCGTCGCATGTTTACTCCAGTTGGCAGGTTACTTGGGTAGATGTGGGAAGGGGGTGTTACATAGTGGGTGGGTCCATGTGATATGGACACAAATGTATTATGAGTTGCTTGGAATTTAAGTAACATAACATTGACATGAGATGACATGGTTTAAGATATGGTATGTGATTGTTAAGGAAAGATTGGAGTACACAAATGCAACCCTAGAGAGATTTAACCCAAGTGGTACACAAAGGATATATGGATTGATCATGGGTCAATTGTGTGAACTCATGTTCATACAAACATTGTGTTAAGGTGACGTAGGAGTAACATGAGGAGAATTCATAGGTAAACCGACCTTAATAAGTGGCGAATAGTTATAGAGAAGGGAAGAGTAAATGTGGATTGTGGGATTGGAGACATCAAGTCATGTATAGGGTGTTAAAAAACAAGAGTTAATGGAGGGATTCCCTAATTCATTCACAAATAAAGGCTTTTGACCTTCTTGAATTTGTGGTCAGGGAGGAGGGGGGTTAGAAGGCTCCTTATTATCCAAATCTCTCACTTCATTTGTGGTTTAATTTGTGGAAAATGTTGCATTTAACTAAGGAAAAACTAGGTTTTATGATGTGAAAATAAAATATTTAGATGGGATCTACAATACATCCTTTGCTTTAAAGGATAAAGAGAGAGAATTTTATTGGAAAACCTTTGCTAAATATTTTGTCTATAAAGTGAGTTAGATTTGGAGAAGGTCACTACATTGAGACCGTGTCACATGAAACATTCATCCACATGGTTTAATTGCTTAAGTGGCAATGAAGGACCTATAATTTGATCTCACTGATTATAGGGGGGATATTTCCAAAGTCATCAATTCATATTTCAACCAGGGGATGAATGATTAGAAGTATGGAAGAGAGCAAGGGCTTATAATGCATAATTATCCCTAAGTCAAGGTTCTAAAATGTTTGATATTTAGTCCATATATCACCACGATCAAACAGAGGAGGAATGTTTTGACATGGAAGGATAGAAAAATCAATGGGATTTGATTCATCAAAAGAGTGTTTATACCAAGAGAAAAGAACATAAAAAATGTGTTAGACAAAGAAAAATTGTTCAAAATGGTGTTAGGATGGGATATTGGAATGGAGGGAGTTAAAGGGATGATGGAGAAGGCTTTAACTAGACATTTCACATGAAAGCAAGTGAAGGGAGATTCTCTAAGAAAACGAATGGAGGATAACTATAAGAAGTTGTTAGGGTATATTCTGAAATTTTATATCCTTCTCCAAGGATAGATATATTTTTGATTTAGGTGTGCAAAGGAGGCAAAGGAAATCCTTAGACATCATTGGTCATGGGGTTCTTTAGGTCTTTTCTTAATAAGGTGGTTTTTGGTGTTTGACCCTAGAAGCAAAGCAATGTTTATTCAACAAGTTTGGTTATTAGTTACCAACTTTCCAATTGAACTATAGAGCGAGGAAATCCATGAAAATGTGGGTAGCTTTGTAGGTAAATTTATAGACATGGAGGATAATTTATGGGGTTGCGAGGACATACATATAATTAAACTATTAGTGAATGTTGATCTTTTGGAGGGCTCCCTACACAAATAGGCGTAGAATAGGAGCCTTAAAAATATATGTACAATATTGATTATTGGAATATGCCCTTTCAACGTTCATTATGTCATGAGGCATGATACCTATCGAAACATTCTAAGAAAAAAAAGGAAGTATAGTCTTGGAGTAGGAAAAAAAAAAGAGAGGAGAAAGGCTCTTTGGATTTAGAGGAAAAAAAGAATGAGGGGTGTTACACAGCAATTTGTCACCGTCCCTGCAATTCCCCGTCCTGCACATTGGAGGGCTTATTCCGTGACCTGTGAGCAGTGACATGATCTGAAAACACTTTCATGGCATTCCCCTGAAGACATCTCCTTGTGAAAAACCCTAAAAATAGCCTTTTCATCCTTGGCGTGACTATCCAGTGTTATACTCGCGCCAGGCTTAATAAAGGGTGTTTTTTAAAAATAAATGGCGGAAGATTGACTTTAACCAATTCTTAAACTGGTCTCTAAATTGAGTTTGGGAGGTTGGCTCCGGATCTCCATGTAGAGGAAGTAGTTTTCCACCTCTCATGGAAGCTTCCTTGAGGATAGGGCCAATCCCATGATTGTAGGGATCCCAACTCCCCTTCCACCATCTATATAAGCTTGCCATTTCCCTTTGCAAGCTAGTCTCCAGGAGTCTCCAAGAATCTCCAAGAGCCTTCATAGCCTAAAGAATGTTGCAAGAGCTTTGATAGTCCTCATAGTGCCAAATCAATAGCAAGGAGATTAGCGATCGAAGAGAGAGGCTTGTCCCCATTCCCAACAAGCTTTACTGAGACGTATTCCGCTGACGACCCGCCGAAGGAAGGTTCAGCGTCAGAGCCTGGTTGTATTTTCCTTTGATGAATTAATGATAAGCGACTATTGGTTATGGTTCCACTCGTATTGTTCATTATGATCATGAGTTGTGTCTTCTCTGACTGATACATAATTGCATATATCGGGTTTTACGCTTGTGTTTGTTGTGTTTCTTGCGTGTGCAGGTGTTCGATCGCGGCAAGCGAAAGGATTGTGATTTGCTGGAGCAAGGGAACGGGAACGTCATCTTCTTTACGAACAACAGCGTTGGACTTGAGGTAGGCCTTCTTCGCAAGTTGGTTTATTGTAATTAGGAACCTGCGCCTTAGCGTGATACGATTGTTGCTAGAACCGATCTGGGCTAGTAGGGATCGCCTCTGTCCGCAGAGGGGATTTACCTCTACAACAAATTGGCGACTTCGCTGGGGAGTTAGCTTGTTATTTGCTTTATAAACTACACACAGAGCCTAAAGTTAGCCAGATAGCCTTCAAAACGCTCTTGCTCTGCATTAGCGAAAGTAGATGAATGCTGCTTCAGTCAATCTCCGGTCTAGTTTATGAACTGAACACTTGGAGTATTGTCTTGTCTTTCGATCGATTCTTGAATTTGCTTGCTTGATCAGCTCTTTTGGCTGGCTCTTTTAATGTGTTTGGATTTTGTTTTTAGCTTCAACATCACTGGTCTGCTTCTTGGATTGCTCTTTTTTATTTTTACATAGTAAACTTGACTGACGCGCTTAATAGCCTGACAGTCGCGCCAATTGGCGCTAGTTTCCAGTGTATTACCCGCGCCAATCCTGTTCTGGCGCTAGATTCTGCCTTACAGTCGCGCAAATTCTGTAAGGTGCCAGGGTTTGCTCTGTTTTGAGCTTTCTGAGCTTGATCTGTGTGTTTGGTTTCATTTTTACGACTGCCTGAGTGTTCTGGAGCATTGTTTGACTGACTGTGACCTTCATCCTTTGGTTGTTTGCCCGTTTCTATCGATTTTACATTCTAGCCCTAGGGCATCTAGGTGCTATTGTGTGTCGAGCCTCCCGTGGGAGTTTTTGGTTTCTATCTATTCAGTCAACTTTGTGATTGCTTCTCTACATTCGTTTGGTGGTTGTCTATCATTTTATTGCGTTATTTGAGTGATTGGCTTCTTCTTCATTCGAATTCCGCTTTGTCTCACTTTGAGCCTAGATTACATGGTTCATTTGAGTCTTGGAGATTCTGCTTGAAGTGGTGAGTCTAGTCTTGGTTGGGAGAAATTATTTGTTTTTTCATTTTCAGGCATTGGCGCTTCTTGTCAGTTAGCAACCCGCACCAATTTTCCATTGGCGCTAGTTTTCAGTGAGCAAGTCGCATCAGTTGGCGCTAGATGTCAATGATAAAGTCGTGCCAATTTAAGGGTGTGTGAAAATTGAGATTTTTTCCCTTAATCCTTCACCAGTGTGTCTTTCCCTTCCAGTATTTTCACTGTATGAGCATAGATTACATTGCTCATTGTTTGAAATGTCTTATTTCCATGATTGTTTGATGTAAAAGGGAATGAATGCCTTGTTTTGATCTCTTGATTTGGAAGTCCTCTTTGTGTTTGACCTCATATGTCTTGTCGCCTTTTGAGGGATTTCGTGACAAAGTGTTTGAAACAACGATTGCATTCTTAGTGTTTGCTTACATCTCTTTTGCATTCATCCTTCATTAAGAAGATTTGCGTTTATTTAGTTTTCGTCTCAAAGTGTTCTTTTTGTTAAAATGCATTAGATCACATTGCATTGAAGAGTATTTTGAGATCCATCATTGAACTTAGATTACATTGTTTAATGATTGAAAACTAGAAATCGCTTTGATTGCATTCTCTTTTATTAAAAGCATGCATTAAGTAGATTCTCATTTCATCGAAAAATGCATTGAGTGCATTCTTATAATTTGAAAAGGAAAAGGAAATTGTGCATAGATTACATTTGCATAGTTTTCGGAAAAGAGGATTTTGCATAGATTACATTGCATTATTCGCATCGTTGAATGTTTGAAATTACTTTTGGATAGTGAAAGTCATCTAGTTTGGAAAACATTTTGTTTACAGTGTTGTTGTTTGTTGCATCATTGTTTGAAGCTCTTCCCTTAACTAGATAGCATTCATCGAATTGAAAGATTTCTTTTCTCATATAGTTGCATACAGGAGATTGTCAGATGACATATGGTAGGGCCTTGAAACCGAAACATAGTTGAAGATAAACAGTAAAATTTATTCAATTTACACTAAGGCAGCATTGAAACATTAACGAAATATTTAGAGGTCTAGGCTAGAGACGTGTTCCGGCGTCTTTAAACCTAGTAGCTGTCGTTCGCCTCTTGGCTTTAGACAGCACTAGTACGGACTTGTGCTCCCCGTACCGTCGCATATATAAAGGGAGACCCCACTAGGTTTCTATCCTTTATCCATAGGAAGCTGATTCTGTCGCCCTATACCCGTGATACACCGGACACAACATTCGGGGAGATTGCCTGCACGTACGTTAAGTCCTTGGTTGATTTCTCTTTCATTTCGAAACCAAGGTGTGTATTACAGTTCACGGTTATTTGGTACATTTTTTGCCTAGTATTCCTGAGCAGTCATTTTTTATCTTATCTGACTCCTTAAATTTGAAAAGATCACCAAGCGCTTGTCCTTTCACGCTTGCCTCAAAACTGAAAGTGATAGAGTCATCTTTCATCCGTTTCTCGACTCTTAAAATATGAAACGGTAGAGTTTTGTTTCAATGTCATAAAAATTAACTGCCCACAAAATATTCCTGGTTAAAGTTAGTTTCCTTAAAGTGTTGTTTTGGGTCGTTTCCGATGGCAGCTTTTCTGGAGTTCACCAACCAAGGAATCCCCTCCGATGGGAATCCGGGTCATTTTCCTCCTTTTGGGAATGTTGGTGCTCCTTATATGGCAACGTTGTCCCTTCCTGGGTTAACTGTTGGGTTGCCCGTTTGGTTGTTTTCAACCTTTTTGGTCTCGAATGTCTCGGCTACTGTTCAATCAGTTCCTCCGCCTGAACAACGTCATGTTGATTCGAAGGTGGACCTCTCCCCTTCTTCGCCTGTTTCTGCGTCCTCCTCTTCTACTTCGCCTGGTGAAAGTCTAGATTCAAGTAACCAGGTGGCTAAGAAGAAGAAGAAGAAGACAAAGAAGAAGAATTCAAATAAGAGTGAGGCTAAGGCTGCAACTATTGCTTCCGAAAAATCTCCTCTTGATAAACCTTCCAACCCTCCGCGGAAGGTCAAGTTCCCTTGCATGTTGTGCATGGGAGACCATCTTCTTCGAGACTGCCCTGGCATTCCCAAGGTGCTCGAAGTATGGTCCAACGGTCGTCCGTCGTTGCCTTTGACTTCCGAGAGTCAAGTCGGGGGCACGTCTTCAGCTAGTGCTAGTAAAGCTCCTAAGAAGCAGGGTAATCTCACCAATCCCTGTAAGTTGTGTAAAGGGCACCATGCCATTCACCTTTGTCCATATATGGATGAAGCCAAGCGAGTTTTGGACAACTCGGTTGTTTCTGCACCGTGCGTTCCGACTGGTTACCAACAGCTTTCTTTGATTCCTCCACCAGCTGATCCTACGATTGGTCAAGAGTCATCCTTGGTCAATCCCGCTCCCCCGGAAATTCAAATTCAAGAATCCGTTCCCGACCAACCATTGGTCGTGGGATCGGTTGAACTGGCCCCGTTTACGGTGCACCAGGTCTTTTCTGTTGAGATTGGATCTCACATCCCTCAGGTTCTTCTTGTTTCTTCATATTCCTAGGACTTGGAGAAAGATTCTCCTGCCCCTATACCTCAAGAAGCTGCTCCTCCGCCTCCCGTAATAGAGGTCCCGGAGGATACTCCTCCCACCTTCGAGATGGAGGTTGTGGAGGATGCTCCTTCTTCTTCCGTAACACCAGGGGAAGACCATCTCGGTTCGATGGTAGCCCCTTTGAGTAGTTTTGTTGCTTCCTTTGATTGGAATCGATTTTCGGGATACCGCCTTCCGTCTTATGTGCCTTTCGAGATAACGGTACAAGATTTTGGTCTGGTCGTACCCAACACCATTATAGATGAAGGCGCATCTGTTAGTATTTTATCCTCGACTACCTGGCAAGCTTTCAGTTCGCCGCCGCTTGCGCCTGTTACGCAGAATCTGTTGACATTTAACAGAAGAACTAATCAACCGTTAGGGATCCTTCCAAGGTTACCTGTTACTTTGGGAGGTAAAACCGTCCATATGGACGTGATGGTTGTTCCAGGCCCCTTGGATTTCAATCTTCTCTTGGGGCGCGACTACACCTATGCCATGGGAGTGCTTGTCTCCTCCCTTTTTCGTGTGGTCTGTTTTCCACATGAAGGACGGATCGTGACCATTGATCAGCTTTTGTTCTTTGGTCCTGATATGGCAGCTGGCCCGCCATCAACCCTTCCTGGTTTTTATCCACCCGTTGTATCTGCCCCACCGCAGGTCAACTATGTGGCTACCTACCCCGTGCCTGTACCCAGTGATAGTGCTATTGTGCATCGTGTGCTAAGGGCATTGGGTCCTGATTTCCAAGATGTTGTTCTCCCATCCAGTGTAGAACTCTTGGAAGCGATGACTTCTTGTTCATTATGATGAGGTCTATTGGAGCACAATTCGCTTTCTTGTTTCAAGATCCTTAAAAAATGAAACAAGCTGGTTGGAGCAGAATTCGTTTTCTTATGTCAAGCTCCTTAAAAAATGAAACAAGCTTGTTGGAGCAGAATTCGTTTTCTTGTGTCAAGCTCCTTAAAAAATGAAACAAGGTCATCGGAGCAGAGTTCCTTGTCTTGTGTCAAGCTCCTTAAAAAATGAAACAAGGGTGTCCAGAGGATAGTTCTTTTAATGTGTCAACCTCATTAAAACAATGAAACACATTCTCGTTCAATTCGAGTCTTTGTTAAGATCTCGTAAAATCCCAGTTGAGTCTTTCTCTTGATCTCGTAAATTGAACCTTCACTCCATTTTCCTTTCATATGGACTGAAGCTTGGGGGGCATGTACCTCGAATTGAGTCACCATGCTGGGGGCATGCTTACCTTTTCAAGCATAGTTTGTTTCCATTTCAAGCTTGTGTAAAAATGAAACCGGTTTCAAGCATAGTTTACCTTTGTTTCAAGCTTGTGTAAAAATGAAACCAACTTCAAGCAGAGTTTCCTGATTTCAAGCTTGTCTAAAAATGAAACCTTTCCCATTTTACCTCTTGTGATTGCCATTTTATCAGCCTATTTTTGCCAGATGAGCCTTGGTTTTCTCACTCCATCATCATTATCTGCTTGGCCGATCATATGCCTTCACTTGGTTGTTTCACCCATTCCTGAGGAACCGCTGCGATGAGTGGTCTTGTTAGCCAACCTCTTAACCTTTACTTGTTTGAGCAGTTCCACCATCACCGGAACCAGTTGCTACCCTTTATACCACTCGTTCCTCCAGGAGGAGTCAACTTTCAGCTCTTTTCTGACTCTCTAAACATGAAAAGATTGCTAAGTCCCTTGTCGTTTTGATCTCGTTAAAGTGGCCACGAAACGACAACTACCCAATATACGTTTACCCCTTTTTCGGGCTGGGATAGATTATTTATGAAAAAAGAATACCCTAGCCTATCGCGGCTAGGAGGTTTTCTTAGACATAGTTTTCTACCTTTTCGGGTTTGAGGAACTACTTACGAAAAGGGACTGTTGGAGTTTACTTTTCTGCTGTCTTTTCAAACTCTCTAAACATGAAAATACGCCGAGTTCTTCCTTTGTCAGACTCGTTAAACCCTAATGACATCGGATCCAGTCGTAATGACGATATTCGAGTTCCTCCTTCCTAGGGCTTGTTAAATGTACTAGGATGGATTCGTCTAAAGGGCGAACTTATATGACAAGCATATGCTATCCCCTTCAAGCTTGTTTTCAAAAATAATTGGGGTACTTGCCAGAAATGGTGGGGAAAAATGGAACCAGCATCAATGTCGTGTCGGCAGTATGTCGCTCTTGAACATGGCACTTGTTTTCATTCGTGTCGGGTTAGGGACATCTCATCTCGTTTTCCACTTGCCTTTGTGGGTTTGGGTAATCCCTTTTGACCTCTCATCTGCTCTTTGCTTCGTCATCATGATCTCTGATCTTTTGATGTCAAATACTGCCAAACTCACTGTCGTGCCGCCATATGTTCAAGAGAAGTTGACCTCTGCAAAAATTCCAACCTTCCTTTGATTCTCATATGATCCTGATTCACAAATATATTATGTTCCTCTGTCTCGTGTCGATGATGTGGGAAACACTATGGCCCACCTTCGATCAAGGTCACTTCCTGTCGACATCAGCTCATTATCCAGGAAGCTGATCTAGAGACTCCCTTCTGGTACCTTGGAGCCTGCATGCCTCAACATGTGTTCTTTGGCGCTGTCAATGAGGTTAATTCTCCTCCACTGGCTCCTCATCGAGGGTGATTCTACTGTTCAACGCCAGCTCATCGATTCACACGTCGGGACACCATAGTACCTTGAGGGCCATTGTCATTATTGGTGGTACCTCTCGCGTCTGTTAACAACTTTCATCATTGGCTGGTAATCAGGCGATGTTCTTGCATGTTCGACTTCAGCTCACTTATTCGTATGCTTGAACTTGTACTTTGTTTGGGTCGAGATGGAGCGCAAGACCTTGGATTTTTTCTATTAGAATCCAGGTTTCAATTTTGTGGATTATTATGATTGGTTACATGACTCATTCATTGGATGGTTGCGACCATACCTGAGTCTATTTATCGATCCTCACTGGATGGCTGCGTCCATACCTTGGATCTGGATTATTGTATACTCTGTTACGGATGGCTACGCCCATACCACATATATCATGTATTTGAGATATCAGTTGTACTTCTCTACGCAGGTTTTCCGACAACAGTGTTTTCAGTTGGACACGTTCTCGTAAAGCATTTCACCCCTCTCTCTCTTTCGGGCCTCATGCTCTAGGGGGCATCTGTTACACAACAATTTGTCACCGTACCTGCAATTCCCCGTCCCGCACATTGGAGGGCTTATTCTGTGACTTGTGAGCAGTGACATGATCTGAAAACACTTTCATGGCATTCCCCTAGACATGGACTTTCATTCCCCTGAAGACATCTCCTTGTGAAAAACCCTAAAAATAGCCTTTTCATCCTTGGCGTGACTATCCAGTGTTATATTCGCACCAATGGGGGAAATCTTCTAAAGTGGGCGTGCCAATTGGCGCTCTGTCTCAGAGTCGCACTCGCGCGAGGCTTAATAAAGGGTGTTTTAAAAAAAATAAATGGCGGAAGATTGACTTTAACCAATTCCTAAACTGGTCTCTAAATTGAGTTTGGGAGGTTGGCTCCGGATCTCCATGTAGAGGAAATAGTTTTCCACCTCTCATGGAAGCTTCCTTGAGGATAGGGCCAATCCCATGATTGTAGCGATCCCAACTCCCCTTCCACCATCTATATAATCTTGCCATTTTTTTTTGCAAGCTAGTCTCCAAGAGTCTCCAAGAGTCTCCAAGAATCTCCAAGAGCCTTCATAGCCTAAAGAATGCTGCAAGAGCTTTGATAGTCCTCATAGTGCCAAATCCATAGCAAGGAGATTGATGATCGAAGAGAGAGGCTTGTCCCCATTCCCGACAAGCTTTACCGAGACGTATTCCACTGACGACCCGCCGAAGGAAGGTTCAGCGTCAGAGCCAGGTTGTATTTTTCTTTGATGAATTAATGATAAGCGACTATTGGTTATGGTTCCACTCGTATTGTTCATTATGATCATGAGTTGTGTCTTCTCTGACTAATACATAATTGCATATATCGAGTTTTACGCTTGTATTTGTCGTGTTTCTTGTGTGTGCAGGTGTTCGATCGCGGCAAGCGAGAGGATTGTGATCTGCTGGAGCAAGGAAACGGGAACATCATCTTCTCTACGAACAACAATGTTGGACTTAAGGTAGGCCTTCTTCGCAAGTTGGTTTATTGTAATTAGGAACCTGCGCCTTAGCGTGATACGATTGTTGCTAGACCTGATTTGGGCTAGTAGGGATTTCCTCTGTCCGCAGAGGGGGTTTACCTGTACAACAAGGGGATTCCAAGGTGGAAGGTGGAAAGAAGGGATTTAAGTATGAAGGTAATAAAAAAGAAAATGAAGGATACACATGCATTTTCTTAGGATCCTAGTGTAAATGTGTTTTCTTATCAAGGTATGATTTTATTGGGCCTAAATTATGGCTTTATTTTGATTAAAAATGAAAAAAATTCCCTATCATGAAATTCCTTATCTTTGCTATAACAATAATTAAGAGGTTGGGGTGTCGTTAGGTGTAGGATCTTTCATAATTCAAGCACTCATAATGTTATGAATGTGTATATTGATGAGAAATTCCTATTATCCACAATATCTACGAGGCTAAGGCTTCCTTAGAAAATCTTGTTCCAATGGAGAAGTGGGGTAAGAGTCACAAAAGATCTCATAGGTCTAGATATAGTCTTAGGCATGGGATAGAAACCTTTATAGAGAAGGGAGGACAAAATGAAGGAAGCTTGATGATGAACATGAGTTATACATTCGTTATTGGAAGAAAGTCTTTAATGTTAGTTGAAAAAAAAAGAGCCATCAAAGAGGTTAGGGAGACGAGACAAATGACAATAAATTGGATCCTTAGAGTATGAAAGATCCAAGAGAGGTTCTTCAAGTGAACATACTATCTTTGAATGTTAGAAGGGTTGGATGCACTCTAAAGAAGTTAGCCTTGTTGTTTTTTTTCTTTTTCTTTTTATAAATATGATGTTATTTTATTTCAAGAACTTGTGTGTGCTAGAAATAAATTAGTAGAAGGATTGGATCCCCAAAATGCTAAGGGGTTGGGGAAAAGGGTGTTTTCTTTATGTGCAAAGGATAAATAGAATTGGAATACTCATGGAAACTAGGCATGGATTCTAAAAACTAGGATGAAATGTATGCTCTCTTCCATGGCATCATCATGGCTCAATCTTTACCAATTATATCTCTAATTATAATGGGTGACTCTAATAACTCCATATGTCATCTTGCTTTGGGAACCTTTCTTTTGGACTCCATGCTTCTCTATATTTACACAATAATTTCGAGATCGCTCTCTTGGATTCCTCACATTCAAGTCAAGCATGGTTTAAGAGACCTAAACAGGGCAATAGACAAGTTAGCAAATCAATCCTTATCTCTCCCTCCTAGAACTTTGAGGGTCAATGAAATCTTGTAGGAAGCAACATTGCCTTAGAATTATGATGACGATTTTGATTTTTTTTTTTTGCAATAGCTCTAGGTGGTGCAATAGGGAAACACTCAAGGCAATGAGCACAAAATCCCTTTTGTGAAACTCAACCCAATATGCCCCAGCTAAATTTCCTAATCTTAATCGAGTAGTTGTTAATGAAACTTTGATCACTATAATTGACTAGGAGTTTGTCCTTATTATATTTTGATCCAAACTAAATGTTATTGTGTTCATGGAATTTTCTATAGATTGTATATGTATGTCTTTTTTTGGAACTTAGTATTAGGATCAAGGCACATCGAGTCTGGCCATACTAGTGTAGTCTTAAAACCATTTGCAATATTTTCTCTTGCAAACTTATGGGTATACCTCATATGTGCCTTGACACATTTTTTGCTAATATAATCTTACCCTATTATTGTTGAAAAGGGAAAAAATGAAAAAAAAAATAGTAAAGGTCTTATCTTCATTTTTTTTTTTCACTTGTAGTTCATGAATCCAATGCGCCCGCACACAGAGGTACCTGCTACGTCCACAGAAAAATCTCAGCAGACCCACCCGAGGGGATCTAACCATCGGCCTTACACGCGAGGCCTAATCCCAAGGGCATCAAGGAGATTTGAGCCTGTGACCTCCCAACTGGAAAAGTACTTAGCAGCGGGGACTTGACCAATTGAGCTAACTCTTGGGGCTCTAAAGGTATTATCTTCATATTTAAAGGACTGGACCTTTTGCTCCTCGAATGCAAATGGCCCAACATGGACCCAATTTCTACTTTTATCTTACAAGCAAGAATATAGGTGGAACGTAGGTAAAAGTAGTTAGGAAAAGTGCTTAAAATTATTAATTTATATGAGTGTTTTGTGGAGAGGAAAAAATTATGGGAGATATTGATTGGTCAAGGAGGCTAAGGGTGACAATGTTATTTGAGATGGTGGAGAGAAGGTTTAAAATTGACTTTGAAGATATGGGAGATCTGGGGATAAATTGCTAGAATGAATTCAATAATAGATTTATTTTAATCATATTTTTGAGAAATTGAAGCCATCAAATGTCAAGTTACTTTCAGTAATTCATACCTAGATAAATTTGAAAAGGGGCGAGGGGAGGGAATATCCAATCTAGATTATTTTTAGGTGGTTGAAATAATTGTAGAAGAAACAAATGAAATGAATCTGTGGATGGGTAATGGAGAGTCTTTAGACCACTTTCCCATTCTTCTCCAACTTGAATACGAGTCCGAGAAACCATCGATACCTTTTAAATTCAATCACACTTGCTTAAATAATGGAAAATTTAGAGAAATAACATTGCATAATAGGCATAAGTATGATAGCACCATAGGGAATCCAACACTGCTTTAGTTTTTCAAAAACCTAAAAAGAGCAAAGAAGCTAGTAATGGACCTAGCAAGAACAAAATTTAAAGAAAACCAAAAGGATTTGAAGGACGTTGAGGAAGAAATATCTAGAATGTTTGAAAATAATATTAAAAGATATTTTTCTAAACAAAAATTCTAGAGAGGAGTCTCGAGGAAAAATTTATTTGCTAGAAAAAGAGGAAAGAATGTAAACACAATATTGAAAATTGAGACGCAAGATGGCATTATAACCACCCCTCCCACATTTATCCAGTTTCATCAGGTTGTCGGGGTAAACATGAGAGGAAGAGCTACTAGGACATGACCCGACCTTCTAGATCCCATTAAGGAAGTGGGGTCGACTATTGAAGACAAACTAACATCTCATAACATCCTACAGGGGCTACACGTCACTCATAGGATAAGTAACCACCCTAGGTGGCCCAAACCCGAGTTGAATACCCTTTTCTCTAACCTAGGTCCTCAACCACACCCACATCAAGGCCTCCATGTGATTGGAAGCCTCCAACTACATGCACAAGCCTACATCTATGTGGTTGCAATTAAATTTCCCAATTAGGGCATGGGGTCCCAGATCTAAGCTTAGATTCCAGAATTGACCTCCAAACCACTTCCCGAGAACTTCTGTAACTTTTTAGAATTAGTAATGACCTATGACAATGTTAAACATACAAACTTGAAGGAATAACTTGACCTAGACTACCTATAACATAATAGGCATTTCGTCAAACACATGGCAAGCATGTAAGCTACATGTCATGAATGCATATATGATCATAAAAGTTCGAGAATCATTGAGAAGGCCATATTACCTCTCCATATAGCTGCAAAAACACTTATTATTCCATACATTCATCAACCGATCAATAGCTAAACAATTCATAACAAAAGCCATAGAAGATACACATCATATAAACAAAATATAACCAGAAAATAAACAACATATAAACCATGGCATCCCAACCATAATATCACCAACATATTGCCAAAAAATATACATGAATCACAATATAAGAATAAATCTCATTAACATATGAAATTACCAACCCATTTAGAGACTTCCACATACCACCATAACATAGATTGGGTTGAATCAAAACCCTCTTTCATCCAATCACCATGTGCCATATTCCAAGCATGAATGTTGAACTCAAGATAAAGGAAACAACTTAGGGATTCCTAGAGAGGATTATTACCTCCACCCTCCTTCTCATGATCTTGCCAAAACCGATCGAAGATCACATAAGCAAACATATATAAATAACCAAGGCTTTCCAAAGATTAAACACCTCCACCTCGGGATTTTATCACAATCTGCCAAAGCTGAATCAAGGATTATAGGGCCCAAAAGCTTGGATGCATCATAATTTCTTCATTGATACCTTGAGGAATTTTCCTTTCTCCACCCTTAGGCTTTGCCATGTATCTCGTTATTACCAGTCAAGGTATTCCTAGGCCTTCGGGAATTTTCCTGAGACCACCTCCACCCTAGATTCTAACACCTTCCAGCAATTCCAAAGCTCAAAACCAAGAATAATCCCATCACATCATGGTTATCCGGAAATGGAAAGGCAAGGTTGAAAACCACTATCAAAACTTAACAAAACCATGCCATCGACAACAAAAGAACCAAATACACACATGCATATTGCCATGCATTCACCTGTATGTGCCACTCGAATCGGTACATGCAACCTATAACTGCCAGGGTTAGTGCTGAATTTGATTGATCAACTTTTCCTTGCTTGTCCCTTGCTTCCTTTGCTTCCATTGCTTTCCTTTCTCCATTGATAAAGTGCTCGAGATTGATCTATGTGTGCAAGAGTATGAGAGAATAGAGAGATATCCAAGCTCAAATTGCCAAAAGCTTGAACTAACAAAAGTTGTGCATTGATCCTCAAAGCCTTTTTATTATTGAGCCTCTATTTTCTCCAATTTCCTCTATTTTTCCTTCAATTTTCCTCGCATAAAAACTTGTGACCTTTCATCTCCCTTTTCTCCTAATTTCCTTTATTTTCATAAATAAATGCCAATTAATGCTTATTTTCCTTTTCAAAACCTTTGTCAATGCATTTGCCAATTTCCTTAGCTATAATAAATTGAAATGAACACCCACTAAGATGTTTTTCCCAACATTCAGCTTGGAATACGTGTCCCTTGACCTTGGTCTCATTTTGCCTTTATTAACTTTATTACACAAACTTTTAACCCGGGGTTATTACAAACCCCTCCCCCTTAAGGTAACACCGTACTCAGTGTTCTATGACACCTGTGACTAGCAAAACCGTTGAAAATTAAAACATACTTCCCATAGAGCTTTATAACTTAGCTCTATGTAATATTTACAATGAACAATGTATTGAAAAGCAAAACCAACATGAAAAACATGAAAACATGACAACCATACCACTTATTGGAGCTTTATAACAAACCTCAATGTGGTATTTAAAATGAAAATCAAACATAAATATGTACATATACCAAAACTCCTTTACCTCAACCAACAAACAATGAAGGATACATAGCCCACATTTGATCATCCATCTCCCATGTAGCTTCATCGGGCCCAAAGTGCTTCCATTGCACTTTAACTTGCTCAATTGCTTGGTTCCAGAGCATGAGCTATTTCTTGAGAATGTAAAATTTTGTGATCCATATCATATTAAAATAAATCTTTCGGGAAATCACATGAGAGATTTTTTAATCGATGCATTTCGAACTACTGAATGTAGTTCATCATCAGGATAATGAAGACTGGATGATCCGACTATCCATATATATAGGTTTTGACTGTTGCTTTTTCTCTACATGATATATATATATATGGATAGTAGGATCAGTCAATCTTCATTATCATGATGATGAACTACATTCAGTAGTTCGAAACGCGTTGGTTAAAAAAATCTCTCATGTGATTTCCCGGAAGATTTATTTTAATATGAGCTATTTCTGTTGCAATATGCACTAAGGTTTCTGCTGGAATTATCCTTTTGGTTCCACCTACAATACATACCAATCAATCACATGATCAACATCCTTCACATATATTTTAAGCAATGAAACATGGAAAACATCATGGACTTTCACTATCGACGATAGTGCAAATCTGTAGGCCATTGGTCTAATCCACTCAATGATATCAAAAGGCCCATAATACCGAGGTGCCAACTTGACACAAGATCCAATCTGCAAGGATCTCTTCTTGGGTTTGATGTGTAAGTACACATGCTCCCCAACCTTAAACTACTTAAACACCTTATGCTGATATGCACAACTCTTTTTCCTGTCCTGTGCTACCTTTAGATTCTTTTTGATAAACTATATTTCATGTTCCATCCAGAATCTTGTTGACCCTCTCTGTTTGTCCATCTATCTATGGATGATATGTTGTACTGAAGGAAAAATATGTAACCAAACCTGCAAATAACTCCTTCCAAAACCTAGAAGTGAACTTGGCATGTCTGTCAGATACAATCTTCTTAGGAATACCATGCAATCTCACTATCTCCTGGATGAAGACATAAGCTACCTTACTAGTTGAATTCGTGACTTCACTAGAAATAAGTGAGCTACCTTGGTCAAGTTATCAACCAAAACCATGATGGAATCATTATTTCTAGATGTCCTTAGCGAACATGTGATGAAATCCATGGAAATGACCTCCCATTTCCATTTTGAAATCAGAATTAGTTGTAATAGAACACCTGGATGCTTACACTCTACTTTCACCTATGACAATCCAAATCAGAATTAGTTGTAATAGAACACCTGGATGCTTACACTCTACTTTCACCTATGACAATCCAAACACCTTGCGATGAAATCAACTACCTCTTTCTTCAGATTCAACCAGTAGTAAAACTTCTTCACAACTATTAGAGTCTTTTGATATCCTGGGTGGCCTGAATATGGTTTAACATGAAATTCCCTCAAGATAATCTTGTTGAGTTCATTGTTGTCTGGCACATAGATCTTATCCCTAAATCTCACTAAAACATCTGTCGTGAGATGATAGTCCACATCTTGTTCACCTGTACCATGCTGCTATAACCTGTACTTAAGCTCCATCTACCTGTCATCTTGTTGTCTTTCATGTAAGATCTGATCCTATAAATTTGTCCCATATGAAATCATAGTTTCTATATGTACTTGTACTCTTTTGCTAAGATCATTTGCAACATTGTTCTCCTTACCCTTTATGTACCTAATCTCGAAATCAAACTCACTAAGCATGGCTAACCATCTAACTTACCTGGAATTCATATTAGGTTGGTCAAACAAGTACCTCAATCCATCATGATCACTCATCAATACAAAATTCCCGCCAAGAAGATAGTGCCTCCATATCTTCAATGCACGAATGATCTTTGCCAACTCAAGATAATGTGTCACATAGTTTTACTCGTGCTCATTTTGTTTCCTTGACTCATATCATACCACCTGTCCCTCTTGCATCAGAAATCCACCAAGTCCTATTTTGCAAGCATCTGTACACACCACAAACTCTTTAATTGGATCTGCAACCTTTAGAACTAGAGCGTTCGTAAGCAACTTCTTCAACTACTCAAAATTGGTTGCACATTCCTCTATCCATTCAAATTTATTTCCTTTCCTATGCAACGATGTAATAGGATAGGAAATCTATGAGAAATTCCTGATGAACCTCCTGTAATAACCCGCTAACTCCGTGAATGATCTGACCTCATACACATTCCTAGGAGCTGCCCATTCCATGATAGATTTGATCTTTTCAGTATCCACTTCTATGCCTTCATTGGAGACAACATGCCCTAAGTAATGAATATTTCTCTGAAAGAAACTGCATTTACTGAGTTTGGCATACAATTGATGTTCTCTTAGCAATATTAACATTGCTACTAGATGTTTTGCATGCTCTTACTTATTCTTAAAATATATCAATATATCATCAATGAATAAAATCTCAAACTTGTCGAGATAAGGATGTAACACACTGTTCATCAAACACATTGTAACAACCCTCGGAAAAATTCATGTAAAAAATATAAGAGCTTGGTTGATGGGACACATATTCCAAGTTGAATGTTGGGAAAAACATTCTAGCGGGTGTTCATTTCGGTTTATTATGGCTAAAGGAAATGGTTAATGCTTTAGAAAGGAAAAGTGGCATTTATTTATGAACATAATGGAAATTAGGAGAAAATGGAGGTGAAAGGTCGTAGGTTGCATGTGAGGAGGAAAATGAAGGAAAATAATGGAAAATAAAGAAAATAAAGGCCTCATTAATAAAAAGGCTTATGGGGATCAGTTTGTAAGCTTTTGTTAGTGAATTTTTGGAGCTCTCTCACTATTCTCTCTCTCTCTCTCTCTCATACTCTTGGATACTTAGAGTTTTCTGGATAACTCTTGGAGAGTGTGGATACTTGGTGATTTGGAGCAAGAAGGAAAATGAAGAGCAGGAAAGCACAAGTGGACATTAGGATCAGCAACTACAATGAGATTTGATTGCAGGTACCAAGTTTCATGTATGTTTTCCTCACTAGTTTTGGCATGCATGGGTGTGCATGTGGATTTTCCTAGCCTTGCCATTTCTTGGACAACCATAGTATTGTGGGTTTATTTCCATTGATCATTTTCTGGTTGGTTCTCATGATTCATTTATATGTGGGTTGAGTTATTGGTTCCTAGAAGCCTTGGTTGGACAAATGCTTTGGAAGCCTGGCGGACAACTGTGGGTTGAGTTACTAGTCATGGAAGCCTTGGTTGAACAAATGCTCTGGATGCCGTAGGTGGGTTGGGTTACTAGTCCTAGAAGCCCTGGTTGGAAAAACGATTTGGAAGCCCTGTAAGAGTTGGGGATGAGTTACTATTCCTTGAAGCCCTGGTTGGAAAAAACACTCTGGAGCCCTGGACAACTTGGATAGAGACTAATCCATGATGGTTAGTGATGTTCGACCGTGAGGTGGAATCACTGGTTTGGGGTTGAGACAGTTTGGTCTTTGGAGCCCCGGTTTGGTGTTGATTGATGTGTTTGATAAATTCCCACATTCATGGCTGGAATATGGCACGTGGGTGATTGGCTGAAGTGAGACTTGGCTCAACGAATCTATGGTCGAGTGGAACGTGGAAGTCCCATCTCCAGTTGGTTTTTACATTAAGTAATGAAGAGCTCATTCCTCTGGTATTCTGCATGCAAATGTATTAGTTTATGTATGGATTCCATTGATGTTGTATCCATTGTATTTTTGTTGTTATTGTGTTGGTTATAGGCATGTATTCGATCAATGATGATGTATGGAATTATCCATGTTTTTACCTGTAAATGAATGCACCATGTATATATGGTTAAATAGATTATATTGTAGCTTATGATATAGGGGAGAAATTCTTCTTAGCGATTCTCAAATAAGTAAGAGACCCATTTGTTTAAATATGTTGTTTATAGCTGTAGATGCATTGTTTGTGACATGTTTGACGAAATGCCTGTAATGACCGAGAGGGGTCTAGATGAGTTATTGATTATGTGATTGCTTCCACACATTTGTTTAAATGTTATTTATCATCTCCTACAGTTTCATGAAGTTCTGGGTGGTGACTTGGGCTCTGGGGCTAAAACGAGGCATAAATCCTGGAGTTGCAAGCACAAAACTGACCAAACCGGGCCCTAGCCACTACCTTTCCTTGGCATGCCCACGGCTATAGGGATTTGGCCACTACCTTTCCTTGGAATGCCCGCAGATAATGATCCATATTTATGCAAGAATGCAATAAAATACATAAATAGACATAAACACAAAGATGTAGCGGAAATAATACTTCACTTCATTAATATCATATAACATAAATATGCTTATAGACATAACGGAAATAAACTAGCTAGGGCGCTGGTAGCTTATCTCTAAGAAGGGATGTGGTGGCTACAAGCCTCTGAACTGTGTTACAATGAGGCCCGAGGGCCTATTTATTATTGAGAAACAATGGAAAACCCTAAACATCCAAAAACTTAACCCTAGGAGATGAAGCGCCAAAACTATGGGCCCCGTTTGGGTAAATAGGTGTTTTAACTTCCCAGGGACGTAACTTTGGCATACAATCTCCATTTGACGCGCACCATACCTCATTAGAAATATCTATCCGAGGAATACAAATTTTCATGTGAGAAACATCGGTCTACGAACTCATGTCACTCCCGATTTTCCCAAAAAATGTTGTTTAGGGCCTAAAAATGGCTCCAGAAGTTTAGGACCCCAAAAAACTACTAAAAATAGTAAGTTGTGTTGAAAATGAAAAAGTAAAAAAACTAAAGGTGGGGGTTCAAATTGAATAGGTGAGTGGCCACCAATATCCACCTGGATCATTAGGGCCGTCAAATGGATCCGCAAGTTCAGGACCTGAAAACCTGCTAAAATAGTAAGTTGTGCTTAAAGTGAAAAACTGAAAGAATTGATGGTGCGGGTCCAAATGGAACAGGTGGGTGGCCACCAATATCCACCTGGATCATCTAAGGCTCAAATTGGTCAAAAAGTGAGTATCCCTCAGGGTTTAGGGGTCTAGGAGGTTGGGATACCTCCTAGGGATGTTGTTGATGTTTTGCAAGGTTTGTTTGTCATGTTTCCATCGGTTCCACTTCCTCAAGGTAATCTAGGAGGTTTAATATCATATTAGTAGCCTCTCGTCACATGTTTACCCCGGTTGGCCAGTTACTTGGGTAGATGTGGGAAGAGGGTGTTACAGAGTGGTATCATAGCATGGTTCAACCCTTGGACTGGATGGGTAGTGTGTTGATCATGCATTTATGTTGGTTGCATTATGTGTTTAGTATGCTTGTGGTCTATATGTGCTTGTTGCATCTGTGTTGTATTGGCCATGGTGGTAGTGGTGTCGCCATGGAAGTGCTAATGGCGTTGTTGTCAACATGTTGTCATGAGTGTATGATTGGTTATGTGTTTCTCATGCTTGTGTATTGTCTATGCACGCTTGCTCACATATCATTACATATTGTACATTCATTGCTTGCTTATGCTAGGGTTACATATTGGTCATGCTTCAGTGTTATCCATGTATGCTTGCTTGTGTGATGTCATATGTTGAGCATGCATTGGTAGTTCATGATTAGTTGTACATGTCAAGTGGGTGCATATAGTCAAGTTTGCATTCGTTTGGTGAAGGTTGTTGTGCATAAGGTCATTGTATGCAATTAGGTCATCATGATGCTATTGGTATGTTATGATGCTAATGTGTTGGCTGAGATAGAGTAGGATATGTAGATCATTATAGTGACATTGCAAAAATTGACTTTGGGGAAAAAGCAAAACTTCCTACAAGTTTGTAAGCTTGGCATGCAAGTATGTGATTCATGGTTGTTGTAAGAATTAGGGTTAATTATATGTTTTTCATTCCATTGTTAATTTGGTTACATGTAGGACAAAATGCTAGTTCATCAACATAGTCATACGCATTATGGTTATGAGTATTCCTTTCATTCTATTGATGTTATGGTTGCATACATTATAGATGCTAGTTGATTAGTACGGTTATATGTGTAGAAATTATATAAATTATGTGTTATATGTCCAAGATTCTCCTGATCTCACACTATTTTAACTTCATTCAAAATACAAAATCTATTCCACCATTGATCATTTGCAGAAATTAAATCAAGATTGCAATGCACACATGAAACAATAAAAATTCACACACATTAACACAATTGTTTAACGGGAAAGCCTAAAGCTAAAAACCCCAACTATCTGCATATAATATATGTCATAGAGATCATGTAACAATCCTCATACAAAGCTGATCATATCAATCTCTCAGTACAATACAATCTCTACACACTAATCAGGCCCGATCTTGCAAATCCATGCACTGATCTTTACCACCTGCTAGCCTGCCTCTACTGCGCAATCCCTGCTGAAGAATGGCTCTGAATGAGTTCGAATTACTCCAGCCTTGCTCATGAATCCTCATTGGCATCTCCACTGAGTGTTGGATGCAATCAATGCATCACGATAGTCACAACTGATAGTCACACTTGCCCTTTCACCTATCTCTCCACTGAAACTGCCATGCACTGTAGTTAACTGATGTATTTTTCAGTTGATTAATGAGTTATTATTTGTGAATTAATTAACTAATTAATTCACTCCACTCTCACTATTGTATCAATCAGTTATAATAGCTCAACTGAGTCTAACTGAGTTAAACTAAATACAACTCCACCAACTACTTCTCCAGCTCCACCAAACTCTGCCACTTGAGTTCTAACTGAGTCCTCCATGCAATAGCTCCAGTAAACCCTCAGGAATAGCGTAATTCCTTCTGTTAGCTGTTGTGCCACATCTGTGCACTTAATTAAAGTGCTCCAAGAGAATAAGATAATATTTAGAGTCCAAATATTATTAAGAGCTAATAATATTCGACATATCTATTTTTAAACTGGCAATCTAAAAAGAGACTCCGCCCAATATGTCTAAAAATAAGAGTCCATCTATTTTTCCAACTTGACCAACCATCCACAAATAGCATCCTGTAACTCATAGAATATTATCAACATGTCTAAAAATAGACTTTGCGCCAAAAATAGCCTACGGGCCCACTTAGTGAAGGTGACTCTTTTCACTAAGCTCATCATCTTGTTGAATCAAACATCCTCTCTGTGAATGCAGGATTATACCACCCAGTCTGTCTCTATAATTATTCGAATTTGCTCTGTTGAGCACCTTCGTCGAGAATATACATACGATCCTCTGTGGAATGTAAGAAAGCAACATGATCTTCCTCTGCACACAATCTCTGGTATGATGGTATCAGATGTCAATATGTTTAGATATATCATGAAATACTGGATTAACCGAGAGTTTAATGCAACTCTGATTATCACAATATATCACAATAGGATCTAAGTGAGAACCAAACAAACCGACCAGGATCTTCCTCATCCATATAGCCTCGCATGCAGCCAAACTTGCTGCCATGTACTCGGCCTCCGCTGAATTGAGTGCCACAGATCTTTGTTTCCTGTTGTACCAAGAAACTGTTGTAGATTTGATACTGAAAATCCCTGTAGATGTGCTCTTTCTGTCCATTGGGCTTTCTGTCCAATCTACATCCGTGAAGCCATGCAATTTCACCTCATCCAACTGTCTATACCACAATCCATACCTAGATGTGCCCCTGAGATACCTCAGGACATGCTTGCCTACCTTCCAAAAGAGCTTGGCAGGCTTCACCATCGCTTGTGAAAGCTGGTTCACAGCATAGCATATGTCCGGTCGTGTATTGACTAAATACATGAGCGAACCAACCAACTGTCCATAAATAGTGGCATCCACTACCTCTGCCGATGTATCATCCTCTTTCCTCTAACCACCAGGAAGAGGAGTGTCGATAGGCTCGCAGCCTTGCATGTGAAACTTCTCCAGAGCTCCCGGGAATACTTGCCTTGAGACATAAACAGTCCACTTTTCCGCTTCCAAATTTCCAATCCCAGGAATTAATGAAGGAGGCCCAAGTCCTTCATCTCAAAATCCTTTGCAAGATCTGCCTTGCATGAGTGTATCAACAGTTCATCACCCGTTAGTATTAAATCATCTACATAAAGCACAATGATCAAAAGCTTACCCTCCACCACAATCTGGTATAGGTTTGGATCTACCTCACTCTTGGCGAAACCAAGTCCGGTGAAATAACTGTCTATCCGTGTGTACCAACCACGAGGTGCTTGTTTCAGCCCATACATCGCTCTTTTGAGCCTGCACACATGCGACTCACTGCTGAAGATTTCGAATCCTTCAGGATGCTCAATGTACACCTCCTCCTCAATTATTCCATTGAGGAACACAGTCTTCACATCCATCTGATGAATGTGCCAACCCATATGCGCTGAGAGAGCAAGGATGGTCCATATGGAAGAATACCTTGTGACAGGTGCAAAGGTTTCTTCATAGTCGATCCCCTCGATCTGTGAGAAGCCCTGGGCAAAAAATCTTGCCTTATACTTCTCAACGCTCCCATCAGCAGCTTGCTTCATTTTGTATATCCATCTCGAAACTATCACTGATTTCCCTTCCGGCCTTGGGACAATCTCCCATGCACTGTTTCTGAAAATCGAATCATACTCTTCCACCATGGCAACTACCCATGTGGGATCCTCCACAACTTCCTCGAAAGAGGATGGCTTCGTCACTATACACTTTCTCATCAAAGGCATGTATCCAGTAAATCAGTCAGGTGACTGTCTCTGTCTGCGTTGTGATGTAGGAACTCCTACATTTTGCACTGCATCAAGATTCAGTCGCTCAGCTTCTATAGTGCGCTTCCGCCCTCTAATTTTTGGCGCTGCATGAGTGGTTTCTTCCACTCCATGAACCTCCTCTTGTGGCTGATACACATCTTGAGGCTCATCTTTAGGAACAAGTAGCTCCTCCTCTGCATGCAAGTGTAGCTCCCTCTCAAGCGACAACTTCATGGCCCCCAGCCTCATGAAATTTGATATCCGCGTGTACGACGGTCATCAGTATGGAAAATACACGATAATTGTGGGGTGTTTAAGCAGTACCCCGCAGGCGACCTCTGCGGTCGGCTCCAGCTTCTTCCTGGCATCCTTCGTCACATGAATGTAAATAGGTGAGCCAAAAATCTTCAAATGAGAAATATCAGGCTTCTTACTAGAAAACGCCTCTTCGGGTGTACTTGTGCCAAGTACTTTATGAGGACAACGGTTTTGCACATAAACCACAATGTTGCATGCCTCAGCCCACAAGTGTATGGGAAGGCCCTGATAATGCAACATCTCCCGTGCAACACCCACGATCGTTCTGTTCTTTCTCTCTGCGACCCCATTTTATTGTGGGTTATGAGGCGCTATGAGTTCTCTTCGAATTCCTTCTTTGCTACAGAAGTCTTTGAATTCGCCAGAGATATATTCACCACCATTATCGCTCCTTAGAGCTTTCACTTGCTTCCCCGACTCTTTCTCAACCAGCGCCCTGAACTCACAAAACTTTGAGTATGTCTCGCTCTTCTTCTGCATGAATAAGATCCAACACTTATGAGAAAAGTCATCAACAAATATCACATAATACATGTTATTTGCTATTGAAGCAACCGAGAAAGGTCCACACACGTCTGTGTGAATTCTCTCAAGGATTGTCGAGGCACGACTATCCTTCTCATGAAAAGTGGTCTTCACAAATTTTCCCAAAGTACATCCCTTGCATTGATCTGACTGCACAAGTTCACCTTTGGGAAGCCCGGTAGAAATCTGCTGCAAAATTTTCAAAGCGCCATGGTGAAGATGGCCCAATCTCCTGTGCCACAATTCGCCTCATCCTGGCTCACCACTCCTTCTGCTTTGCCTTCCATTGCTGCGCAGCCATCTACCTGCAATTGATAAAGATTCTTAACTTGAACCCCTATCCTCCTGGTTTGACCAGTTGTTTTATGTCGAAGGAAGGCTTTTCCCTCGCTAAAAACAACATCATAACCCTTGTCTTCCAAAATCACCATAGACATCAGATTCTTCTTCAATCCTGGAACATGCATGACATCCTTCAAGATGAAAGGTTTACCAGACTCCCTCTCAAAGGAAATGGTCCCGATACCAATCGCATTGTATCTACCATCATCACCCATCTCGATGTGCACTCCAAGATCCTTTTCATCTAGATCACTAAAAAAATCTTTGTCTCCGGTCATATGGAAATACGCACCACTGTCAAGAAACCACACCGAACCCATCACACTTGAAACCAAGCATATCTAGATCACTAAAAAAATCTTTGTCTCCGGTCATATGGAAATACGCACCACTGTCAAGAAACCACACCGAACCCATCACACTTGAAACCAAGCATGCGATCAAAGAAAAATCCAGCTCAAACTACGAGGCTAAGGCCTCTCTAGCTGTAGATCCAACAACCTGCTTATCTTCTTTTTCTGTGGGCAATTAGTGGCGAAATGCCCGTGCTGGTGACAGTGAAAACACTTCACCTTAGACAAATCCTGCTTCTTGCCTTTAGCTTCGAATTTGGAAGATTTCTTCCATTTTCCTTTCTGAGCTTTGGCAGCCAAAGCACAATTTTCTTCATCTTCATTCTTCAATGAAGATCCATCCCTGGTACCACGCCTTATCTCCTCCTGCACAAGATCCGACCAAATTCGCTCCCATCCTGGCAGTTTCTCCCGTCCTTTGACAGAGTCTTCGTAGCTATGCCAACTCTTCAGAAACCCAAGGAGAGCCAAGCTCACCAAGTCTTCTTCATCAATAGTAACCCCCACACTTCCTAGCTCATCCTTGCAGTGGACAAACTTCGTGAGGTATTTTGGTATACTGTCGCCTTTCTCCATTTTTATTTTTCTGAGCTTGTCTTTAAGTGCCAACTTCCTCTAGTCACTTCTGCTTTGGAAAAAGTCTGTCAAAGCCTTTCACATTAAGAATGGAGTGGATTTAACGTGAAGGTTGGACACAATGTGGTCCTTCACACCTTCCAACAAAATCCTTTGACACTTTGCTACCTTCTTTTGCCATGCGTCAAGTGCGGCTGCATCACTAGAAGCAAGCTTCGAAATATCAACATCTATGAACTCCTTCAACCCATTATCATCCAACACCGCCTCCATCCTGTCCTTCCATGCTATGTAATTCGAGCTCCCATCAAGGGCATACTCCAATCGCAATCCGTTGAAAGACATTTCAATGAATGCTCAACTTCGACACCAAGAAAACATTGTAGCAAATTCGAATTCCACCAGCACAAAACTCAACCACTTCAATAATTGCAATCTCCTCCAATGATCAACTGCTCAGATACCATGTAGAAATTATATAACTTGTGTGTTATATGTCCAAGATTCTCTTGATCTCACACTATTTTAACTTCAATAAAAATACATAATCTATTCCACCATTGATCATTTGCGGAAATTAAATCAAGATTGCAATGCACACATGAAACAATAAAAATTCACACACATTAACATAGTTGTTTAACGGGAAAGCCTGAAGCTGAAAATCCCAAATATATGTATATAATATATGTCATAGAGATCATGTAACAATCCTCATACAAAGTTGATCATATCAAGCTCTCAATACAATACAATCGAATCGCTACACACTAATCAGGCCCGATCTTGCAAATCCATGCACCGATCTTTGCCACCTGCTAGCCTGCCTCTACTGCACAATCCCTGCTGAAGAATGGCTCTGAATGAGTTTGAATTAATCTAGCCTTGCTCATTCAATCCTCATTGGCATCTCCACTGAGTGTTGGATGCAATCAATGCATCACGATAGTCACAACTAATAGTCACACTTGCCCTTTCACCTATCTCTCCACTGGTCTCCATTGAAACTGCCATGCACTGTAGTTAAATGATGTATTGTTTAGTTGATTAATGAGTTATTATTTGTGAATTAATTAACTAATTAATTCACTCCACTCTCACTAGTGTATCAATCAGTTAGACTAGATACAACTAGCTCAACTGAGTCTAACTGAGTTAAACTAAATACAACTCCACCAACTGCTTCTCCAACTCCACCAAACTCTGTCACATGAGTTCTAACTGAAGTCCTCCCTTTATGCAGCTCAATTAAACCCTATAGAATAGCATATTCCTTAATCGAAATTTCATTGTGCCACATCTGTCACCACTTGTTAGAAGTGCTCCAAGAGAATAAGATAATGTTTAGAGTCCAAATATTATTAAGAGCTAATAATATTCGACATATCTATTTTTAGACTGGCAATCTAAAAATAGACTCTGCCCAATATGTCTAATAATAGAATTCCATCTATTTTTCCAAATTGACCAACCATCCACAAATAGCATCGTGCAACTCATAGAATATGATCGACATGTCTAAAAATAGACTTTGTGCCAAAAATAGCCTGCGGGCCCACTTAGTGAAGGCGACTCTTTTCACTAAGCTCATCATCTTGTTGAATCTCAACAATATGTACATGTGTTAGATAGTCATGAATGATAGCAACATGTGGTGGTATGCATTGTTATTGTCATTTTATGTTAGATAACTTATATGTCGTTGATGGGCATGTTATATGTTAACTTATTGTTGTTAAATGTTAGTTAACTTGTTTATTAGGGTTATATCATTGATATCTTGATGTTGTATATACCATGCTAGTTTGATTGGCCTATGCAGATGGTTGTGTTTATGAAATTCAGGTATGAGATGATATAGTTGTGATATTGGGTTGTACTAATCTAGACTGGCTGTGCATATGTGATTGTTATGCATGAATGACAATTGTCTAAGAGTTTATGATGTGAACACGTTAGATAGATATTGTTATGGATATCATGGCCTTATTTATGATTAGGGTTGATATGTTGTGAAGTTATATCGTGATTGTGCATACAACATAGCCTCCCCTAGGATAAATGAGGATATGAGTCTTCTTACGTCATATACTTGGTGCTTGAATGTGATTATGTTGTCTATTTGGTGTTTGAGTGATTTGGTGTCTATTATGTCATCTAGTTGATTGATTTAACATGGCATGTTTGCAAGTTGTTTGAATGTTTGATTAATTGCATGATATGAGTATATGTGTCTCTAATATTACATGAAGGAATGATATTACCTTAATATGGTTGTGCTAACACATAAGTGTTGAGATATATGGTATGCACTTAAGTGTAGGTTGGTGATAGTTGTAGCATTATGTATTATGACCGATGAATGTGAGTTGATTGTTGATTATGAAATGGTTGTTAGGCTTGGAAAAAGTTGATTTCAAATTGCTAGATATGTTGTATTGATGTTTGGTACATATGGATGACATGTGTGTTAAGTTACAGGTCAGCATGCTCAGCACAACAAGGTAAGATAACTGGTATGTTGTTATATTTATTTATGCACTGACAGTTATGTGTTTATGGTGATATGATGTAGGGGATTACATGGAAAGAGACTGCCATGAAAATATTAACGAAGGCTCGCGCTGAGCTTTCCTTTGGAAGTATTGGGAACCATGGGGATTGAGTCATGGTGCTTGTTGCTAGTCTTATGCTTTTGGTCCTTTATGATTTTCTCATGCTTTGATTTGCAATTTTGTTTGTCTAGTGCAAGGCCTTGCCACTTTGTTGCAGTGTCGTATTGCTTTTGCTTTTCATGGATTTATTCCTGTTTGTTTCTTGTTCTTACATTTTGTTTGAGAGTCTTGGGGAATTTTTTGGGAAAGAGGAAAGTTGATGGAGCTCAGGAAGAGCTTTGTGGTACCCAACAGGTGATGAAAGACTGGGATGAAGCCCGGTGCATGAGTAAGTGTAGAGGAAGGTAAGAATATGACAGTTGGTTGGACTGGTTGGGTCCATTGGGGTAAATGGACGGTGGAAGAGCAGTTATGAGGAAGATAACAGAAAAAGTAAAGTGGATATACTTGTCGCGTCATATGCCTTTGCTATCTTGGGAACTATTGTTCTCAACGTTGTGCATCTTGTGCACGAATAAAGGATGTTCTCTTAACCTACACCTTATGATATCTAGCGATTGTGTTGTGATCATGATTATGTTGATGTTTATATATGAATATATGTATGTATGTATATATGCATGTCATGTCTGACAGGGTTGTCATGGATCATGATTGTTTAATGCCAATGTTTATATGTATATACGTGTGTATGTATGTCATTGGTTGACAAGATCATGATTGTTTTATGCTAATGATTATATATATGTATGTATGTATCTATGTCACTGTATGACATGGTTTTCAAGGATCATTCTTGTGGAGGAATGATTTCTTATGCAGGTGAATGACATGAAGAGGTTCTTGGTCTTACGAGGAATCAATTGGGAAGAGTAACTCTAACAGATCTATGAGGTCAGTATCATGTGAGAATGAATTAATATTATATGCTTGTACTATGCCTATGTTTATGTTATGGATAGGTAATGCTGAGGAGTACATTAGCAAAGTGAAGGTAGTGTGACTTGCGACATGCTAGGATAAGCATGGATAGTGGAAAGACATTACAGGCAAGGTTGCTTGTGGGTTCAGTGTGTGGTATATGGATGTACAATGCTATTATTGTGTATATGTTGTGCATGTTGTATATTAAGCGATTGTACTTACAGTGATGTGTAATGTTGCATATGTGGTATTGTGTACATATGATGTTGTATGCCTATTGTATATATGGTCTTGTGTGTATATTTCTTATGCAATGTTAAGTATAGATGGTGCTATGTATATGTTGTATATGTGGTGCTGTGTACATACCATACCGTGTGTATTTTGGATATGTAGTGTTGTGTGCATATGGTGTTGTGCACATGTTGGATATGCGGTGTTGTGTACATAGGGTGCTATGTACATATGGTGTTGCACGTGTGATGTACACATGGTGCTATGCACATTTGGTATTGTGTGCATGATTGTACATGTGGTGATGTGTGCATGTGGTGATATGCACATGATGTACATGTGGTGTTGTGTGCAGATGGTGTCATGTGCATGTCGTGCATTTGGCGTTGTGTACTCGTGGTGTCGTGTACATGTCGTGCATGTGGTGTTGTGTACATGTGTTATTGTGTACACATTGTACAAGTGGTGTAATGTACGTTTGGTGTTATGTACACGTTGCATAGGTGGTGTCGTGTACATGTGATATTGTGCACACATTGTGCAGGTAGTGTGTGTACACGTGGTATTGTGTACATGTTGTGCATATGGTATTGGTATACATGTGGTATTGTGTGCATGTTGTACATGTTGTGTAGCAGGAATGCGGTACTATGTATGTGCATGGTGTAGCCATGGTATCGTGACATATGTATTCGTTGTGTTGTACTCTGTATATGTATATGTATCGGGTTATATTGTACACCGGGTGTAGGTGTATGTGTTGTATGCTGGTGTAGACGTATGTATTGTGTTGTATCGTACACTGGGTGTAGATGTGTATGTTCTGTTTTGGTGTAGGTGTAGGTGTATGTGTTGTGTTGTACACCGAGTGTAGGTGTATGTGTTATGTTGTGTTCCGGATGTGGGTGTATGCATTGTATGGTGTTGTACGCCTTGTGTGGATGTATGTGTTGTGATGTACACTTTATGTGTGTGTACATGAGTAAAAAGAAGCAAGGGGACTGGGTGCTTTCCGGGTGTGGCAACCGATCCAATGTGTGTATAGAAAGAGAAAAGGCAGAAGTACAGACTGGTGAAGGATAAGTATCAATATTTTATTTTAGTCTTGTTATGTGTGTGATCTGTATTTCTAACTTATGATGGTTACATGTGATTTATGATTATGGTTTATGGTGATTTCATGTGATTCATGATTTTGATTTATGATAGGTATGTTTTGAGCTAACTGGATGTGATATGTTTATACATGATGATTTGATCAAATAGTTGGTTTGACTTGTTATGATAGGAAGTGAACAGAATTGCAAGTGTACCTTTTTGATGAGCTACCAATGAGGTACGATTTGAGTTTATTTCAATTTATATTGAATCTAATGGCAGTTATGTGCTTGGTACAAGAAGCACAGAAATTCCTGGTTGGGTGGTTGAAACCGACTGCAAGAATTAGCAGCGTCAGCAAAAGGAATTGGAACATGCAATAGTATGCTAGTAAAACACTTCAAGAGTAGGGCCATTGTGGGACATTGGTACCCAATATTGTCCATTGATTTCCATGAGCATGCTATGACCAATATGATGGTTTTGAGGCAGGTATATGCCTTGGTTGTTTGACCTTGCGACGCAAGGAAGCCATTCCAAGGGATGGACTGCTTGGGATGGGGGTGCCAGCAGAACTTGGAAAGGTGTGTGACTGCACGGAAGGGGGTGACCGTATTTCCTGAGGGACTGGGTAGTAGAAAGGGGAAGAACGTTGATATATGTTTTTTGGTCATTAGAATTATTAGATGGAATCAAATGCACATTAGGAGCGTGCCTTGTAACAATGAGACGATTACTGTTCATTGAAAGGGAAAGTGGCGCAGGATTGTAGCGCTAGATATTGGATGCAACTTTGAATTTGGCAGTGGATTCTGGAATTCTTGGGAAGGAGGTGAATCCTGGTACTACTTTGAGGGTGGAGGTATGAGCCTCTGGATCCCCTTGTAGAAATTTGATAACTGATATGTTATACATCAAGATTCTCCTGATCACACACTATTTTTAACTTCATGCACAATACATAATCTCTTCTACCATTAATCATTAATTGCGGAAATAAAAACAATCGCATGCGCACATTAAAACCATAAACATTCACATATATGAACACAATATTTATGGGAAAGATTAAAGCTGAAAACCCCCAACTATCTGTATATTATATGTCATAGAGATCATGTAACAATCATTATACAAAGCTCCTCACAAATCTCTCAGTACAATCTCCAATTGCTACACACTAATCAAGCCCGATTTAGCAAATCACATGCTCCAATCTCTGCCACCTAATAGCCCGCCTCTACTGCGCCATCACTGCTGAGGAATGGCTTTGAATGAACTCGAATTGGTCCAGCCTTGCTCACGCAATCCTCATTGGCATCTCCAATCACTGGTTGTTGCAAATCATGCAACAGTATAGTCACAACTGATAGTCACACTGCTCTTTCACCTACCTCTTCACTGGTCTCCACTGAAACTGTCCATGCACTGTTGTTAACTGATGTATTCTTTAGTTTATTAATGAGTTAATAATTAGTGAATTAATTAATAATTAATTCACACCACTCTCACTAGTGTATCAATCAGTTAGACTAGATACAAGTAGCTCAACTATGTTTAACTAAGTTAAACTGAACAAAACTCCACCAACTACCTCAATAACTCCACCAAACTCTGTCACATGAGTTATAACTGAACTATCCATGAAATAGCTCCACTTAACCCTCAAGAATAGTGTAATTCCCTCTGTCAGCTCCTGTGCCACATATGTGCACTTAACTGAAGTGCTCCAAGAGAATAAGATAATGTTTATAGTCCAAATATTATTAAGAGCTAATAATATTCGACATATCTATTTTTAGACTGGCAATCTAAAAATAGATTCCGCCCAATATGGCTAAAAATAGAAGTCCATCTATTTTTTCCGACTTGACCAACCATCCACAAATAACATCCTACAACTCATAGAATATGATTGACATGTCTAAAAATAGACATAGTCTAAAAATAGACTTGCACCAAAAATAGCATGCGGGCCCACTTAGTGAAGGCGACTCTTTTCACTAAGCACATCATCTTGTTGCAATCTCAACACTCCCTCTCAACAAGATAGGGATTATCTGCCACCCCGATCCTGCCCCCGTGGTATTCGAATTTGCTCCTGGTGAGCACCTTCGTCAAGATATCAACATCCCGATCCTCCGTGGGAATGTATGAAAGTAACATGATCTTCCGATGCACAAAATCTCTGATATGATGATACCGGATGTCAATGTGTTTAGATCTATCATGAAATACTGGATTAAACGAGAGTTTGATGCAACTCTGATTATCACAATATATCACAGTTGGATCTAAGTGTGAACCAAACAACCCGACCAGGATCTTCTGCATCCATATAGCCTCGCATGCAGCCAAAATCGTTGCCATATACTCAGCCTTGGTTGAACAGAGTGCCACGGATCTCTGCTTCTTGCTGTACCAAGAAACTGTTGTCGACCCGATACTGAAAATCCCTCCAGATGTCCTCTTTCTGTCCATTGGGCTCCCTACCCAATCTGCATCTATGAAGCCACACATTTTCACCTCATCCAAATGTCTGTACCATAATCCATATCTCGATGTGCCTCTGAGATATCTCAATACATGCTTTCCTGCCTTCCAAAAGAGCTCGGTAGGCTTAACCATAGCTTGTGAAAGCTGGTTAATAGCATAGCATATGTCGGGTCGTGTATTGACCAGATACATAAGCGACCCCACCAACTGTCGATAAACAGTGGCATCCACTACCTCTGCCGATGTAGCATTTCTTTCCTCCAACCACCAAGAAGAGGAGTGTTGATAGGCTTGCAGCCTGTTGTGTAACCAGCTCCAAAAATAGAAGAAGAGAGATATCAACGCCTTAGAAATAAGCCACATCGAGGGGGAAACCTCCAATACATTACATAAATGAACAATTCTTGGATGATACAATTTACAAAACCTCCTTTCTATATATAGGAGTCCATGTAGCCATAATGTAATCCTAGTGGGCCACAATGTAATCCTAGCCGACCTAACAATAATAATTTAAGGGCACAATAATAACAAAATGGGGGTTACAAAGGTACAATAATAACAATAAGGGGTTTACACTAACAATAATAAGGGACTATACTAGTGATATAGGGACCTAACATGCCCCTCTCCTTCAAAAAAGTGTTGTCCTCAATGCTTGAGTAGCTCCGGGTGCTTCTGTATAAAATTCTCATCCTCCCATGTAGAATCTTCGGTGGGTAAGTTCTTCCACTTGATGAGATACTCTGAAATTGATCGATTCCGTAGTTGTCGAGTTCTTTTTTCTATGACTGCTTCAGGTTCCAATATGATCTTCCATTCCCCATCAAGTTCTGGAAATACTGTTTGAACTGGAAGATTTTCACCTATAACCTTCGTTAAGCATGAAACATGGAAAACTGGATGTACTCGCGAAGAAGCAGGAAGCTCCAATTTGTATGCCATAGTACCAATCTTTTGCAACACCTTGTAAGGACCATAGTACTTTGGCGATAATTTATTATCTTTCTTAGCTTGCTTGAGGGACATTTGTTTGTATGGTTGTAGCCGTAAAAATACCCAATCTCCTACATCAAAACTTCTCTCGCTGCGATGTTGATCTGCCTGTTGTTTCATTCGATTTTGTGCCAAATTCAGGTTATCCTTTAAGAGTTGGAGAACTTCTTGTTGATTCTCGATGTGATCTTCCACTGCTTGAACCTTCGAATTTTCTCTTAAAGATGATGTGATGGATGGTGGATGATATCCATAAAGTGCCAGAAATGGGGTCATTTTTGCTGCAGTATGGAAGGAAGTGTTATACCACCATTCAGCAAGAGGTAACCACTTGACCCATTGTGTTTGTTTATCAAATACAAAAAAGCGAAGATATCCTTCCAAACATTTATTTACGATCTCAGTTTGACCATCAGATTGAGGATGATAAGATGAGCTATGAGCTAATTGAGTACCCAAACAAGAAAATAACTCCGTCCAAAAATTTCCAGTAAAAATGGGATCTCTGTCGCTCACAATAACCCTTGAGTTTCCATGTAGCTTTTGAATTGTGTCCATAAATGTAGTAGCAACTGTACTTGCTTTAAATGGATGAGATAATGCACAAAAGTGTGCATAC
The DNA here is from genome assembly GCA_034641835.2 of Pinus albicaulis. Taxonomy (NCBI): domain Eukaryota; kingdom Viridiplantae; phylum Streptophyta; class Pinopsida; order Pinales; family Pinaceae; genus Pinus; species Pinus albicaulis. The sequence goes on from CM076580.1 coordinate 1,303,659,663, forward strand.
TTGGTAAGTCTATCAGCTACCACCATGATGACACTCTTTCCTTCGGACTTAGGTAAACCTGTGATAAAATCCATTGAAATCTCCTCCCAACGTTGACTTGGAATGGATAAAGGTTGTAGAAGTCCCGGGGTCTTAATTGTTTCCACTTTATTCTGCTGGAAAACCAAACATTCCGCCACAAACTTTTGAATATCAGATTTAAGGCCATCCCAAAAAAACTCTTTCTTCACCCTGTGGTAAGTTTTTAAAAATCCCGAGTGTCCTCCTAAAGGAGAAGTGTGCAATTCCAGAAGAATCTTTTGTTTTAGTTGGGAATTCTTACAAAGATATAAGTGATCTTTGTACCACAAGGAATCATTTTTCCAACTAAATGTATCAGATGTACTAGGATCTTGCTGCAACTTTTGAATGAGTGTCCATACATCTTTTTCCTTCTTCCATTCATCTCTTGCTTCAATTATCCAATCTGGTTGGATAATAGAAATGTCACAAAGCAATGCTTCCACCTCTTCATTCTTTCTTGAGAGTGCATCTGCAACAACATTAAGCTTTCCTTTTTGTAGATTATTTCAAAGTCATAACCCAACATCTTTGTGACCCATTTTTGCTGCTCTTCTAACGATAGTCTTTGTTCCAAAAAGTGTTTAAGACTATCATGATCAGTTTTTACGTTGAAGTGTCTTCCCATTAGGTAAGTTCGCCATTTCTTTAGTGCATGCAGTATTGCTAACATTTCCTTCTCATAAATAGGTTTTTGTAAATACTTTCCTTTGATTGGACGACTTTCAAAAGCAATGGGTCTTCCTTCATGCATTAAAACTGCACCAATTCCATTTCCTGAGGCATCACATTCCACAATAAAGGTTTTTGTGAAGTCTGGCGTAGCTAAGACCGGTGCTAGGCACATTGCCTCTTTAAGATGTTCAAAGGCCTTAGTTGCTTCAGGAGTCCATGAAAATGCATCTTTCTTCAATAATGTTGTTAGAGTTGCTGCTATTCTCCCATAATTCTTAACAAACTTGCGATAATAGCCTGTTAACCCGAGAAATCCTCGCAACTGCTTTATTGTCTTGGGGACTTTCCATTCCTTAATGGCTTTAATTTTGTTAGGGTCTACTTTAACACCCTCGTGAGATATAATATGACCCAGATATTCCACGTCTTGTACTCCAAAGAAACATTTGGATGTTTTTGCATATAATTGTTTCTCCTGCAATAGTTTGAGCACCCTGTCAACATGTTCAACATGATCCTTCAAGACCTGCTGTAGATTAGTATATCATCAAAAAATACTAGCACAAATTTTCTAAGGAAGGGTTTGAAAATGGAATTCATCAACCCTTGAAATGTAGAAGGTGCATTGGTAAGGCCAAAGGCATGACCAAAAATTCATAATGACCCTCATGAGTTCGAAATGTTGTTTTTGGAATATCTTCAGTCTTCATTCTAATTTGATGATATCCTGAACGAAGATCCAACTTGGTAAAATAAATTTCTCCATGTAATTCATCCAATAATTCATCGATCATAGGAATGGTAAATTTATCTTTAATGGTGAGCTTATTGAACTCCCTATAATCCGGACACATTTTCCATGATCCATCCTTCTTGTGTACCAATACTACAGGAGCAGAGAAAGAACTTTGACTAGGTTGAATTATACCCGCCTCTAACATTTCTGCAATTATATGTTCAATTTCTCTCTTTTAGACATAAGGATATCTATAAGGCCTAATGTTTGGAGGAAAAATTCGTGGGATCAAATGAATAGCATGATCATGATCACGAATAGGTGGGAGTCCTTTGGGAGTTTCAAACACTTTGGAATGATTTTCCAAGACTTGTTGGAGATCTGCAGAAATAGATGATTTTGATGTTGGAACTTCTAGTGAGCATAATTGTGCAATTACGCCTCGTTGTTCTTTCTTTAGAAGCTTTGTCATGACATTAGAGCTTATTATATTTCCCGGCTTCCTTGCAATACCCCGTAATTCGACTTCCTTTCCTTCTGAAAAAAATTTCAAGAAAAGTTCTTGAAAATTAAAAGCTACCGTCCCCAAAGATTGTAACCATTGTACTCCTAGTACAACATCGACACCTCCCATAGGAATGGAAAGCATTGGACTAGTCAATACATATTCCCCCATGGTTAACTTAATATTATGGCATTTTCCAGAGCAATTTATAGTTCCTCCATTTGCAACCATCACTTGACATTCTGGTGCTGGGTATAGGAAACAATTTAATTCCTTGGCTACCTTACAATGAATAAAATTATGGGTGCTAACTGAATCAATCAACACTATTACCTTTTTCTTCTTGATTTGTCCTTGTATCTTGAGAGTTTGAGGAGTGGTAATTCCTGCCAGTGCATTACACGATATGGTCGGATTCATTTCTTCCTCTTCTAGGGTTGGTTCCTGGTGTATATTCTCTTCTTGTTCATTTTCTTCTTCCTCTTCACAATCTATGTAAAATAATTTCTTCTCAGCACACTTATGACCTTTAGTGTATTTTCTATCACAACTGTAGCAAAGCCCTTTTGCTCTTTTTCTTCCAATTTTTGTGGTGTCAACCTTGTAGGTTGTGGAAATCTAGGCGTAGCAACACTTCCTTCTTTATAGAATTGAGTGGTAGGCTTCCTTGTCGCCATTATTTTACATTCAACTTTTCTTGCCAACCTGAATGCCTTCTCCAATGAATCCAGTTCGAAAACATGAACTTCATGTTGGATGTTATCCTTTAGAGTGCCTATGAAGAGATCGATCATGTGTTCCTCTGGAATATCAGTTACCCTTATATTCAATTTTTTGGAAGTCCTCAATGTGCTGCCCCACTAAACCCTTTTGTTTGAGATTTATCAATTGGCTAAAGAAGGTGTTGCTCTTTGTATCCTCATAATGTGCTATCATGTCCTCCGTAAAAATTGACCAAGTGACAATTTTTTTACGGGAGCAAAGCCATCGATACCATACAAATGTATTTTGTTCTAAATGTAAAGTTGCAATGCGTACCTTTTGTGTGTTTTGCACGTTATGGAGATCAAAATATTGCTCCATCTGTAGTATCCATGTTACAGGATCCTTTCCATCAAACTCCCTCATATCCATTTTTGGAATATGGTGGTTCTTCCACCAAAATTAGAGTTTATGAAATCACGATTGACATTTATTTTGCTCTCATCATGAGGTTCTTCTACTATCTTTTCACCATTAGGAAACATTTCTTGTATCAACTTTGTCAAACCTTCGATGTCTGCTTTTAGATCATTCTTCATGTTTTCCATGTTGTATTTCATGTCTACTTCCATGCCATCCATCTTAGCTTCCACGCCTTTCTTCAAACCGTCCATCTTCGCTTCCACGCCTTTCTTCAAAACTTCCATTTCATTTTTTGTTGCTCTTTGCGAGAGTGAAATTTGTTGCACTTGCTCTTGTAATTTTGATAGATCATGTTGCAATTCTTCATCTTCATGAGTCATAGTAGAGCCTTCTTAAGGCTTAATGGGTGTTGAATTATTTTTACGGGGCATATTTTGGAACCCAATACTGATATCTATTCTAAAATATGCCTTTGGAATCAATTCAAATTGATTCTTCAAACAAGACTTATGCAATTCGCAAAAAAAAATACACACCTTTTTCTTGCTTTTGAGGAGCTCGATATTGAAATTGGATTATCTCTATAATTGCAGCACTTCAATATTTGAATTTCAGTACTGACATAGCCCTCTGAATTATCTTTCGAATGCCACAGGTCTGACCTGATTTGGATTCTCCAAGACCAAGTTGTGTCCAATCTCCCACAATGACCTAATTATGGACTGGTTCAGTACAACGAACTTGTACGACTTGCTACGTGTCACTGTTTCGTCCTTCGGCTCTGAAATCAATAGCCAAGAAACTAAATTCTGTTTACTAGCAACCTATTTTTACGGCACTCCAATCCGATGCTCAGAGAGAGAGTTATGAATATTTTCCCACGATTACCTCTTTCAGATGAAATTCAGGAGCCTGAAAAAGCACTACCTTCCATAGATCATATCTCCGAAAATATTGTGAACCAAGATATAAAATTTTTTGACGATGTTCCTCAGGATTTCGGCTTCACGCCCTATGAATTTTAGCTTCTGAAACTTCGTAGAAAAAAATTTATAGCGAAAATTCCATGATGACATGTTTGGAGCAGCGAAACCCTAGAATCCAAAGCTCTGATACCAAATGTTGTGTAACCAGCTGCAAAAATAGAAGAAGAGAGATATCAACGCCTTAGAAATAAGCCACTTCGAGGGGGCAACCTCCAATACATTACATAAATGAAAAATTCTTGGATGATACAATTTACAAAACCTCCTTTCTATATATAGGAGTCCATGTGGTCATAATGTAATCCTAGTGGGCCACAATGCAATCCTAGCCGACCTAACAATAATAATTTAAGGGCACAATAATAACAAAATGGGGGTTACAAGGGTACAATAATAACAATAAGGGGGTTACACTAATTAGTAATATAGGGACCTAACACAGCCATGCATGTTGAACTTCTTCAGTATCTCTTGGGCATACTTGCCTTGAGACACAAACAGTCCATCACTGCGCTGCCAAATATCCAATCCCAGGACATAATGAAGGAGGCCCAAGTCCTTCATCTCAAACTCCTTTGCAAGATCAGCCTTGCATGAGTGTATCAACAGTTCATCACCCGTCAAAATCAAATCATCTACATAAAGTACAATGATCAGCAACTTACCCTCCACCCTGTCAGTATAGGTTCGGATTCGCCTCACTCTTGGAGAATCCAAGTCCGGTGAAATAACTGTCTATCCATGTGTACCAAGCACGAGGTGCTTGTTTCAACCCATACAACGCTCTCTTGAGCCTGCACACATTCGACTCACTACTAAAGATCTTGAAACCTTCGGGCTACTCTATGTACACCTCCTCCTCAATCACTCCGTTGAGGAACACAGTCTCCACATCCATCTGATGAATGTGCCACCCCATCTGCGCTGAGAGAGCAAGAAGCATCCATATGGAATAATCCCTTGCGACAGGTACAAAGGTTTCCTCATAGTTGATCCCCTCAATCTGTGAGAAGCCTCGGGCAACAAATCTTGCCTTGTACTTCTCCACACTCCCATCAGCTGCTTGCTTCACTTTGTAGATCCATCTCGAACCTACCACTGATTTCCATTCCGGCCTTGGGACAATATCCAATGCACTGTTTCTGGCAATCGAATCATACTCTTCCACCATGGCATCTACCCATGCGGGATACTCCATAGCTTCCTCGAAAGAGGATGGCTCTGTCACGATACACTTGCTCATAAGAGCCATGTATCCAGTATACCGGTCAGGTGACTGTCTCTGTCTATGCTGTGATGTAGATGCTCCTACAACCTTCTCTGCATCTTGAGCCAGTCACTCAGCTTCTGTAGTGCACTTCCTCCCTCCGATGGTTGGCGCTTCATGAGTGGTCTCTTCCACTCCATGAACCTCCTCTTATGGATGATCCACATCCCGAGGCTCATCCTTAGGAACTAATAGCTCCTCATATGCATGCAAGTGTGGCTCCCTCTCAAGCGAACACTTCATGGCTTTCTCCTCATGAAATTTGATATCATGTCACACAACAATCTTGCGACTGTCTGGAAAATACACACGATAGTTGTGGGGTGTATCAGTGTACCCCAAAAATATCCCAACCTCTGCAGTCAGCTCCAGCTTCTTCCTGGCATATTTTGTCACAAGAATGTAAACAGGTGAACCAAAAATCCTCAAATGGGAAATATCAGGCTTCTTACCAGAAAACACCTCCTCGGGTGTACTCATGCCAATTATCTTGTGAGGACAACGGTTTTGCACATAAACCGCAGTATTGCATGCCTCAGCCCACAAGTGTATGGGAAGGCCCTGATCATGCAACATCACCCGTGCAGCACCCACGATCGTTCTGTTCTTTCGCTCAGCGACCCCATTCTGCTGTGGGTTATGAAGCACTATGAGCTCTCTTCGAATTCCTTCTGCGCTACAAAAGTCCTTGAATTCGCCAGAGATGAATTCACCACCATTGTCGCTCCTAAGAGCCTTCACTTGCTTCCTCGATTCTTTCTCAACCAGTGCCTTGAACTCACAGAACTTTGAGTATGTCTTGCTCTTCTTCTACATGAAGAAGATCCAACACTTCCAAGAAAAATCATCAACAAATATCACATAGTACCTGTGCTTTGCTGTCGAAGCTACTGAGAAAGGTCCACACACGTCTGTGTGAATTCTCTCAAAGATTGTCGTGGCGCGACTATCCTTCTCGTGAAAGGTGGCTTTCACAAATTTTCCCAAGGTACATCCCTTGCATTGATCTGACTGCGCAAGAGTACCCTTAGGAAGCCCAGTAGAAATCTGTTGCAGTATCTTCAAAGCTCCATGGTGAAGGTGGCCCAGTCTCTGGTGCCACAACTTGCCATCATCCCGGCTCACCACTCCTTCTACCTTGTCTGCCATTGCTGCGTAGCCATCTACCTGCAATTGATAAAGGTTCTTAGCTTGAACCCCTATCCTCCGGGTCTCACCAGTTTCCTTACTGTGCAGGAAAGCCTTTCCCTCGCTAAAGACAACATCATATCCCTTGTCTTCTAACATCGCCACAGAGATAAGATTCTTCTTCAATCCTGGAACATGCATCACTTCCTTCAATACGAAGGGTTTAACAGACTCCCTCTCAAAGGAAATGGTATCGATACCGATCGCACTATATCTACCATCATCGCCCATCTCGATGTGCACTCTAAGATCTTTCTTGAAAGTCGGTAAAAAAATCTTTATCTCTTGTCATGTGACAAGACACACCACTTGTCCAAGAAACCACACTGGACCCATCATACTTGAGACCAAGCATGCGATCAGTGAAAAATCCAGCTCAAACTGCGAGGCTAAGGCCTCTCCAGCTGCAGATCCAACAACTTGCTTATTTTTCTTCTTCTGTGGACAATTAGTGGCGTAATGTCCGTGTTGGTGACAATGAAATCACTTCACCTTGGACATGTCCTGCTTCTTTCCTTTCGCATCGGATTGAGAAGCATTCTTCTTGCTCTTCCCCTTCCTTGCTTTGGTAGCCAAAGTGTAATTTTCTTCATCTGAGTTATTTGATGAAGATCCATCCCTGGTACTTTGCCTTATCTCCTCTTGCACAAGATCCGACCAAAGTCGCTCCCATCCTGGCAATTTCTCCCGACCATTGACAGAGTCCTGATAGGAATGCCAACTCTTCGGAAGCCCAAGGAGAGCGAAGCTCACCAAGTCCTCATCATCAACAGTCACCCCCACACTTCCCAGCTCATCCCTGCATTGGATGAACTTCGTGAGGTACTTGGGCATACTGTCGCCTTTCTCCATTTTTATGTTCTTGAGTTTATCCTTGAGCGCCAACTTCCTCTGGTCGCTCTTGCTTTGAAATAAATCTGTCAAAGCTTTCCACATCAAGAATGGAGAAGCCTTACCATGAAGGATAGACACTATGTGATCCTTCACGCCTTCCAACAGAATCCTTAGACACTTTTTTGTCTTCTTTTGTCATCGTCAGAATGCGGTAGCATCGCTAAGCGAGTTTTGGAATTCTGCATCTATGACTCTATGAACTTATTCAGCCCGTTATCATCTAATACTGCCTCCATTTTGTCCTTCCATGCAATATAATTTGAGCTGCCCTCAAGGGCATACTCCAATCGCAATCCGTTGAAAGACATCTCAACTTCGACACCAAGAAAACACTGCTGCAAATTCGAATTCTACCAGCACAAAACTCAACCGCTTCAATGTTTTGCAATTGCTCCAATGATCAATATCACTCTGATACCATGTAGAAATTTGATAAATGATATTTTATACACCGAGATTCTCCTGATCACACACTATTTTAACTTCATGCACAATACAAAATCTCTTCTACCATTGATCATTAATTGCGGAAATAAAAACAATCGCATGCGCACATTAAAACCATAAACATTCACACATATGAACACAGTATTTATGGGAAAGCTTAAAGCTAAAAACCCCCAACTATCTGTATATTATATGTCATAGAGATCATGTAATAATCATTATACAAAGCTCCTCACAAATCTCTTAGTACAATCTTCATTTGCTACACACTAATCAAGCCCGATCTAGCAAATCACATGCTCCAATCTTTGCCACCTAATAGCCTGCCTCTACTGCGCAATCACTGCTGAAGAATGGCTATGAATGAACTCGAATTGGTCTAGCCTTGCTCACGCAATCCTCATTGGCATCTCAAATCACTGGTTGTTGCAAATCATGTAACAATATAGTCACAACTGATAGTCACACTACTCTTTCACCTACCTCTTCACTGGTCTCCACTGAAACTATCCATGCACTGTAGTTAACTGATGTATTCTTTAGTTGATTAATGAGTTAATAATTATTGAATTAATTAATAATTAATTTACACCACTATCACTAGTGTATCAATCAATTAGACTAGATACAACTAGCTCAACTATGTTTAACTCAGTTAAACTGAACACAACTCGATCAACTGCCTCAATAACTCCACCAAAATCTATCACATGAGTTATAACTGAAGTATCCATGCAATAGCTCCACTTAACCCTTAGGAATAGCGTAATTCATACATTCATCTGTCATTTTATCATGCACTTAACTGAAGTGCTCCAAGAGAATAAGAATAAGATAATGTTTATAATTAAAAGAATAAGATAATGTTTATAGTCCAAATATTATTAAGAGCTAATAATATTCGACATATCTATTTTTAGACTGGCAATCTAAAAATAGATTAAACTAACCTATGTCTAAAAATAGAAGTCCATCTATTTTTTCCGACTTGACCAACCATCCACAAATAACATCCTGCAACTCATAGAATATGATCGACATGTCTAAAAATAGACATAGTCTAAAAATAGACTTGCGCCAAAAATAGCCTGCGGGCCCACTTAGTGAAGGTGACTCTTTTCACTAAGCTCATCATCTTGTTGCAATCTCAACACCCCTTGTTGCTGATACGGGCATCGTATGCTTCTATTTGTTGGTCGAGAAAATGTGTATATGTTTATATTATTATAAATATTGTATTGAGATGGATTTATAAAGCTCCACAGACATTATGGTTATTTGTTGGTTGAAGCAAATTTGTATGTGTATATGTGTTTATTGTTGTAAATTTATTAATGAGTTGTGTTATAAATCTTGATTAAATGGCATGTTTGTCATTTTTTAGCAGATGGTCATTGTAAATACTGCAACGAGATATGTTGTAAAGCTCCATGGGAAATATGTTTTGTTTTCAGTGGTCTTGCTTGTTATAAGTGTCACTGAACATCGAGGATGGTGTTCCACCAAGGGGAACAGTTATGTAACAACCCTGGTAAAAATTCATGTAAAATATATAAGACCACAGTTGATGGTACATGTATTCCAAGTTGAATGTTGGGTAAAACATCCTAGCAGGTGTTCGTTTCGGTTTATTATGGCTAAAGGAAATTGGAAAAGGAAATGGCTAAGGCTTTAGAAAATAAAAGTGGCATTTATTGGAATTTATTTATGAAAATAATGGAAATTAGGAGAAAAGGGAGGTGAAAGGTCACAGGTTGCATGTGAGGAGGAAAATGAAGGAAAATAATGGAAAATGAAGAAAATAGAGGCTTCATTAATAAAAAGGCTTCTAATGACCAGTTGGTAAGATTTTGTCAGTGCATTTTTGGAGCTCTCTCATTATTCTCTATCTCTCTTATACTATTGGATACTTAGAGTTTTCTAGAGCAATCTTGGAGAGTGTATATACTTTATGATTTGGAGCAAGAAGGCAAAGGAAGAGCATGAAAGTGTAGGTGGACATTAGGATTAGTAGCTACAACGGGATTTGACTACAGGTACTGAGTTACATGTATGTTTTCCTCACTAGTTTTGGCATTCATGGGTATGCATGTGTATTTTCCTAGCCTTTCCATTTCCTGGACAACCATGGTATTGTGGGTTTATTTCCATTGATTTTTTTTTGGTTGGTTCTTGTTAGTCATCAGTAATTTTCACCTGTTTTAGATGACTAAATGCTTTGTCTCAGATTTCTAGAAATCAAAATTCAAGAATCATTATGTCTTCTAGAAATCTCCTCAAAAATAATTTCCCCCCTATCCCTCCTCTTTTGTCTGCTATGGTCAATCTATCATCCTTTAAGAACCCATCCTGGACTAATGTCCCTTACTCTATCCATGATTGCTACTTCTGTCTATAGCCCTCTACCTCTGATGCCTAAGCCCTCTAATTTCACAATTTGTTTGGCCAAGTTAAACCAAGTTTTCTCTCCTAATCACAAAATCCTCAAGCACTGTTGGTTTCAAAAGTCTATCTAGAAAGCCCTTCAAAGTAAAATAAGAATGTATAGTTGTATAGGATGATGGTGCATAAGTAGAATGTCTAAAACCTGTATCTTCATTCAAAACCTTGGATCAAACTTTCAGTCAAAAGCCCATTCTAAGACCTTGCAAATAAGTCAATTAGGTTTTCCTAGGTCATGCACCATCATGATTCTTATTCCATTGTTTACACAGGAAGTCAAAGATGAATTCAAAAGAGCACTTAAGCAACCTCCAAGGGTGCTCTCCTGGTCCAACAGTAAAATCTGAAAAGAATAGACTATCATATCCAAGCATTTCTGCAGGGATGCCTTGATGATTAGTCTAAAGCAAAGCAGAGGCGAAAAGGGACACCTAAGAAGGCTCAAAAGATCATTTGCAGTTAATAAAAAGGTACAACAAGCTGAAAGCTAAAGGGAAGGTCTTGATCTCATAATAAGAAGTAAAATACTTCTCATCCAAAAGGCTGTGCAGATCTCAAAAAGTCAGTAACATATGAGCAACATGGCGCATTTCAACAAAGACGATCATTGGAAAGGATGTTTGCCTCAAGTGTAAGAATGGTAGAGGGAAAAGTGCCCTTTGCCACACTCCTGCAAAAAGACAAGTTATCAGATGCGCCACAAGGTGAAGGAAAAAAACTAATACCACTATCAAGAAAGGCAAAGCACACTGACAAAGAAAACAGTAGGTGTGCTTTGCTTGAAAATGCAAATTATGACTTTTTGACAAAAAATGGAGAAATAGCTGGGCTACAAAAGCTAAAAGAATCCTCAAATAAATCAATGGAAACTTTTTTTAGCAAAAGTAATCAATCCATAAAGATGATTTCTTTAAAGACTTAGAGGGCAACTTTGTTTGCTTTTCTAAAATATCCCTAAAAACTCAAAAATTGGGATAATAAACAAAATGATCATGGTAAGTGGCAAGGAGAACCTCATTCATCAAACAACAGAGGTTGTCAAAAATAATTCCTAACTGTCTTCAAGGGTAAGATCAAAGAGTATAAATTCCACTGGATAAAAGGACCAACTCTGAGGTCTTAAAAGGTCAAAAAGAAGGGATTTTAAGGCATTATGCACCATTTCACTAACAACAACAGAGCATCAGCTCAAACTCTTTTTTCTCACAAATAAACAGTCAAAGGTTTGTCTCAAAGGATATGGAGGTAAATATAGTGTTTAAAATCACCTTGCACATGACCATAACAGGCTTGAATCATCATAGATCTGATCATTTTCCCAAGCTGCAAAAGAAATATTGGTAAAAGGACTAGCTCCAAAAAAGACAGAAGCAAATAAAAAGTGCAAAATGAGACTTTAGGAAGGAGGGTTTTTAGAGTTTAATTATTTTAAAAAAGGGGTTATAAATGCTTCAACAACTCCTTTTCCTCCTCATTTAATTGTTGTGAAGAAACAATGAAGAAATTTTAGTCTCTCGAAGGCATTATCAGGCAAAATTTCCTTGGTGCTGTGCGCCTGTAGATTGCTCCTCTGTTATTTTCTTCTGGATGTTGCACGCTTGAATATAGGCGTTACGCTTTTCTAGCCCCGCCTAGCGTGCAGGACTGGCTGCCACCGTCCCCTGATTCTGCGTGCAACACTACCCAACGGTGCTGCGCTCCGGCAACTGCGTCCATCGCCCGGCGGCGCGTGCAACTCCTGCCCACCAGCAACGCTGCTCGTTCACCACTGCTCCCATCGCCCGACGCTGCGCTCCTGCAACGGGCGTGCAGCATTGAACGCGTTTGCGTTTAGGCTTGACCGAGGTGCTACGCTCCTGGTGTAAAAGCGTAACACTGCCCAAAAAAGTGCAGAGGCGCCCAAAATTGTCCAGAAAGCTCAAAATTTGCACCTTCTTGTTATGGAGGACAATTTTAAAAGGCATTCTTCATAAATTACCATCTTCTCATAATTTTCTAAATGATAAAGGCGCTAAGTAGGTCCAATTTTGTGTCAAAGAAGGCTTCAAGGAAAATTGAAAGGGAAGCTTAACCTACTTTTACCAAGTCTCCTAACCTTGTTTAAAAGCATCAATATCCCATTTATCATTTCTCCTCATCATGTCACAAGCAAAAAACCTTTCTGTTTAAAAGTTGGAGAAAGGGGTGAACAAAACACCATGTCTGAAGAGGAGAGGGTTAACCTAAATGAAGAGGCAAGTCCAAGAAAATAGAAGAAGAAGGGAGGGAAGCCCAAAAGGTTTGAACCCATAAGCACTGTAGAAATAACAACCTCCACTTCTATTCTTTCCTGTTTCCAAGAGTTAGGGTGTTTTGAGTTCTGTAACAAAGTACAATAGATCAAAAGCCATCCTCAGTTGACCGAGTTATTTGCCCTAAGGCTTCACCGACATAAAGTACATCTATCCGGGGTGAGGTTTGAGTTGACCCCCAATGCTATCTCTAAAGCCACTAGAATACCTGGCATAGGAGAAAGGTGGTTTAAACAGAAGCATCTTGACTTGACCCATTATCATCCATTCTTAAAACCTAGTTGTCAAGCTGAATGCAAAGCCATTTTTCCTTTTTCTCATCTATTATATAGATATTCCCTCCTTATGAAGATTATTATGAAATGATTTACCTGTGAGGGTAGGTTCTCCAGAGTCTATTCCTATCATATTAGACTCCTCATGCATTTCACCAGGACTAAGCTACTGCACTTTCCCTACTATCTCTGCAAAAGCATTGAAAAAATGTCCTCCATCATGAAAAAGAGGCCTCCAGCCCAGAAAATGTCAAGCCTGTTTCATCATTCTCTGATCAAGGTAATTGTCTCATACCAATTAGAACAACAAGGCATTCCTTGGGAGGTCTTTATCACCCATGATGATTTCACAACTTCACCCTCCATCCCTCTACAAAGTTTTCCATCATCTTCTCAAAATACTCCTCATACCCCTCCATCGCCCTCCACTAAGCTTGGTTCATTTTCTTCACATGAATCACCTTCCCAAACAAACCTTCTTCATACACCTTCCCCTGAGAAAGATGATCATGAAGAAAGCAGAGATGATCATGATGAGAGCACTGATGATCATGAAGAAAGAAGTGATGATCATGGGAAGAGCAGTAAGGGAGAAGATGATGAAGATAAGGGAGAAAATGTAGATGAAGAAGAAAATGAAGAAGGAGGAAATGGACAAGAAGAAAGGAGTGATGGCCTTGAAGAAAGCAGTGGGGGCCTTGAAGAAAACAGTGATAATCAAGATGAACCAAAGAGTGATGATCAAGATGATGAAGATGAAGGAGAATGTGATGAGGATAACAATGAGAGAGAGGGTGGTGAAGATGAGGGAGAATGTGAGGAAGATGAGGAAGAAAATAATGAAGATGAGGGAGAATGTGATAAAGATAACAGTGAGAGAGAGGGTGATGAAGATGAGGGAGAATGTGAGGAAGATGAGGAAGAAAATAATGAAGATAAGGGATATGATAAAAACCGTGAGGGAAAAGATGATGAAGGCCTTGAAGAAAGTAGTGCTGATCATGAAAAAAACAGTGAGAGAGAAAATGACGAGGAAGAGGGGGATGGCCTAGAAGAAAGTAGAAATGGCCAAGAGAAAAACAGTCAAAGCAGTGATACAGATGATGGTCAAAGAAGCCAAAACAATGTATCTCCTGATGAAGAAAATGACATTGAGAACACTACAATAGACAGTGGCGAAGAAGCAAAAGAAAGCCATGATAGTGGCCAAAATGACAAGGGCAGCCCAGAGACAGATTTTAAAATTGTTTTCAATGAACTAGGAGATGATTACAAAAGCCCAAAGAATGAAGGCAATGATGTAGAAAATGAGGTTGACAGTGAAAACAATAATGAAAAGGATGAGGAGGATAGTCTTAAAAGTGAAAATAGGTCGAACACATATGCCTCTGATATTGCAGAAACAAAACATAACAGTGTTGAGGGTCTTGATAGTGACAAAAGCATGAAAGATGTTAAACATGTTGATCCAAAGGACAACAAGCAGCAAGGTAAGGAGGACATACACATAGAGAGAATTTTTCAAGGAGGAGACAGTTCTAAGATTGTCAATAATCAAAGTTTGCAAGCAAATTTTATGGCGCCTTGCACCATTACTTATCAGAGAGGAAGGAGGCATGTGTTTGCTGCCTCCAAAAGGCAAGGGGCCATGCACTCCTAAAAAACAGTGAAGGACAAAGTCACAAAACAGTGAAGGAAAAAGTCACCAAACCAATGAAGGACAAGGGTAAAAAGCAAATGAAGGACAAAGGCAAAACGCCAATAAAGGACAAAGGCAAGAAAACAATGGAAGAAGAGGAAAGCAATAATGAGGAAGAGAGGGAATTTGAAATCATTCATATAGATAGTGATGAGGAAAATGAAACAAGGATAGTTAATTCTCTCTTACAGGACCGGAATGCACAAATCAGAGACTTGGAGGTTGAGCTAGAAAGGTCAAAATATATTATTCATTTCCTACAGGTTCAAAACAAGCAGATGAGTGGCTAGCTAGCCATTTACGAATCCCGGGCGCTCAAATACAAGAAAGAAGCTCAAAGGTCACAAGTGTAGTTGGAGGAATACATGGGCGCCTATGAATAAAATGATGAGGAAGAGGGGCAGGCTAGAAAGAGACCTAAGACTATGGGTCTTAGGAGAGCTTTGGAAAAACAAAGAGAGGAAGAATCAGCCCAAGCCCAACAATTTCCACTTACCGAGCTCCTTGCCTTGGAAATTGAGCATAACAAAGAAGCATGGCTTGAAAGGGAAAATATACATTTAGAGGCTAAATTAGAGAAGGGCAACAAAGACTTGAGCTTGCAAAGAAGGATGACTGAGCATTACAAATGGAGAAATAAGTTTGCAAGGGAAAAGCTCAAAACTGCCCAAAGGGAGGGCCCGGCACCAAATGATGGAAAGGACCAAGCTAGGCTTGGAATTTTGGTTCAAGCTTCATTAAAGGTCTCTAAGGACCCTCGAGGGACCCACTCACCAAATTTGGGCAAAATTGAACAAGTTTTTGTTTGTTGTAAAATTTTAAGCTTGGGAGCGCAGCACCCTGGGTGCTGCGCTTTTTCCTAGAGAAATTTCAGAGGGAGAAGCTTACATTTTTGGATTCCCCATCATGAGAGGAGTATGCTCACCAACTTTCAGCTCAACTGGAGTTGTTTTGGTCCCTCAAAAGGGTCAAAAAACCCCAATTTTTCACCTTTCTGCCCTCTATTTTGAGCAGGTGCTACGCTCCTGGAAGCTTTGACTTTTTCCACTTTTTGGGAAACTTTCAGAGGTTAGTTTGAGTAAAAAAGGTATATTTGGAAAGTATACATCAACAGCTTTCCAACGGGCCATCACAGAGCCTTTTCCGACATCGGGAAGGCCTCCAAAACCCTGTTGCAAAAAGACCTTTTTTGGTGCTGCGCTCCTGGAAAATTTTCAAAATTTAAGACAGAGTGTTGCGTTCCTGTGTGGTGACTGAGCAAATGTGCATTAGGAAATTTTCCTCATGTATGTCAGAGCCTAAAAGTCAATATTTTTGCTATTTTGGTCTGGAAAAGATATTTTGGAAGACATTTTGTGCCTTGGACCTTGCAAGGCCTCAAGGACAATTTAGGATATTTGTTTTTGGCCAATAGGCTTCTAGATGCTCTAGTGAGCTCTCTCCTCTCCTTATTTGTTATATAAGGCACGAGTATGTATTGTAAACAGTTGGGACTTGATGTGTTATAGAGCAATAAATGGTTTATGATCTTGGAGAAGATATTTGGTTTTATGAAGTGAATGAATGTCTTGTGTGGCTTGATGTTGGAGAATATTTGCTTGCAGGATTCCATAGCTTGGTGAATGGTGATGTTTTTCTAAATTTTTAGTGTTTTCTTGTCTTCATTATGTTTTAGTCTGCTTGCTTGCTATATATCAGAAAAGTATAGGTTGAGATATGCTCATGGAAGCACCTCAAACCTCCTGTTTGCTATAACTTTGATGTTTTCTTCTTTTAGTCATCTTAAGGAATTCTTGATTGCTCCTTAGGCTCACTAAAACTTATTCTTTGTTTCATGAATGATTAGTATGTTAGCTTATAAATATGATTCATGGCATGCCCTTCTTATTTAAAATTTTTCAAAAACTTATTGTGAATATCTCCTATGGAATATTAATGGATTAGGTCAGTGCAAAGAGGTCTTGTATCGATCTTACCCTTCGCCTATGCTCATCAACTTGTTTCAGAGTTCCTGATAGTTTGATATATGCTATTAGGAGTTCCCTCTTCATATATTAAATTGTTTGTTTATCTTATGCGTTTTCTCAAAAAGCTGAAGGTGGATCTATAAAGTTAGGAGTTATAATGCTTCTATGAACCACTGGATTGTTCATCTTGTATGTTTATCAGTTTGAGTATTGCTCATAGAGATTAATGGTTTGCCATACCTCATGAGTTATTGCTTCAAATTATAGCTGTATAAGATCTCTTAGTATTTTTCACCAAACTTAATGTTCACCTCATACATCACCTAAAGGATCCATTAACCTTGCTAAATCGGCCCTGCAATACACTCTGCTTCATCATTTAGACACCCTAGACTTCATCTGACCCCATAGGCTTATTGATTTGATTTTCTCTCATTTCCACCTATCCTACTTAATCATCTTACCCCAACCCAAAACAAACAAACAAACTGTACTTAAACAACTAGCCTAAAATCAATCATCCGAAGTGAACAAGTTCACATCCTTCGCACAATAGAGAGAGCCCTATCCGAGTCCAGGAAGGCTAGGTCCTAGGACTCCAAAGACTGGTCTGATGTTACCCTGTCATTTGGTTAGCCAATCTGCCAAATCACGGGACACTAACAGTTCTCATGATTCCTTTAGCTATGGGTTGAGTTATTAGTTCCTGGAATCCTTGGCTGGAAAAACACTCTGGAAGCCCGACGGACAATTGTGGTTTGTGTTAGCGCAAGGAGTCACACCTTGACTGCAAAGAAGTAAGGCTTACACATCATAGTTCATTTCAAAGCAAAATATTTTGGATGGTGGTATGGCTTCTTCAAGAGCTTGAATGATTTTAACTCTTTTAGACCTTCATGCATATGGCAAGTCGTGGCAAGTATAAATTGTATGGACAAGTTTGTAGTAAAGGGGAGAAGATTCTGATAGATGAAAGGTGACAGATAGATGGTACTCAGTCTAAGAAATAAACATATCCTAAATCAGTTACACAGCTATCAGAGTGGCCTTTTACATAAACTTTGTTTTATGTAAAGGAAACAACATTTAGAAATCATAATACATGCATATAGAATCTCATAAATCCTTCATGAAACGTCCACTAGCATGCTCTACACAACATATAGATGATTTGCAGCAGACTGAATAGTAGATAATTAACTATTAGATCCTCTAACAGTGCTCTTACTCCTACTTGCTAGCTGCTGCAACTCATAAATTAGATGAATAAAACAAGAGAAACACACCATACATTAGATAGTCCTTGAAACACAAAGTCCTCCAACATGAAGTACAAAAGGGAGTTTTCTTATTATGAAAAATTCTTCAGGTCGACCAAAATCCAACCTTGAAATTGTATTTAGAAATGATATTATAGAGAGAGGAACCAAAACCATCTCACCTAGAAAGAAGGATCCACTCTTCCTCTCATTACATAGGAGTTATAACATATTAAATACATATCTTATCGAACTATAACTAACAGGATGGATGCAGATAGGAAGAAAAGACTATTCAGACTGTGTTGTTGAGTGTGCTGGCAACCTGCCTACTTTTTTGCTGATTTGTCTCTCCATGATCTTGGTTCTTTAAAACCCATGTAGCTTCATTAAATGTGTCATTTAACAACCTAAAAACCACTTATCAACCATCACTTGACATGTCCATATCATTAGGAGTCATTATCATCCTTGGACTAGCTCGAAAATTCTACTGACAACTGTAAAAAATCATTAAAAGTATACGCTACCGGAACTTCTAGTAAAAACTTGTAACTGCGTAAAAAATTGTAATGCTACTGGAAATTTTGGTAGCGCTCTATTTCCTTTTAAAAAATGCACAACAAAATATTTGAAGAATTCTACGCAGATTAAAACATTCTGAAAATTGAGTTGTTCCAAAATATAACTAATAGGCAAAATGATACTTCATTGGGACATCTTTTTACTTCTCCTCCATATGAGCTGCAATTTATGTAAGCTTGTCTAAATCTGTTTTATTTCCAATCATAGATTGTGATCTTGTAGTCCTGGTGGTTGTCGCTTTTGCAATGGCCTTTTTCTCTTATGAGCTCTTCATGATTTTTCTTCTCTTGTAGGTTCCTGTTGGCTGGCCTGAAGGAACTTTACCCTTTTATTTCTTCTTGACCCCACTAGATTCTATAATTGAAGGAGTTACAGTTTGTAATCCTTTAGATTGCCTCTCTGATCCAGGTGGATATTGGTGGCCACCCACCTATTCCACTTGGGGCCCCACCATTGTCTCTTTCAGTTTTTCAGTTTCAGCACAACTTACTATTTTTAGCAGTTTTTTCGGGTCCTGAACTTCTGGAGCCGTTTTGAGGACCTAAACGACATTTTTTGGGAAAATTGAGAGCAACATGGGTCCATGGACCGATGTTGCTCACACCAAAAGTTGTAGTCCTCGGATATATATTTCTAACGATGTATGGTGCGCGTAAAATAGAGATCGTATGCCAAAGTTACGTCCTTGGGAAGTTGAGACACCAATTTACCCAAACGAGGCCCATAGTTTTGGCGCTTCATCTCCTAGGGTTAGGGTTTTGGATGTTTGGGGTTTTCCATTGTTTCTAAATAATAAATAGGCCCTCAAGACTCATTGTAACATAGTTCAGAGGCCTGTAGCCACCACATCTCTTCTCAGAGATAAGCTACCAGCGCCCTAGCTAGTTTATTCCCATCTTGTTTGTAAGCAAATTTCAGTTCTTTGATATTAATGAAATGAAGTGTTATTTTCACTGCATCTTTTTATTTATGGTTATATGTGTATTCTGTTGCGTTCCTGCATAAATCAGGATTAGCGGTATTAGAGCATGTCCCCAACGAGGTCGAGGTATAAGGAGTTAAGGCTTGATCTGGTTGAACCTTTGCAAGATCAGCCTCGCAAACCTCGATGACCGCCCATGGGGGACGAAAAGAAAGATGATGGAGCAGGATATCCTATCAAAATATTGCTCGAGGAGGCCCTTGAAAAACAAAGGAATGTGATGATGGATATCTTCTCCCAGATCCTTCAACGACTACCCACCGGTGGCGCATCTGCATCCAACAACCACTCTGGAGGCGCGACTACCTTTAAGGTACAAGTAAACTTTGACATTCCCATATTTGAGGGTCAAATAGATGCAGATGTCGTAGATATATGGTTGAATCTATTAGAAGGATATTTCTTGGTTCATGACTTTTACGACAGGGAGAATATTATTTTTGCACTCGTCAAAGCTACCCCCCATGTCAAGGAATGGTGGGAAACCTACTGTGAGAAAAAGGACGAGACAGAACCCTCTCTTTTCTTAGCCGTACCCACTTGGAATTATTTCTTAGATGCCATCAAGGAACAATACTATCTCGTGGGGAGCTATGAGGACAAGTACATACAATGGACCACACTGCGACAACAAAGGGATCAAGATGTGCATGTGCTGACGAATCTGTTCCATGCCCTGTGCACAAAGTTGGGTATCAAATATTCGGAGAAAAATTTGGTAATAAAGTATTGCAGTTGTCTGCACATATACATTCAGGAGGAAATGGAGTTCCTTGACATATCTTCACTTAGTACAGCATACCGGTATGCTGCCAAGATTGAGCATAAATTCAAACAGAAGAAGCAAGAATTTGGATCTGTGAATCAAAGGCAAGGGAAAGGTACCCTAAAATGTAGAAAAAGGAAAAAGCTAAGGCATGGCGACACAAGACAACCTGCCAAAACCACAAGCAAATAACAACACCGTGAAGCCAAAGAAGGACACGGGAAAGTGATGTGAGTTTCATAAGAGCTCCACTCACAACACAAGTGAGTGTTAGGCCAAACAGTCGCTGGTGGCCGAGATGAGGGCTTGTGAATCAGATGCATGCTCCAACTCTGAATTAGAACCTAAAAAGGGGAATGACAAAGGGAAACAGATTATTGATGCAGAACCCAACGCCATTGTTGCCACTGCGAAGATCCAGAATGAGGAATCGGAAGATCTAGAGGAGGAGGAGCGTCTCTTCCCCTCCCAGATGTGGGTAAAGGGTTCCCCGCTACAGTTCATTGTCGACAATGGGAGCCAAAAGAGCCTAATTTTAATAGACTCCATGAAGCAGTTGGGCTTGCCGACCACACCACACCCACAACCATACACCATCGGGTGGCTTCACCAACGACGAGATCTCCGTGTCAGCCAGTAGTTCCGCCTTCCCTACAACATCAAGCCCTTCACGAATGAGGTATTATGTGACATTGCTCCTCTTGATGTTTCTGATATATTATTAGGCCAACCATACTTGTGGAAGCGACATGCTGTGCATGAGTCCTGGCCTCAGGCAGTTATTGTTACTTTGGGAAATAAGCTGTACAAGATACCAAAGGTACCACCACCTACCGCTATCTCTTTGGTTACTGCAAAAAAATGTAGTAAGCTCATTTCCCAAACCAGGAAATTTGTTTTCCTAATGATCCGCCCCCAGGGCAAGAACAAGATTGTGGCCACGATCTCCAGACATGGCTCCTCTGCACGACAACAACAAATGGAAAAGGTTGTGGAGGAGTACGAAGACATATTCACCTCACCCACAGGGGTGCCTCTGCACTGTCAGGTCAAGCACCCCATTGATCTGACCCCAGGTGTGCCGCTACCTAATGGATCAATCTATCGGCGCTCTGTTCTGGAGAACGATGAAATCAAGAGGCAAATTCAAGAGCTGTTGCAAAAAGGTCACATCCAACCAAGTTAATCGCCCTGTAGGAGCTCGATTATGTTGGTACAGAAGAAGGACGGGAATTAGAGATTCTGTATTGACTATCGGGCGTTGAACAAGATCACTGTACAGAATAGGTACCTGATCCCACAGATTGATGACCTTCTGGACCAACGCAAAGGGGTGAAATATTTCAGCAAAATTAACTTGAAGTCTGGGTATCACCAGGTACCAATCGAACCCTCTGATGTGTAGAAGATTGCCTTCAAATCCAAGGAGGGCATTTTCGAATGGCTGGTCATGACTTTCAGGTTGATGAATGCTCCCGCAACCTTCATGAGGTTGATGGATGACATCTTCTGGCCATTCACCAACTCATTTGTAGTGGTGTACTTGGATGACATTCTGATCTTTAGCCAGACTTGGGAAGAGCACCTCCACCACTTCTAACAAGTCCTCCAAACACTGCGGCAACACAAGTTGTGTGCCAATTTGGAGAAGTGCACTTTTGGCATGACCCAGGTTCAATATCTGGGATACATTATTGATGAAAGGGGGGTGCATGTGGATCCAACCAACATCCAAGTCATTCGGGATTTGCCAGCCCCAACCACTCTAACAGAGCTTCGCAACTTTTTGGGTCTTGCTAATTTATACCGCAGGTTCGTGTTGGGATTCTCTCATAACACTTGGCCCTTGATTCAAGTCACCAAGGGAGGAGTGAAAGCAAAATTCTTTTAGTCGGAATCTCAACAGAAGGCTTTCATAGAATTGAAACATCGCCTCTGTTTTTCCCAGTGCTCACATTACCAGACTTGCAACAACCCTTTGAGATCGAGATAGATGCCTCTAACTATGCTATTGGGGCAGTTCTTACTCAACAAGGGCATCTAGTGGCATATCATAGTGAGATTGTCCGACACAGTTCGCAAGTATCCCACTTATGACAAAGAAATGTATTCCATTGTGCAGGCTTGTCGTCAATGTAAGCATTCCATTTTGGGGAAGGAAACATCATCCAAATAGACCACCGACCCCTGCAGTTCATACAGACACAAGGGAAGTTTCAGAATGATCGCCATCAGAAGTGGTCCACATATCTGCAACAGTTTCATTTGAACACCAAGTATAAGAAGGGTAGCACCAATAATGTTGCACACTGCCTCAGTCGACCCCCAATCATGGCGCTAACCATCGTGCTCAATTCTTGTGGGCACGAGACTCCTGATTAGCTACTTCTCTACAAGAGCGATCCAGAATTCGGCCACACATACAAGGCACTCTTGGGGGGTATGCAAGTTCCAAATTTTCACCTCCAAGTTGCACTATTATGTCACCTGGGACACCTTTGTGTTCCTTCAAGCGAGCGTGCCAAGATGATATGGGAAGCACACTACAATCAAGTCACTGGGAATTTCGGGGTCGAGACAACAGTGGCATTACTGCAAAAGTTTTTCTATTGGCTGAACCTTCGATAGGATGTCGGGAAGTACATCAGATCCTGCACTGCTTGTGCCATTGCCAAATCGACCATCAAGAAGCAAGGCCTATATACTTCGCTACCTACCACTAGTTGGCCTTGGGAATCCATCTCCATTGATTACATGTCCGACCTGCCTTATACTAAGCATGGAAATGATTGTGTTTTGGTGGTCATTGATAGATTATCGAAGATGGCCATCATGGCGGCCTACAAGAAGAATATCACAATAAAAGCCACTGCTAAACTCTTCTTTGAACGAGTGTGGGTGCACTTTGGGATCCCACAATCTATCATATTAGATCGGGATAGTAGGTTCCTCAGCACATTTTGGTCCATCCTCTGGTCAATGCTGGACACCAAGCTCACCAAGTCCACAACTTTCCATCCCCAAACTGATGGCCAAAAAGAGGTCACCAACAGGATTATTGTGCACATTCTGCGCATATAAAATTCAAAGCATCCACGCACATGGGATGAGAGCCTCCCCTATGTACAACACAGTTATAACCAGGCTCTCCACAGCTCAATAGGCCATATCCCCTTTCAGATGGGCTTGGGATTCCAGCCACTATGTCCCATTAACATAGCCATGCCATTTGCTGCTACTCAGGACGATTCGGCTCATGTCAAGTCTGAAGCTGACAAAGCGAATAGCTTCATCGAGCGCATTCGACACATCCGCCAACATGATCATGACATATTGGACAAATCCAATGCTAAGTACAAGCAACAACATGATCAACATCGGGTGCCACTCAACTTCTAGGTGGGCGACAAAGTGTGGCTACATTTGCAGAAGGAGCGCCTCACTGGACCCCACCGCAAGCTTCGCCCGCTCCGATACGGGCTGTACACCATCACTAAGGCTGTAGGGAACAATGCCTTCGAGCTCAGTATTCCACCATTCCTTGGTTTGCACCTAGTATTCAATGTGGACCGCCTTCGTCCCTACTTCCCACCTCTACTGGACACCTCTGACATTGTAGAACAACTCACACCAACAGATTTAAACCCAAACTACATGGAACAGGCCACCACATATTGTATCATGGACATGCAAATCAAGAGCACTCGCCAACAGAAGATCCAACTGTATCGGGTTGTCAAAGCTGGCCAACTCCTGTACCAAGGAAAGTGGTTCACCAGGGACCAATTTCAGCAAAAGTTTCCTCATCTCATGGAGGAATTCAATGCAATGGAGTCCATTGCTTCCTAAGGGGGGAGGAATGATCTAGGTGGATATTGGTGGCCACCCGCCTATTCCTCTTGGGGCCCCACCATTGTCTCTTTCAATTTTTCAGTTTCGGCACAACTTACTATTTTTAGCAGTTTTTCGGGTCCTGAACTTCTGGAGCCATTTTGAGGCCCTAGACGATGTTTTCTTGGAAAATCGAGAGGATTGATGTGGCTCACATCAAAAGTTGTAGTCCTTGGATAGATCTTTCTAATGAGGTATGGTGCGCGTCAAACGGAGATCGTATGCCAAAATTACGTCCACGAGAAGTTGAGACATGATCTAGATTTATGCAAGAACACAACTGAATAAACATATAATCATAAATACAAAGATGTAGTAGAAATAACACTTCATTTCATTAATATCGAAGAACTTAAATTTGCTTACAGACACAATGGAAATAAACTAGCTAGGGTGCTGGTAGCTATCTCCGAGAAGAGATGTGGTAGCTACAGGCCTCTGAACTGAGTTACGATGAGGATCGAGGGCCTATTTATTATTTAGAAACAATGGAAAACCCTAAACATCCAAAACACTAACCCTAGGAGATGAAGCGCCAAAACTATGGGCCCCGTTTGGGTAAATTGGTGTTTCAACTTCCCGGGGACGTAACTTTGGCATACGATCTCCGTTTGACGTGAACCATACCTCGTTAGAAAGATCTATCCGAGGACTAAAAATTTTGAGTGAGCAACATCGATCCAGTCCATGGATCAATGTTTCTCCCGGTTTTCCTAAAAAGCGTCGTTTAGGACCTCAAAATGGCTCCGGAAGTTCAGGATCCGAAAAATTGCTAAAAATAGTAAGTTGTGCCGAAACTGAAAAACTAAAAGAGACAATGGTGGGGCCCCAAGTGGAATAGGCAGGTGACCACCAATATCCACCTGGATCATTCGTCCCCCCTTAGGAATCAATGGTCCCCATTGCGTTAAGTTCCCCCATGAGATGAGGAAACTTCTGCTGAACTTGGTCCCTGGTGAACCACTTTCCTTGGTGCAGGAGTTGGCCAGCTTTGACAACCCGATACAGTTGGATCTTCTGTTGGCGATTGTTATTGATTTGCATGTCCATGATACAATCTGTGGTGGCCTGTTCCAAACAGTCTGGGTTTAACTATGTTGGTGTGAGTTGTTCTGCAATGTCAGAGGTGTCTAGTAAAGGTGGGAAGTAAGGTTGAAGGCGGTCCTCATTGAATATTGGGTGCAGACCAAGGAATGGTGGAATACTGAGCTCGAAGGCATTGTTCCCTATAGCCTTGGTGATGGTGTACGACCCGTATTGGAGTGGGCGAAGCTTGCGGTGGGGTCCAGTGAGGCGCTCCTTCTGCAAATGTAGCCACACTTTGTCGTCCACCTGGAAGTTGTGTGGCACTCAATGTTGATCATGGTGTTGCTTGTATTTAGCATTGGCTCTGTCCAATATGTCATGAACCTGTTGGCGGATGTGTTGAATGCGCTCGATGAAGCTATTTGCTTTGTTGACTTCAGACTGGACATGGGCCAAATCAGCCTAAGTAGCCGCAAATGGCATGTCTACGTCAATGGGACATAGTGGCTGGAATCCCAAGCCCACCTGAAAGGGGCTGTGGCCGATTGAGCTGTGGAGAGCTCGGTTATAACTATGTTGTACATAGGGGAGGCTCTTGTCCCATGTGCATGGATGCTTTGAATTGTACATGCGCAAAATGTGTACAATCATTCTGTTGACGACCTCTGTCTGGCCATCTGTTTGGGGATGGAAAGTTGTGGACTTGGTGAGCTTGGTGTCCAGCATTGACCAGAGGCTAGACCAAAATGTGCTAAGGAACCTACTATCCCGATCTGATATGATAGACTGTGGTATCCCAAAGTGCACCCACACTCATTCAAAGAAGAGTTTAGCAGTGGCTTCTTCTGTGATATTCTTCTTGCAGGCCGCCATAATGGCCATCTTCGAGAATCTGTCGACGACCACGCAAACATAGTCATTTCCATGCTTAGTAGAAGGCAGGGCCGACATGTAATCCATGGAGATGGATTCCGAAGGTTGAATAGGGGTAGGTAGTAGAGTATATAGGCCTTGATTCTTGATGGTTGGTTTGCAATGGCACAAGCAGTGCAGGATCTGATGTGCTTTCCGACATCCTTTCGAAGTTTCGGCCAATAGAAATACTTCTGCAGTACTGCTATTGTTTTCTTGACCTTGAAATGCCCAGTGACTTGACTGTAGTGTGCTTCCCATATCATCTTGGCACTCTTGCTTGAAGGAACACAAAGGTGTCCCAGGTGACATAAAAGTGCATCTTGGAGGTGAAAATTTGGAACTTGCGTACCCCAAGAGTGCCTTGTATGTGTGGCCGAATTCTGGGTCGCTCTCGTAGAGAAGCGGCCAATCAGAAGTCTCATGCCCACAAGAGTTGAGAATGGTGGTGAGCGCCACGATCGATGGTCGAATGAGGTAGTCTGCAACATTATTGGTGCTACTCTTCTTGTACTTGATGTTCAAATGAAACTGTTGTAGATATGTGGACCACTTCTGATGGCGATCATTTTGCAACTTCCCTTGTGTCTGTATGAACTGCAAGGGTCGGTGGTCTGTGTGGATGATTGTTTCTTTACCCAAAATGTAATGCTTCCATTATCGACAATCTTACACAATGGAATACATTTCTTTGTCATAAGTGGGATACTTGCGAATTGTGTCAGACAATGTCTCACTCTGATATGCCACTGGATGTCCCCGTTGAGTAAGAACTGCCCCAATAGCATAGTTAGAGGCATCTGTTTCTATCTCAAATGGCTATTTCAAGTCTGGTAATGTGAGCACTGGGGTAGAATAGAGGAAGTTTTTCAATTCTGTGAATGTCTTCTGTTGAGATTCCGACCAAAAGAATTTTGCTCTCACTCCTCCCTTGGTGACTTGACACAAGGGCCAAGTGATATGAGAGAATCCCAACACGAACCTACGGTAGAAATTAGCAAGACCCAAAAAGCTGCGAAGCTCTGTTATAGTGGTTGGGGCTAGCCAATCCCGAATGACTTGGATCTTGGTTGGATCCAGATGCACCCCTCTTTCATCAATAATGTATCCCAGATATTGAACCTGGGTCATGCCAAAAGTGCACTTCTCCAAATTGGCACACAACTTGTGTTGCCGCGGTGTTTGGAGGACTTGTCGGATGTGGTGGAGGTGCTCTTCCCAAGTCTGGCTGAAGATCAGAATGTCATCCAAGTACACCACTACAAATGAGTTGGTGAATGGCTGCAAGATGTTGTCCATCAACCTCATGAAGGTTGCAGGAGAATTTGTCAACCCAAAAGGCATGACCAGCCATTCGAAAAGGCCTTCCTTGGCTTTGAAGGCAGTCTTCCACACATCAAAGGGTTCAATTGGTACCTGGTGATACCTAGAATTCAAGTTGATCTTGCTAAAATATTTCGCCCCTTTGAGTTGGTCCAGAAGGTCATCAATCCGTGGGATCGGGTACCTATTCCGGACAGTGATCTTGTTCAACGCCCGATAGTATAAACAGAGTCTCCACGTCCCATCCTTCTTCTGTACCAACATGATCGGGCTCCCACAGGGCGATGAACTTGGTCGGATGTGACATTTCTGCAGTAGCTCCTGAATCTGCCTCTTGATTTCATCGTTCTCTAGAACAGAGCGCTAATAGATCGGTCCATTGGGTAGCGGCGCACCTGCGGTCAGATAAATCGGGTGCTTGACTTGACAGTGCAGAGGAACCCTTGTGGGTGAGGTGAAGATGTCCCCGTACTCCTCCACAACCTTGTCCATTTGTTTTTGTCATGCAGAGGAGCCCTGTCTAGAGGTCGTGGCCACAATCTTCTTCTTGCCCTGGGGGCGGATCATGAGGAAAACGAATTTCCTGGTTTGGGAAATGAGCTTACTGCATTGTTTTGCCGTAACCAAAGAGATAGCGGTAGGAGGTGGTACCTCTGGTATCCTATACATCTTATTTCCCAAAGTAACAATAACAACGCGAGGCCAAGACTCATACACAACATGACGCTTCCACAAGTATGGTTTTCCTAATAATACATTAGGAATATCAATGGGAGCAACGTCACATAATACCTCATCTGTGAAGGGCTTGATGCTATAGGGAAGGCGACACTGCTGGCTGACACGGAGATCTCGTCCTTGGTGAAGCCACCCAATGGTGTATGGATGTGGGTGAGCTGTGGTCAGCAAGCCCAACCGCTTCATGGCGTCTGCTGAAATGAGGTTATTTTGGCTCCCATTATCGACAATGAACTGTACCGGGGAGCCCTTTACCCACATTTGGGAGTGGAAGAGACGTTCCTTCTCCTTTGGATCTTCCGATTCCTCCTTCTGGATCTTCGTAGTGGAAACAGTGATTGGGCTCTGCATCAATAATCTATTTCCTTCTATCATTCCCCTTGTAAGGTTTTGATTCAGATTCAGAGTATGCATTTGACTCAGAACCCCTCATCTCGGCCATCAGCGACTGCTTGGCTCGATACTCACTTGTGTTGTGAGTGGAGCTCTTATGGAACTCACACCACTTTCCCATGTCCT
Source organism: Pinus albicaulis (assembly GCA_034641835.2). Taxonomy (NCBI): domain Eukaryota; kingdom Viridiplantae; phylum Streptophyta; class Pinopsida; order Pinales; family Pinaceae; genus Pinus; species Pinus albicaulis. The sequence goes on from CM076580.1 coordinate 1,303,688,221, forward strand.
TCTTTGGCTTTGTGGTGTTGTTCTTTGCTTGTGGCTTCGAAGGTTCTCTTGAGACGCCATGCCTTGGCTCTGTCCTTTGTTCTACAGTTTGGGAGCACCTTTCCCTTGCTTTTGATTCGTAGATCCAAAGTCTCACTTCTTTTTTTTGAATTTCTGCTCAATCTTGGCAGCATATCGGTATGCCGTACCAAGTGAGGAGATGTCGAGGAACTCCATTTCCTCCTGAATGTATTTGTGCAGACAACTGCGATACTTTAGCACCAGATTTTTCTCTGAATCTTTGATACCAAACTTTGTGTGCAGGGTATGGAACATATTCATCAGCTCATGCACATCTTGATCCCTTTGTTGTCGCAGTGTGGTCCATTGTATGTACTTGTCCTCATAGCTCCCCACGGGATAGTATTGTTCCTTGATGGTGTCTCGAAAAGAATTCCAAGTGGGTACAGCCGAGAATAGAGAGGGTTCTGTCTCGTCCTTTTTCGCACAGTAGGTTTCCCACCAGTCCTTGACATGGGGGGTAGCTTTGAGGAGCGCAAAAAATAATCTTCTCCTGTTCGGAAGTCATGAACCAAGAAATATCCTTCTAATAGATTCAACCATCTATCTATGACATCTGCATCTATTTGAACCTCCAATATGGGAATGTCAAAATTTACTTGTACCTTAAAAGGAGTCGCACCTCCAGAGTGGTTGCTGGATGCAGATGCGCCGCCGGTGGGCAGCCGTTGAAGAATCTCGGCAAAGTTATCCATCATCGCGTTCCTTTGTTTTTCAAGGGCTTCCTCGAGCAATATTTTGATAGGATCTCCTGCTCTCTCATCTTTATTTTCGTCCCCCATGGGCGTCTGTCGGGGTTTGCGAGCTTGATCTTGCAAAGGTTCCACCAGATCGAGCCCTAACTCCTTATACCCCGACCTCGTTGGGGACATGCAAAGAAGGATCGAGAAAAAGCAGACCCCTCTGATACCACTGATCCAGGTTTATGCAGGAACACAACAGAATAAACATATAACCATAAATACAAAGATGCAGCAGAAATAACACTTCATTTCATTAATATCGAAGAACTTAAATTTGTTTACGGACATAATGGAAATAAACTAGCTAGGGCGCTGGTAGCTATCTCTGAGAAGAGATGTGGTGGCTACAGGTCTCTGAACTGAGTTACAATGAGGCTCTAGGGCCTATTTATTATTTAGAAATAATGGAAAACCCTAAACATCCAAAACCCTAACCCTAGGAGATGAAGCGCCAAAACTATGGGCCCCCTTTGGGTAAATTTGTGTTTCAACTTCCCGGTGATGTAACTTTGACATACGATCTTCGTTTGACGTGAACCATACCTTGTTAGAAATATCTATCCAAGGACTACAAATTTTAAGTGAGCAACATCAATCCATGGACCCCTGTTGCTCCCTGTTTTCCCAAAAAATGTCGTTTAGGGCCTAAAAAAGGCTCCGGAAGTTCAGGACTCGAAAAATTGCTAAAAATAGTAAGTTGTGCCGAAACTGAAAAACTGAAAAACTGAAAGAGACAATGGTGGGGCCCAAAGTGGAATAGGTGGGTGACCACCAATATCCACCTAGATCAAGACACCAATTTACCCAAATGGGGCCCATAGTTTTGGCGCTTCATCTCCTAGGGTTAGTGTTTTGGATGTTTAGGGTTTTCCATTGTTTCTAAATAATAAATAAGCCCTCGAGCCTCATTGTAACATAGTTCATAGGCCTGTAGCCGCCACATATCTTCTCAAAGATAAGCTACCAGCGCCCTAGCTAGTTTATTCCACCCTGTCTGTAAGCAGATTTCAGTTCTTTGATATTAATGAAATGAAGTGTTATTTCTGCTGCATATTTTTATTTATGGTTATATGTGTATTCTGTTGCATTCTTGCATAAATCAGGATCACTCTCCACATCTATAACTTATGTCATCAAGCTTGGGTTATGTAGGGCTTTGGATCTCAGCCTGAATTTTTTGTTAGCTCTTGTGTGTCTTTTCTTATTGCTAACAACATATCATGCATCCTTTTGTCTTTTCCTGCTGCTAACAACATATCCTGCATCCTTCAGGAGCTCCTCATCTGATTTGGTGGGATGATAATCCTTCTGAACCATAAGCTGAATGTTTGCTACTGGAACTTCTGGCAGCACCTGTTCTTTTGGTTTTTCTGCAGCTGCAGTTTTTCAATTCTTCCCTCTGGCATATACCTTGGGAAAAGGAGAAACACGAGGCACAATCTTCATTGATTTTGGCTTGGTAATATATGAACCTTATCCTTTTTTCCAAATTCTCTTCAACTTGTGTTGGGGGAGTCTTTTCCGTTTCCTTTTTTTCCTTAGCCTTCTTGTAGATATTTAGCTTTTTTGCTTTTCTTTTAGTCCTTTTACCACCTGATGAATTAGTTGGTTTCTGACTTTCTTCCTCCTGCTCAATAGGTTGAGAATGTTGTTGTGAGAATGGAAGTCGCTGAGCAGGAATGTTTTGTGTAGGTACAGGTTGGCCTGCCCTATAAAATAGGAAATGCTCCCAAGACTGGTTTCTTCTTTTCAATTCTTCAACAATCAGCACCTTGATAAGAGCTTGATGGTAGATGCTATAATCTGAAGCTGTTGCATGGGTTTGTATTCTAGCTAAAATCTTAGTCAAGCTTTTCAGTAGGAAGAAATGTAGGTTGAGAGTCTTCATACCTACAAGGTGAAACAAAAACCTCATGTGATACATAAATACAATAGTGTACCTCCTCTCACAAGTAAGATATATCTTAATGAGCTTGACAATTTCAGCCCATTCATCCTTGAGATAACTAATAGGAATCACTTTAGCCCATTTAGGGTCTTTGTATTCATCCTTGATGAAGTTGTTCAGGTCTCCTCCAGTAATAACTTGGTTTTTGAACCATTTCTCTCCTTCCTGTGGGAGGTGGAAATATTCAACAATGGATTTTGTTGATACCTTGAGAAAAATGGGTACCACCCAACTTGTACAAAAAACCTCCTCACATTTGATATGGCATCTATTAAATCAGCCCCTCGAGGTTCAATACGCTTAAGTTTTCCTCCTTTAGTTATCTGAGCAATAATGAAGGCTGAACATCAGATCAGAAAGGTGTCAAGATTAGAAGAACTTACTTAACAGGTGTTGTTGAATCCTCAAAATAAACTGTCTAAAACTCAGTCTCCTTTTCAAGTTGCTCATTGGAATTGCTTATTCACCAAGAACCGAATTTGAAAACTGATTTCCTTCTTTTTATTTCGGTGATTTTAAGTGATATGTTGGTTCATTTTTCCATGTACAAGATATTTTCATAATGGGAAGTATCATAACCGTATACCACACCTCGTGATATTCATAATTATCTTTTAGTTGTCTGCTTTGTTTCATATTCTTTTCAACAGGTGGCTAGAGTTGAATGATGTTTGAGTTGGTAGTCACTCCATTGCATTCTTTATGGTAGGCCTAAAATTCCGGCAGCGCTCATGCATGATTAACCAATCAGTCACCACATTAAACCATAGACCCCTGGTCTTCGTGACTACATATTGACACCTAACTCTTCCACGTATGACCACTACTAACTCGATATCATTCAAACGTATAACCTTTCTTATCACGTGACATGGCTCATGATTAAAAATATTTAAACCTCAGTTGATATCGGGAATATGTGGCTAACTCAAAAGCGGGTATGTTTTTTTTTGTTTTTTGTTAACAAGGGAAGTTATCGGAACTTCTGGCAGCATCGGGTAAAGAAAAAACGTGCATAAAACAGAGTTAAACAGACTGTCCGACAAGGTTAAAATATACGCTACTGGAACTTCCGACAACGTTCTAAATTTTTTTAAAATTTACAAATTTTTTATCCTAAAAGTAAAATGATTTAAAGCACACTCATGACTAAGCATAGAACTGTGCTAGTAGGTTGAGTTACTAGTCCTGGAAGCCTTGGTTGGAAAAACGCTGTGGAAGCCCTAGGTGGGTTTAGTTACTAGTCCTGGAAGCCCTGGTTGGAAAACGCTCTAGAAGCCCTGTAATAGTTTGAGTTGAGTTACTAGTCCTGGAAACCCTAGTTGGAACAAACACTTTGGAGCCCTAGAAAGCTTGGATAGAGACCAATTCGTGATGGTTAGTGATTTCTGACTGTGAGGTGGAATCATTGGATTGGGGTTGAGACATTTTGGTCTCTGGAGCCCCGATTTGGTGTTGATTAATGTGTTTGATAAAGTCCCACATTCATGCTTGGAATATGGCATGGGGTGATTGGCTGAAGTGAGACTTGGCTCAACCAATCTATGGTCGGGTGGAACGTGGAAGTCCCATCTCCGGTTGGTTTTTACATTAAGTACTAAAGAGCTCATTCCTCTTGTATTCAGTATGAAAATGTATTAGTTTATGTATGGATTTTATTCGTTTTGTATACATTGTATTTCTGTTGTTATCATGTTGGTTATAAGCATGTATTATGTCATCATTAGGCTGGAACAAGTTGGGCTGTGTCAACTATCAACCTAGCATAACTCTTACAAACCAACTTTTAACTGGAAGTTGGCCCTTCTACTATGAGAGGGCTCTCTATAATTACTTATAAATTTTCTGTATAAAATTAAAAAATCAGATGGCTAACTTTGTTCTTTTCATGTGATTATGCGGGTGAAAAAATGTGTTGACAGCCACCATTGGGCACGGAGTCAGCTAAGGAAATTCAATTACAAACAAACTGTGTTCATGGAAGCTGAGGCAAATTGGCTTAAACATAAACTTTTACAGTAAAACACAACAAATGAAGGGATTAGGAGCATCTAACATGAATTCCAAGTGATCAAATTTCCATGAAACTGATAATAATATACAAAATATGGAGATTAAAAGAAAACACATCAGCCAAAAAGAATATTAGGTTAAAATACAATCTGCTGCAAAATGTATATTAGCTCATGAATAAATATTAAAAAAGTGTCTCTCGTAACATTCCTCCCCCGCAAAGTGAAAAGGCCACACTTATATAAAGTGAGGCCTTCATTGCAATAGTCTGCCACCTTGGCTAGACTCAAAGCACATTAAAGGTTCCTATTTGTAATTTATTTACAAAACAATGGAGTCTTTTTAGGGAGATTTTAGTTTTAAAAGAGTTTGAATAGAAGACTCTTCAATCATTAAATAACTCAACAAATTCTGTTATTAAACCTTATCAAATGCAACCAAATGATTTTCCTGAATGTGTTGGACTGCTGATGTGTTATCATGCCACGTGGATGTTGACCTTGCTGAGCTGGACCTCCACCAAGTCGAATTTCAAATTTTCTGCAACAAATTATGGCTAGGAAAAATTCTGTAAAATAGGCCTCAAAGATAAGTGTGTATTTTCCAAAACCTGATAGTTGTACAAAAATTGAGAGAGGCTTTTGTATATGAGCTCGTGCTGAACAAAAATTCTATCAAATTTCCAAAATTCCTTTCCATTTGGTCAAAAAGTGAGCTTGAAGTTGACTACTAATCATTTCTAGAATTTCTGTAGCAAAAATTTGGTAGCAAGTTACACAAAACATCTCTCTGGTACTTTTCTGATTTCTCTAGCAATTATGGGGCATTCATTGATGTTTATTAACCAAACACATGCCTTTATCACTCCCTAAACTGAGGTTTAAACTTTCTTTTTCCTCCATGAAAAGCTACAACAAATTCGTAGCAAATATTCACCTTCAATATGGGGAATTTCTACGAAACTATCAAATTTATGAAATTTTTCCTTTTTATGATTTCTTCCATCTCCATGTCATTTCTAATAGACTATAAAAGCTTGTCTTCTACTAAAAATATTTATTAAACATAGAGCAGGCAAAAATTTAGGATTTTATCATGTTCAAGGAGCATCTACCTCAACAATGATTTTAATATTTCTTTTTGCATGCTCCACCTTAATCATTTCAATTTGAGTCTCGAAGGCTCTGACTTGTCTCTGTAATGTATTCATGTTTTATTGTAGTCATCTGTTCCTTTTGTACACATGCTTTAGCATCCTGTGCAATGGTAGAGTTTTTATTGTGAAATTTACAACAAAATCCTTAGCAATCTGTCCATGAAAACCCTGCAACTTCACTGAGCCTCCTTTGTACTGCTTCTTCTGTGCCATGGCTACAACACGTTGAGAGAAGCTTCTTACCACCTGTAATTTTACCTAATGACAGCTAGACCTCCCTATGATAGTAAAAGGCTTTTCTATGACAGTAAGACCAAACTAAAAGTGAAAGGAACGAGGTAAGAATGAGCTTTACGGTGTGTGTGTTTGGGGATAATGGATAAAGGTAAGCTCTAACATATGTCCATGATACATCGTGACTCTTACCCACAACCTTTAAAAAAAATGTACCATTAGTAACCGTTGCAGAGTTCCGTAGTGAAAGAGGTGGCATATGTGACAAATTTGCTGCGAAATTTTTAGGAACTTTCATAGCAAATACTTTTTTTTCGTAACAATACTTGCTACAAATTTATGTGAAACTGTCTAAACACCAATCATGACAAAATAAGCCTGACACATGAAAATTTGGATTTTAACTTCCATGATAGACCCCATTTAAACTCAAATTGACCCTACAAACTGACTATATGACCAAATTGAATTTTGTACATGTGATTTGATTTTGAGAAAATTTAAAGCCTTAACTAATTTGACAAATTGACTCAAAAACTATTTCTAAGTGTTATCATAGATAACATATTCGATCAGTGATGATGTATGTCTCTATCCATTCTTTTACTTGTAAATGAATACACCATGTATCTATGGTCAAATAGATTGTATTGTAGCTTATGATGTAGGGGAGCAATTCTTCTTAGCGATTTTCAGATAAGTAAGAGACCCCTTTGTTTAAATATGTTGTTTATACTTGTAGATGCATTGTTTGTGACATGTTTGAAATGGCCAAGAGGGGTCTAGATGAGTTCCTGATGATTTTATTGTTTTAGTACCTTTTTTTTAATGTTATTTATCATCTCCTATAGTTTCATGAAGTTTTTGGCAGTGACCTAGGATTTGGGGCTAAAAAGGTGACATAAATCCCAGAGTTGGAGGCACAAAACTGGCCAAACCAGGCCTTGGCTACTACCTTTCCTTGGCATGCTTGTGGCTATAGGATTTTGGCGCTACCTTGCCTTGGCATGCCCGTGGCTAAGGCTCAGATTGGTCAAAAAGTTAGTCTCCCTCAGGGTTTAAGGGTTTATGAGGTTGGGATACCTCCTGGGGATGCTTTTGATGTTGTGTAAGGTTTGTTTGACATGTTTCCATTGGTTCCACTTCTTCAAGGTCATCTATGAGGTTGAATATCATATTAGTAGCCTCTCATCACATGTTTACCCTGGTTGGCTAGTTACTTGGGTAGATGTGGGAAGAGGGTGTTTCACTCATGAAAATAACTGGATCATTAGTCAAACCAAAAGGAACCACAAAAAACTCATAATGGCCATACATGGTCCATAAAGTAGACTTGCAGATGTCCTCCTCTTTGATGTGTACCTGATGATATCCTGATCTCAAATAAATCTTTGAGAACACTACTGCTCCATTTAACTGGTCAAAGAAGTCATCAATCCGTGACAAAGGGTACCTATTCTTGATCTTCACCTTGTGCAGTTGCCTGTAATCAATGCACAACTTGAGAGTACCATTCTTCTTCTTCAAAAACAACATTGGTGCACCCCAAGGTGATACACTTGGCCTAATGTATCCCTTGTCAATCATTTATTTCAACAACAATTTCAATTCCACTAGCTCTGTAGTGCTCATCATGTAAGGTGCCTTTGATGTTGGTGTTGCTCTTGGTACCAACTCAATAAAAAGTCCACTTACATGTGAGGAGGTAACTTTGAAATATCTACTGGAAATACATCATGAAGCTATTGAAAAACCGAATATATCTTCAAGACTTTTTCATCCTCAACGTCCTTACCTTTATCACTGGAAACATGCATTGCAAATAATACACACTGTTTCCTAAAACTGCGCTTTTCCTACATATTTGTAACCATTTTCACTGATGTAGGCTTCTTCTTACCTTGCAAGATTCTATTCTCTCCATCATCATTCAAACACTTTATAGCCTTATCATAACAATCCACCTTAGTCTTGTGAAGGTACAACCAATCCATACCCATAATCATATTGTATGATCCCAATGGAAGCACATTCATATGTGATGATGTAGGAATACCATTCAACTCAAATGCACAAGATCTTAACAAATTATGAACTCTCTTCTTAGTACCTGTATCCAACTGCACCAATCAAGACTCTGTATGCACTTCTTTTCCCAAACCACACTTATCCACTAGGTCAGGATTAACATAACTATAATTAGATCCACGATCAATCAAAATAGAAACAACTTGATCACAGAGCTTACCTTCCATCTCAATAATGGTTACCTGGTGATCTACATGTCTATTATCAAATGTTTCATAGATTCGAGGAATTCATTGTCCAACATCCCCAACTGTCTGCGCCTTTTGAGCACTATAGATATAAGACCTACCACCCTGATATGAAAGATACTGCAACTGTCTCCTACCATCACCTATATTCTATTGCTCTCCAATCTGAGGTCCATGTCCCTTCTCTACTTCATTAAACTTATTTTAAGGAGCAACATTCTCTTTCTCACATGCATCTTGAGGTCTTGTTCGCTTCGGTGGCCATTTATCTTTAGTATTGTCATTCCCTTTCCAACCCTGCTTAGACTCGTTCTTGTGCATCGATTGATCATAACAGTGCTTCAACTTCCCAATGACTTCTTCCAGCGACTGAGGCTCATCATACTTAATATGATCCTTAAATTCTAATGGCAGTCCACTAATAAATCTATAAAATGTTGTCTTCTCATCCATAATATAAGGCACATATCTCAAAAACTCTAGGAACTTAGTCATGTACTCTTTATCTGTCATAGATCCCATATTTAGCTCGTAGAAATCCTTGGCCTTACTGTCATAGTACCTCTCTGACAAGAAATTCTTCTTGAAGAGTATCTTGAATTCATGCCAACTCAACTCCTTTGTCCTGATGTCTTTTACATGCTTCATTTTCCCACCAAATGTTTCCTTTCCCTTTGAGGTTGAAATAACTATGATGGCCTTCACGTTCTCTGTATAGTCATGCAACTCAAAGCACATTTTCATCCCAAGTAACCATGCCCACCTATGCCTATGCATCCTCTGGTTTCTTCAACTATCCATCAAATGTAGGTGGCTTGTCTTTCTTGAACTCATCTGACAAATATCCCTTATCCCTCCTCCTATAAGGATGATAATGATGATGACCATGATACCTAACTGAACCAAAAAAAGAGTAGAACCAATATCCATTTCCTCTCCTATCATGTGTATCCAGTAACCTACAATATCTGACTGTGTTATCCTTGTCTGACCTGTGCCCACCATGAGACCTGCAGCCATATGCCCCATTAGTCATGTTGTCCTCATGTCCATAATTAAACCATGGTTGCCCCTATCTCTGCAAGTCTAACAAAATCTGAAGGATAACTGCATTGATCTTTACTTGTTTCTCCTTTGCCCTGACAAGTCTTTCCTTGACTGAATGATCTTGTCATTACCTTCTTTGTAACTTAATTTTGGCCTTTAAAATTCTCAAGGTGTCTGCTATGTCTAGAGATTACCCATCTCTTGGTTTCTTATATGATTTTTAAGGAGAGTCTCATGAACTGTAATCCACCATTTTGTTAGTCATATTTGATCTTCTTCTTCCTGCAAACATACCATGTCAGATAAACCAAATATAAACATAATCAACATACCTCAATGAAGTTTAGAGGAGATTATATTGGCTACAAAATCAGTCCAAATTAGCACAATACATGTATATACATAATCATAACAATATACCGACATCATGCATGATAACACCAACTACATACTATGACTTCATGCATGACAACCATAACCATGAAAATGCTTGCATAACAACCATATAGACACTGAATTGCATGCATGAAAAACATATTCTGCCCATTTAGTCCAAGTATTGAACCATGCTCTGATACCAATTCGTGGTATCAAATATCACCCAAAGAGAACATAAACCCACTCTGATACCAATCTATAACCCACCCTCCCACATTTACCCACTTTCATCAATATGTGGAGGTAAAAATGAGTTAAGGGCTACTATGACATGACACAACTTCCTACATACAGTTAAGGAAGTGGAATCAACAAACTAGAACCTTACTAACCTTCCTTGGTAGTTATAGGACACACATGATCCAAACAACCACTCCCAATTCCGAAGCCCTGTGTTGGAATGCATTTTCAGTGATATGGTCTCCCAATTGCATGCATGACAATGCCTCCATGTGGTTGAGGGCCTCCAACCAGATGCATAAGCCTACCAGGGTGCAATTATGACCCAAATTCCTCAGTTCAGAGGGTGAAGTCCCGAGATCTGAGCCTAGATTCCAGGTCAACCTCTATACCACTAGCCACAACTTCCTGTAACTTCTCAGAATCAATAATGACTTGAAAACAATGATAAACATACAAAGTTGAAGGCATAACTTGACCTAGACTACCTAAAACATGACAGGCATTTTGTCAAACACATGGAAAACATGTAAGCTACAGGTCATGAATGCATATTTGATCATAAAAGTTTGAGATTCATCTAAGAATCACTGAGAAGGCCCTATGCCCTCTTCAAATAGCTGCAATAACACTTATTAGTCCATACATTTGTCAATCGATCAATAGCTAAACCATTCGGAACATGAGCCATTGAAGATACACATCACATAAAAAACATATAATCAGAAAATAACCAACATATAAACCATGGCACTTAGCCGTAATATCACCAACATATTACCAACATTTATACATGAATCACAATAGAAGAATAAATCATTAAAGTAGTAAAATACCAACCAAGTTAGGGACTTCCACGTACCACCTGACCATAGATTGGGCTGAACCAAATCTATATTTCAGCCAATCACCCCCGTTCCATCTTCCAATCATGAATGTGGGACTCAAGACAAAAACAACTAGGGTTTCCTAGAGATTAAGCCACCTCCACCCTCATGCTCCTGCTATATTGCCAAAACTGGTCAAGATATCACATAAGAAAACCGCTACATAAACAACTAAGGATTTTTGGAGATTAAACAACCTCCACCCTCATGCTTTACCGCAATCCTGCCAAAACTGATCAAGGGATTACTAGGCCCAAAAAGAGCTTGGATGCCTCAGAATTTATTCACCAATACCTTGAGGAATTTTCTTGTCTCCACCCTTGAGATTTACTGTAATCTTTCCAAAGCTAGTCAAGGGATTCCTAGGCCCTATGGAAATTTTCCTTAGACCACCTCAGTGAGTTCCAAAACCATCTGACAATCCAAAGCTCAATCAAATAAAAGAAACCCATCACACCATGGCTATCTGGAAATGGTAAGGCAAGGTTGAAACCATTGTCACACGTGGAAAAGCCCATGGCAATGACAACAAGAGAACCAAACACACACGTGCATGTACCATGCATTCAAAAACTAGCTAGGAAACCACACATGCAACATGTTACCTGCAAGTATTCTTGGTGAAGTTGATTGATCCAAATTTTCCTTACTTGTCCCTTGCTTTCCTTTGCTTCCTTGTCCTTCCTTTAATTTTCTTTATCCAATGCTAAAGTGATCCAAGAATTCTCTAAGTGTGCAAGAGTATGAAAAAATATAAAGAGCTCCAAGCTAAAAATGCCAAAAAGGTTGAATTGACAAAAGTTGTGAATTGATCCTCAAAAGTCTTTTTATTATTGAGGCCTCTATTTTTCCTTCAATTTCCCTCTCATGCAAACCTTTGACCTTTCATATCTCTTTTATCCTAATTTATTTTATTTTCATAAATAAATTCCAATTAATGCTTCTTTTCCTTTTCAAAGCCTTTTCCAATGCCTTTGTCAATTTCCTTAGCCATAATAAACCTAAATGAACACCCACTAGGATTTTTTTTCCAACATTCACCTTGGAATATGTATCCCATGGCCTTGGTCTTATTTTGTCTTTATTAACTTTATTACATGAAATCTTAACATGGGGATGTTACGGGCACAAAGGTAAAATCAATTCTAGAAATAGCGAAAGCAAAAGGAGCCATTTCAAAGCCTTATTTAAAGAAGTAGATGAGGCCAATATAATAAAAATCCTAAAGTTAGTACGCCTAATTCGAAGACTCATCATGATCAAATGAACGAAGATATTGAAGCGTAATTTTTGAGGAAGATCTAAAAGCAATGCTAAAGTCACTCAAGAAGACTAAGAGTCGAAATCTAGATGCCTTGAGAGTTGATATTTACCTGAGTTTTTTATAAAGTGCTAGAGGATGAGCTATTAAGAGCTGTGAAAGAATCCAAAAACCCTAGAAAGATTATGGGGGTAATTGACTCTACCTTTATAGGCTCAATCTCCAAAAATAATGAAATGGGCTCATTTGAATATTACAAGTCTATTTCATTATGCAAATTATTTTACAAAATCATCTCCTATATTATAGCTAATTAATTGAAGCTTAGGATATTAGGTTTCATCTTAAAAGAACAATTTGGTAATTTATTCAACATGAAAATTCCTGACGTGGTAGGGGAAACTCAAAAGGGCATGCAATCTATAAAGACAATCAAAATCCAAACATTTGTAATGAAAAATAATCTTATAAAGGCTTGTGATAAGGTAAATTGGTTGTATATAATGTTACTTTTGCTTCAAATAGGCATGTATGTACAAACAATGAATTGGGTAATGAGATGTTTCTCATCAACTTCTTCTACAATTCTTATTAATGGATCTCCTTCAAGATTTTTTCAATCCTCAAGGGGACTAAGCCAAGGGTGCCCATTGACTTCCTTTATTTTTCTTTTGGTGGATAAGGGTTTGAGTAGTTTGATATCAAGTTAAAAAAATGAGGAACTCATTAAGGGAATCGAGATTGTAAAATCAAAAAATATCACTCATAATTTTTTCCAAAGGAATATCACTCATTGTTGTTTGTAAAAAGATATGTTTTTTTATTAGTTATAATACTAGAGATGTCTAAGTTTATACGTATCACAGATATTTACTATAAGGAAAATAGCACAACTCCCCATTTCCAAATATTGGGTTGTACATGCAATATGTTATAGAGGCAAGTGAGGTGAAAAAACAATTGCAACAGCTGCTGGAACATGGTGTCATTCGACAGAGTAGATCACCATGTGGGTCACCAATCATCATTGTTCCAAAGAAGGATGACACTTGGAAGATGTGTATAGATTACAGGGCGTTGAATAAAATCACGCTTAAGAACATATACTCCCTGCCCAGGATAGATGATTTGTTAGATCAGTTGCAGCAAGCAAAGTACTTCACCAAGTTGGACTTGAAGTCTGGATATCACCAGGTTTGAGTCAAAGAAGAAGATACATGGAAGCTGCCTTAAAAACCAGGAAATGTTTGTATGAGTGGTTAGTTACGCCATTTGGCCTATGTAATGCACCAACTACATTTATGAGATTAATGAACGATGTACTGCACCCTTTTATAGATTCATTTGTTATTGTCTATTTAGATGATATACTGGTATATAATGCTACATGGGAGGAGCATATTTCATATTTGACGTAGGTGCTGGAAATGTTGGCTTGATGGGGCCTAGAACCAGGTTCATATTTGGCTGCGTGAACCAAAAAAACCTACTATTACCGACCCTTTCGGCAACGATTTGCTGCGCAAACCGAACTCTCACCCGAGGTAATATCGGGGGATGCTATAACTGGGTTTCTACATCCAGAGGGATAATGGAGTGTGGCTTTAGGGCATATCTACCTTTCTATACTTAACAGAACTTCGCAGAGTAGATATACCAATTATACAGTCGTTATTCAACACTTCTATTGAACTAACTTGCAGACTGTGTGATTATATTTTAACATTTATAAAACAACATAAATGATCATGAACAGGACTTTTTGATGAAAATTATAAGTAAAACCCTTACTTAGCACATATAACATAAAATACAAGTAAATCAAGCACATGAACAAATAACATACATCTGTCTTCAAAAGTCTTTCATTAATGCTCAGATCTTCCCAATACAACCAGTTCCACCCTACGCACTTAGCTGCAGGGGTTTGCGCACTCAACTGTAGACTTCCTAAGGTCTCTGCGCACTCAGCTGTAGGAGCCTTTTCTCTAACACAACCCACAAAATATAGAATTAAAACAACGTTACATCTAAGTGCATTATATGATCAAGTATGAGATCTTCGTTACTTCAAGGTCTATCCTAGACTCCTTATATAGTATTTACATTTACAATACCATGGTTTGAAAACCATGGACAGAGCTCAACGTTTACAAATATTCCCATTATTTTACAAAATAAGGGGCTTTGACCCCCCCCAAAGCTCCTAAGACTCTAATATAACTCTGCATTGAACGCTCCATTCCTCGATTTGTGGAGTCTTTCTCAAAAACTTTCCTCGAGGGGTACCCTGTCCAATAGGCACCCACACATAAAAATGTGACTCTTCCCGAGTCACACTACCGGTGTGCCCCCGATATTTTCTTTGATGCCACTCAAGGCTTCCTTCGAAGGTGGAACTACTTCGGCGCACTGCTTTTCAACTTCTCAGACTTCGCTTAGCAGCGTCTCGATGACTGGCTCGACTATATTTTGAGCAATTCCTTTCTGAGCCTTGCGAAGTGCTTTCAACTTCTTATCCACATTATGTGAGAGCTTACTGGCCTCAAATTCCCATGAATTTGTTCTGGCTCTGATAAGCTTCTATTTTCTGCACAGCTCATCGACCTGTTCCTACAACCATTTACCCTCTTAGAGACGGTTATACCACTGTATCAATGCTAAGGTCTTTCCTGTGACCTTAATTTGGTCCATCAATTTTAACTTCTCACGAAATTCTGCTTCAATCTAATGTACCTGAGGGTCCTCCTAGAGTGAGGCCTAGACATCCATGACATCTTCAAATACTTTCATGCACTCCTGGAGGGTGGATTCAATCTGTTCAATGGCGGCCTTGAGCTTTGCTGTGCGCTGCTCCCAAACCTCTAGTGGAGCGTCGGGATGCAATTGCAACTGCAGCTAAACTATCTTCATCTACATCTCGAGGTGTACTTGGTTGACCTTGGATTTTGAGTCCTTGACTGCTGTTGTGATCTTAGCGACTTTTTCCTCTAGCATTGCTGAAGCCTGAATTTGGAGCTCAGGTAGCTCGTTGCAAGCCTTGGAGATGGCTTCCTCCAACTTTTTTCTGTGTGCAATCTCTGCATCGCGCTCTTGTACAACCAACTATTTTCCTTAGCCATGCTATGTCTTTCTCTCTTAACATCTTGTATAACTAATAGGGTGAGTTGCTCTCTAATCTGTAATTCGTCAGTGATGCCTTAGTGGAACTCATGCAATACTTGCAGCGGCAACGCAACAAGTTTAAGCCGTGTGTTCTGCCAGTGCACCGCCTGCTTCAGCCGCTCCGCAGTATCAAAACATAATGTGCCTATAGGGATCAACACCGTGTGGGTATCAATTGTCATGACCAGTTCGTGCTTTGCCATTCTTGCACCCGCCTGTGCCCCTCTTCCTTAAGCCACGCTGGCTTGAAGCCCGCTCGCTTGTACCACAATCAGATGAAACTGCAAATATTTTAGGCCCCTATGGGCCTCTTCTAATACCTTCCTGTACTGGTCTTCAATGTTACCTTGTAGGTGCTCGGTGACGTTCATAATAGTATCTCCTATCTCATCGAGGTCCCCCTTAGTGAAGACCATTGCTTGTAGGTCAATGGACTTACTGGACTTCACTTTCTTCCACAGGTCTCTGCTCTGTGGCTATCGTCTTTTAGTAGTAAAGGGGGAGGGGGGGTCGGATGGATCCATAATTGTATCATCGCCCCCTCCTGTTTCTGGAACCTCCATCTCTGTCTAAACCTCCACTTTGGTCTCTTTATTGGTCACAAATGCGACTTTATTGTGTAGCTTCCCGTTGTCCTTATTTCTTGTTTGCACAGTGGAATTCACGGCACTTGTCCCTGCCTAATCCGTGTCCACGCCTTTAGTGGGCAGAGTTAGCCAATCGCTCAGCCATTCACTAACTATGGCTACCACATCTTCTTCTGTCACTAGGTCTGGCATCTCGTACCAGACCCTAGCAAGGTCCTTCTTCGCCTGAATGTGTACATGGTGGAATTCTACTTTGAAGTCCGCAAACTGCCGATATTGATTCAAAATACTTGGTGATATCCCGAGCTTTTGGCTGATCACCATGCACAGACTCATCTCAAAATCGACCCAAAATATTTTGTTCACCATCACCCTGGTGGGTTCCTTTGAATTCCATAGCGAGGCGTACCGTGTCGCCTCGCAGAGATTTGCATCTGTTGAAGAGAAATATGACTCCTTGGGCTCCCTCCAGGCCATCAATGCTATTAAGAGAAAGAGCCATGTGTAGTGGAGCTGCTTGCCCTCCTCTTGAGCTTCATGAAAGTTAGCTAAAAACTCGTTGCATATATATCCTTCCCAATTGTATACAACACCTTTGCTACATTCTGTGGCCAAATACAACACCGATGCATAAACCTCCTCTGTGTGACACTTCTCCATGATTTTTCCTGCCAAAATGTGTGTGGCGAAGCACACCGATCGATTCGTGATGGAGTTAATCGAGTAACCCATGGTTCCCTTCATTAGGTCGTAATATTGCTTCATATGGTATGCCATCTTCTTGTCCTAATCCTTTCCCACAAATGCGTCTATGGGGTCCAAACCAAGATAAGGAATTGCCGTGATCTTCCTTATCAACATTGCATCAATAAGAATCCACTTCCCCAACCATAAGAAATCATCATGCACAAGGGCCAGCAGTTGGCGCACACAAATTGTATTGATGATACTTCACCCAAAATGTGGAACATATAACATGTTAAGTATCATTGCATCCTGGATACCAGCCACCTAGTTCATTGGTTCTAATTTGATTACTCTGCTATCATCATAGGTGGTGGAGCGCAAATACTAACTTGGATCGAAATGCAAGTATTTGTTGCAATCGTTAAAGTTCCAGTCCTCCACACGCAGTTGGGGCACTTTTCCCAACAAATATCCCTCAACCAGCACTTCATTTGGTGGCAATGGTGTAAAAATATCATATTTGACTGCGTATGGGTCCTTTGAAGGCTTCGTAGCATCCGAATTCCATGGCGAATTATTTGGGGGTAACCTAGAGATAGGTTCGACCTCCTCTGCATCAATTTCTTCTTCTTCTGAATATTCGACCTCAAGAGCCTGCTTCTACTGATCTTGGGTTCCCTTACTCCTCTACTCCTTGGGAATTTTCTTTCAGGGAAATGATCTCAGCACCTGATTCTTTGGCTTTTTGTATGGAGGCGCGCCCAAAGTGGTCTGCTTCCTGGGCAACCTCGGCCCTATGACAGTTGTTGGGGGTGTAACCGTTATTTTTGTTATCACCCTAATTTTTTATTTTTTATTTTATTTTATTTTATTTTATTTTATTTTATTTTTAACTTTGAAAGTTTACCTTGTTTTAGTCATAATGTCAAATAGGTCTTGAGTCATTTCATTCTTGATAAAGGTAGGTGATAGGTTTAGAAGTCTTAAAAAAGTTAGTTTTCATTTCCAAATAAGGTCTTTAAGTCTCATCCCATGGTTGAAAAGTCTCATCATTCATCTAGAAATCATGTTTTAAACTTTTGGAAAAATCCTCTACAACTAGCCACAAAACCGCAGTTTCGTAGCGCAGTCAGTTCAAAAAATCAGTTGTGCGCTACGAAAGCGTTGCTACTTTCGTAGCACATTTCACCAAAATTGCACTATGTGCGCTACGAAAGCGCAGATTCTTAGAAATGTCATGTCAAAACATAAAAAATGTCAGAATCCATTAGGTTATCATACAATGACATCATAGTGAGTCAGTTAGGGGTCATTTCCAAAATGTTTAACCATTCATACCCATCATTACTACCGTAGAGGTGTCATTTGTGAAAAGAAGTTTCAAGTTTGAAAAGGCTGATATGTGTTACTCATTCCAGTTTTCATAATAAGCAGTGAAACATATATGTTTCGAGTTTAAGCTTATGGTCATCTTACACCAAAACTATTCTCGTCTACTATCAAGTGAGGCTAATCCTTCTATCAAGCGAGGCTGATCATTAAATTATGAAGGAAGCAAACATAAATTTCTGAAGGCAAGAATGACAGAGGAGAAAAAGAATCATAGGTCAGGACATTGTTTAAGGTCTGAACTTGAAAGCACAAGAGTTCTAGCTGAAGACAAAACAATGTTATATGCATTCAGAAAGGCAGGATGTTTAAAGTTCTGTGAAAAGCTGCAAGGTGGACACAGCCAGGTATCAAAATAATTTTCTTTGCATTTCAATGGTACAAATACAAAGGTGGGAATGTTGAACATGTCAGTAACTCCTGAAACTATAGCTCTAGTGACTGAGATACCTAGAGGACAGGAAACATAGTTTAAGGGTTTCAGATTTGATATGGAGGCATGCAAGGTGTTTTTAAAGCCAGAATATACAGAGATGGATTTAAATAATGCAATTCCCAGAAACTACATTAAAGATATCTATGCTAAACTACTCTTCAGTATCCAGAGATATTTCACATGCGAGGTTAGGTACCACAAAGTTTACTCCTACCATTTAAAATTTCTATTACACTTCACAGGTATGATATCTCTAGACTTACCATTTTTCCTGTATAGAAGCATTGCTAAAATGGCTGATAAGGTTCAAGTGAAATATGAAGAGTGTGAAACATCTCTGTTTCACCATGGTTTAATCAAACTGTTGGTCTTGAATGAGCTCCAAAGTATTAATAGAGATTGGTCATATTTTCTGTTTATATATGGATTTGGAATAGAAGCTCAAACTCCAGTCAATAACCCTAAGGCAAAAGAATCTCTACCAACAGAATCCAACAAACCTATAGTTACAAGGACAAAAAGGTTTGTGAAATTGAAGCCTAGGAAACAAGTAAAGGACAAAGTAGAAAGTATACCAGTGGTCATTGCAGAAACCCCTTCACCTGTAAAACAGGGGTTACAAGAAATCAAAGAAGCTACACACAAAGAGACAGCTGGTAAGAAAATTCCACAGAGAATTACTAGAAGTCAAGCTGCAAAGTCAAAAGGGAAAATAGTACTTTCAGAAACAAGTGTTAGCCCAGGTTTGAAAGGGAACTTAGATGATATTTTGAATGAAATAGACATAGAAGAGTCTCCTTTAGTTCAACCTGACTTCATAGGAGTTGATGAAGGCAAATAGAAAAGGGTGAAATCATCGAAGAAGCTGGAGTTTAAAGATAAAGATGCAACATTTGTTTTCAAGGCTAGGAAGCCTGCAACTAGACAGTCAAAGAGGATACAAGAGCTTAATGCAGAGGTTAAGAAAACAAATGAAACACCTATTGTTTACGAAGAGATAATAGACCTTTCTTCACCTATATCAAAACATACCAAAAACAAAGTATCTTCAACACAAATAGAAAAAATCAGTTATGAAAGAATGGAGGATAAATTAAAATCAGCAAACCATGAAATTACTAGGTTGAAGAAAAGAGCTAGAAAACATGTCATTGAGAAAACAAGGTTCAAGAGGATGAAAGCTGTTTGGGAAGGTGAAAAGGTTTCTAAACCAGAAATATCTAGCAGGGAGGAATAGTTCTTCACCTGGACAGTCCCAGCCATAAAAGAAGCAAAGTTTGTGAGAGTCATGAATACTCATTTGAGAGCTAGCAAAAAGAATTTAAGAAGACAAGTTGAAGTTTTGGAGATTCAACTAACAAAACCTCAAGAAAAGCTAAAGGAACAGTGAAACAAAGTAATTGAACAGTGCAATAAAGTAATAAATCTATAAGTCAGTTTCTCATTAAGGTGAAGACAAATTTTGATGAAGATCATGTTTTTGAGGTCAGGTTACTATGTTTTTGAGATATTAATAACCCTCATAAGGTTTAAACATTTCCAAGTTATAAATTTTGAAGACTGTTTTGAGAAAACTACTTGCACAGTAGTTTCTTAGCGCAGATAGTGCAAATCTGCTGAAATGTGCTACGAAACTGCTGAAGCAGTCTTTTTGCACAAATTTCGTAAAATTTTTGGGATAACTCTCATGAATTTGGATTTTAAATTGCTGGTGGAAGTGTGGATATAGCATGAGAAGGCTCCTTTGAAGATAATAGGTAAAAAATGATTGAAAAAAGGAAGTTTAACATCGAGCTACAAAAAGTGCTACGAAAACAAGCTACTTTCATAGCGCAGGCTTATCCTTTACCTTTTTGCATCATTTCGGATTTGGTTTTCTGTACAGCTGGAGGACTAAAGAATTATGGGAATATTTGGCAAACATGACACATGTAAACCTGATCCATTAATGATCAAAGTGCTCGAAAATGATATTGAAATTAAAGGGCTGAAAAGTAGGAGACATGTTTCCTAATCTATAGGAAAACATTACTACTCACAATAGGGTTACTTCAAGTGAGTGGTCATCATCTAAATTCGAATTCATGGGATTGTAGGTGTCAAAGCATGAATTAAAGACTAGATAAGGTTGTTAGAGGATATTTAAGAGTTTCAGTCCTATTAGAATTAGGACTTTTCAAAAGCAGTATAGCTGTCATTTTGTAATTAATAGCATGTTTCATATTAGGAAAGGTGTTAAACGCTATGAATTCGATGTCTCTAGTGAAGGATAAGGGAATCCTATCTCTTAAATGTTCTATAAAGATCATAAGGTCGAAATCTAATAGGGTTGGGCATTTTTATTAGCAAATACTATGTGTTATTGTATGTCACTGTTTCTTCTTAACTTAATACAGAGATCTGTTTTGACAACTCAAGATTCATAGGGAGTTTATGTTCATCATTGTTCTAATGGCTTTCTTCAATATCTATATTTGCAGTGGTATTTGTATGTGATACTTAGAATTCATTTAACAATGCTCTAACTTCCTTCATGTGCAAATGGACTGTGTGTTTCATTGTGTTACTGTTTTATTCATTGACTTAGACTCCAAATGCCTTGACTTCTATGCTTAATAGATTGTGATGTTTTGTTGAAGATTATCTTGACTCCATGGCCCAATGGACGTTTGCTAATCTGTGATACAACCAGTTATATCATTTTATCTTTTTACCTTAGAGTTAGCCATCTATCCATTAATAAAAAATCATAAACCTTTAAGAGAGCTCTCTCAGGTTGAGGAGGCTAAGCCTCAGCCAAAATATTGGTCTGAAACAATTACACAAAGTCCACTTGATGAGAAGCCTGTCAGGTTAGATTTTGTTATAGAAATTGTGTTTTCTAGACTTGGTCGGATTGTGTACCCTATCCCTACTCTGATCAAGTCTTCTCTCAACACCTCAAAGCTGTATTCTGACATGTAGTAGTTCGCTCGGCGCTCTGGCAGGCACAAAATCTCAATTCGAATGCTTAGAGTGCAAACTATCCGAATGTGGGGCGGGATGCCTGATTTATAGCGAAATTCAAATTCAATTCCATGAGCTCCTTTAGATACGCTTCATAAATGGATATTTGGCGGCATATCCACCAAGATAATCTCACTAAATACATCCCTCCCGCTCCTTTTAACGACCAAGTCCTTCTCAAATCAACTGTTCATGTTCCAATGGTCACTTTTTGGACGAACTTCACCAGAATCATCCCTTCGGCACAGTCCCCTCCATCTTTTCCATCGTCCTACATACCGCGCAAGACTTTTACTATGACGAAGGCCCCGTTTGGCAGACTCATTTATATTTAAATGCTCTCTTTCAACTGCGTAGATCATTAAGACTCTTCGTCGACCATATAGTCATTGCGAACCCCCAAGGGTGGAGCTTTCCCTATATAGCTTCAACCAAATGACAGTAATACATCCAGGGAACAACTCTCCATTCAGCTTCACAAGCTGAACTGCGCCCCCCTCCGTGAAATTTATGATAATGTAAGGTCCCAACTATTGCATTTGTAGGTTTCCCTGTAATTTTGCGAACTTTTTGTCATAAAAATGAACTAGGTCCCCATCCTTGAACGTCTTCTGCTTGATATGTCGGTCATTCTAGGCCTTTTCCCTCTCCTTCTACACCTGTTGGTGGAACCTAGCGATGAACCTATCCTCCTCCAGAGTGAGCAGTTGCTCTAATATATGCTCCATAATGTCGTTGTCCACCATATTAGTAACTTTTGAGATGCGAAGACTAGGCACAATGTATTCCATCGAAATTACTGCTTCCTGTCCATACACTAATCTGAACAAAGTATAACCCGTCAAATTCTTACAAGTGGTCCTGTAGGCCCATAAAACTGCAGGAATGCGCAGAACGCCGTCATTTCTGTTGATGTTGCACACCTTCGTCAAAGCATTCTCCAAAATTTTGTTAAAGGCTTCCACCGTCCCATTTGCCTAAGGGGGATACGACTTACTCTTTTGGTGATGCATTCAGAACTCCACAGTTAATGCTTCAATAGTATTGTTCAAGAAATGTGTACCCTTGTTGCTCATCAGGATCTTTGGACAGCCAAAACTTGACAAATTATGTTCAAAAATAAACTTTGCTTCATTTTTTGCGCTACAATTTTTCACCGGCTATGCCTCAACCCATTTAGTGATGTAATCTATCGCAGTGATAATGTATCGTACACCTGTTTTCCTCCCAGATGGATTAATTGGTCCCACGAAGTCAATCACCCATTTATCAAATGCATGCAAGGTAACTTGAGGTTCCCAGACGAATTAATTCGTCCCACAAAGTCAATCACCCATTTATCAAACGCATGCAAGGTAACTTGAGGGTGCAGTTCCATTTCATCCCTTCACGAAGGTCTTCCAGTACTCTGACAAACATCACAAGCGCTACGATACTCCTTTGAATATTTATGCACTGCGGGCCACCAAATTCTAGCTTGCAGAATATTTTGTGCATTGGCCTTTCCTGCGTAGTGACCTCCAACAACTCCGCTATGTTCTTCAACCAAAAAGCTGCGTCGTTCATGTTGAGGAATATATCTTCGTAGGATCTCGTCAGGCCCCATCTTATATAAATGTCCTGCGATCAGAGTAAAGTCTGTTGATTTTACTACTAGCTCTTTCTTATGTTGCATAGTGTACTCCGCAGGTGTGACTCCTATACTCAGAAACTTAATGATATCCAATAAATTCTCATCTGCCACCCGAATAGTGAAAAATCATGCATTAGGTAATCCTTTATCAATATTCGTTGGCTCTTCGCCTATCTCGATCCTAGAAAAATGTTCTGGTCCTGCGTTCAACCGACCCGACTTGACAATCACTTCGAAGTTGTACTCTTGGAATAACAGTAGCCACCGACAAATCTCCCCCCCCAACACAAGCTTGTTGACTAGGTATTTCAAAGCAGAGTGATCCGTGATTGTTTTGAAGTGCGCATCTAATAGATAGTGTCTGAATTTTTGCATCGCATATACCATGGCCAGTCCTTCGCTCTCTGTGGTGGAGTAGTTCCACTCCACCTTAGATAAATATTTGCTTGCAAAAGAAACAAGGTGATATAGATCACCTTCTCCTAGTTGTGCTAAGAAAACTCCTAAAGCTATTCAAGACGCATTGAAATATACATGGAATTCCTTCTTCTAGTCTGGAAAGACCATAATAGGCACAGTTACCATTTTTTCTTTCAACACATCAAGGCTCTTCTGACAAACTATCCCAACAGAACTTGGCATATTTCTTCAATAGTTTTTCCATGGTGCAGTGATCTGCGCATAGGCCTTAATGAATTTCCTATAATAACCTGTATGCCCAAGCGTCATGTGTAGCTACTTCACATTTGTTGGAGGCTCCAAATAGATAATCACATTGATCTTTGCATGGTCTACTATCAGTCCGTGTTTGCAGACAATGTGTTCCAAAAGTATACCATATGGTACGCAGAAAATGCACTTCTTCAGATTCAAGGAGATTTGGTACTTTCTACAGGTATCCAACATCAGACGCAGACTAGAAACATGTTTATTTAGAAATCCAAGGAGTGTATAGTCATCAAAATACACCTCCAAAAATTTGTGGATATATTATTTGAAATTTGCGATGACGATTATGGAAAATATCGTTTGAGTGTTCTTTAATCCAAATGGCATGTCTGTGTACTGAATTGACCCCCATTCAATAGCGAAAGTGGTCTTCCTCCTATCTTCCAACGCTATCCTAATCTGATGATACCTTGAAAATCCATCAATAAATGAGTAGGCTTCCTTCCCTCCAACATTTTCCAATACTTCATCTGTGAATGGTCTCGGAAATGGATCATGGACACATGCATCGTTCAACTTGCAGAGATCAACGCAAATCCTTATTTCTCCCATAGTTTTCTTCTCTTTTACCACGATAGGGCTAACCCAATTTGACTCCTTGACTTGTTCAATAATGCCAACTCTAAGAATCTTGTTTAACTCTTCCGACAAATTTTATTTGTATTTTGGGTTTCGCCGATATGGGCGCTGCTTGAATGGCTTCACATCAGGCTTCAAAGTGATGTGCATAACTCCTAAATCTCCTATAATTCCTTTCAGCTCTGATAACTTCATGGGGAACAAATCTTGGTATTCATGCAGCAATTCAGTGACCTTTCTTACCATGTCATCATCCCAATAGTCCCCAATCTTCGCGAACTTGGGCTCCGCTTCTGAGCTTATGTTGACTTGCTGAGTCTTGATAGGTTGTGCTATGCCTGGCATCTCTACTTCAGGACCCGTAACCTCACGCTGCCCTTCCGACTCAAGAATATTATCATTACGAGGATCCTCATCACCTTCTCCGCAGTCATATTATAACATTCTTGGGCTTGTTCCAACTGCACAGCCTAGTCAGACTGTTCCGAAGTAATTATGAATATCCCTGTTCTGACTTCTTGTAGAGCATCATTAATACAGTCCCAACCATCAGGAAGTTATATGTCAATAATAAACCTTCCTTCATCTCATACCAATATGTGGTTCCCTGGTGTAGCTCCATTTCAAGATACCACTATTGAAGGATCATATCCAAGGTATGAAAGAAGATATGTACCCATTCTGGTTGAGGGTCTTCACCCCAAGCTGCAGTCCAGCGAGATAAATGATCGCAAGGATCATATTTACCATTGTACTTCTCTGTGATAATAGTGTCTAGATGGCCAAACCTGAGTCTTATATTTCTACAGAACTCCTTCCACCCTCCTAATCTTTCTATGTGTGTGCCCCACCATCGGGCTAGAGTGCACCTCAAGGCGAAGTCCAAATCTTCATATCTTTGTTATTCATGCACCTTCCGCTCTAATTCGTCCATAAATAGGACAACATTCCCCATTCCATCATAAAACGACAAGTCACGCACCTTGATTTGGTAACTCTGTTACAACGGTTAGTAGATACTTCATGCAAGAATTTATGCCATTGCTCCACTTCTTCGTCGAAGTATGAAACACACGAACTATCGCTCCCCCAACGTATTCTACCATAAGTGATGGGATTAATCCAGTCTTCATCATGTGCACTGATCTGATAGATATGATCAATATCAGCATCACCATATTCATGTTGAACGGGTTCTATATTGCGCGCACCTTCAGAAGGGTCCAAAGGCACCATGACCCTGGTACCATTCTTTTCAAATATAATTTGTCTATTCTTAAGGTTGATTATAGCATCCATGTCATAATCCTAATCAAATCCAAGAAACACAAGATATAAATTACTATCATCAATGATCTCAATAACTTCAAAGTCGGACAACACACTTGCTCCATCAATATCTAAGCGGACGCCATGCAATCGACCCATAGGAATGATCTTCTGCCAATTTTCCATCCTTAGCTGAATCAAAGACCATTGCATATTAAGTATCCCCATCCGTTCATATGTATATTTTGGTAAAACGTTGGTATTTGATCCAAGATCAAGGATGAATTGATCCATTACATAATATCCTATTTGTGCAGTCAACTACATCTCTATGCCAATTCTCTTCTTATTTTTGTGGACTTTATTTACTGCGTGTTGTTCCAGCCATGGCTCGTCCTTGCCAGCGTAATTATCTATCAACTCCTGCAATCCTTCTACAACCTTATGATTCCTTAGCAAATTCATACATGTCTTCAAGAAAGACTTCAAAATAGAGGGATAAACTTCCTTCATTTTAGTAGTCTCCTTAGGTATATTCTTCAGCAGGATCAGTTGTCTTTCGGTTGATGTCGAAGCTCCAGGAATCATGAAATTATTCTTTGCTTCCATGAATTTTTCTCACTCGCATTATATGTTGAACCCAACATTCTTGTCTTCATCTCTTCGGACCCATGTATCCTCTATAGGTCTCTTTCCCTCAGCGCGGTCTTCCCCGATATTTATACCACTGCTTGTTATTATTTTAACACTTGGATCTTCCTTGTGCAGTTCAACCCTCATCATCTGTATGTTCTAAGTTGGCTACTGATTAGACTTCTCCTAAATTTTATCTAATAAAGTGGGACAATATTCAATTTCATGATCAAATGCACGACAATACTTACAAGAGGCTGTAGCAGGATTCTGACAATCCCTCGAAAAATGCCGAGGTTGTCCGCAGTTCTGACATATAATCTGGCCTCGTCCACGCCCATCGCCTCCTCCTCGGCCACGCCCTCGGCCTTAGAAACTGTTGAAAAGTCAACAAGAAATTTGTGTCTAATTTAATTTTCCCTTAATTAAATTGGACAATAAATTGTAATCTTATCTCATAACAACTTGTAATAGTTAATTGTGTGTGATAAAATCAGTTAGATCATGAATTTCGAGTTGAGGGTGGTTGGTGGGGCATGTAGAGTGATTCTATTTGTTTTAGAGTCCAAGTTGCAGTTAGTGTATTAGTTTAACGCATGAGAAATCAGTTAACCCAATTAATTGAGTTAAAATCAGTTTAACTAGTTGTAACTGATTGTTGCACTAGTGAGAAGTCAAGTGAATTAAATCATATTTAATTCACATGCAGTGATTTGTCAAGTAACTAATGATTTACTATTAATAGTTGCATGCATGTTAGTTCTGATGAAGACCCAATTGAGACAAAGGTTAAAGGGATGTTAACTATCAGATATATAATTAGCAAACTGCTCACATGGAGTAATACACCCATAGGATTTCCCATGAGCATTGTGCAATTTTGGAAGGATGAAATTCCTAAAGAACAGGGATTGCATTCCACATGAATTGCACAAGCAAGGCAGGCTAAGCAGAGGCTAAAATTTGGCTAAGTGTTGGTCGATTTTGTTCGGATTAGTGTGAGACAATTATTGGAGTGCATTAGACTCTTGTGAGAAGAGTGCATTGTAAATGTTTCATGATTCCTTGGTTGAATATACAATAGAGATAGAGGGGTTTTGAGCAGCAAGATTTCCCCAGGAAAATTATTTTTGTTGTGGATTTATTTGCTTGTTTTTGTCACTTTGTGTGATTGTGTGATCGTGTGCATGGGATGTTGTCCCAAGACCAGTTGGGAAGTCAGTGGTTGGATCTAGATGGATCTATAAGGTGAAGCAGGAAGCAGATGGGAGTGTGGAGAAGTACACGACTAGATTTGTAGCCTGGGGATTATCACAGATTGATGGGATTGACTATGAGGAGGCTTTTGCACCGGTTGCACAGTACTCATCGATTAGATCTATCCTCGCACTCTCAGCGCATTTGGGTTGGAAGATACATCAGATGGATGTGAAGACTACATTTCTCAATGGAGTTATTGAGGAATAAGTGTACATTGAGCAGACATAAGGTTTTGAGACCTTTGACAGTGAGTCACATGTGTGCAGAGTCAAGAGAGCACTGTATGGGCTGAAGCAAGCACCTCGTGCTTGCTACACTAAGATTGACAACTATTTCACTGGGTTGGGCTTCACGAAGAGTGAAGAAGATGCGAACCTATACTAGATTGTGGTTGATGGTAAGATTTTTATTATCATACTTTATGTTAATGATCTATTCTGACAGGTGATGAGCAGCTCATAACATCTTGCAAAGATA
Organism: Pinus albicaulis; assembly: GCA_034641835.2. Lineage (NCBI taxonomy): Eukaryota > Viridiplantae > Streptophyta > Pinopsida > Pinales > Pinaceae > Pinus > Pinus albicaulis. The sequence goes on from CM076580.1 coordinate 1,303,716,314, forward strand.
TTGCAAGAGAGTTTGAGATGAAGGACATGGGACTCCTTCACTATTTCCTTGGTTTGGAGATATGGAAGTGGGATGGGGAGATATTTGTTTCTCAATAAAATTATGCCAAATATATTCTGAGGAAGTTCCACATAGAGAGCTGTAAACCCATGGAGACTCCTCTTGCATGAAAGTGGAGGAAGGAGGATGCTACTTCAGGTGAGGTAGTCGACGCTACTGTTTAATACAAGCATCTTGTGGGTTCACTCATGTACTTGGTGAACGCACAACCAGACATATGCTATGCAGTTAAACATCTTAGTCAAGCTATGGTTAAGCTGACCAAGCTCTTTTGGAATGTGTGCAAGCATGTCTTGAGATATCTCAGGGGCACTACAGAGTATGGATTATGGTACAGACGAACAAAGGGAGAGAAGCTTCAAGGCTTCACCAATGCAGATTGGGCAGACAGTCCATCAAACAGGAAGAGCACATCAGGAGGGATCTTCAACATAGGATCGACAATAGTTTTTTGGTACAACAGGAAGTAGATATCAGTTGCACTCAGTTCAACCAAGGCAGAGTACATGGCAGCCAGTCAAGCTACATGTGAGGCCATCTGGATGAGGAAGATACTTGTTGGTTTGTTTGGTCATCAGATGGATTCGACGGTGATACATTGTGATAACCAGAGTTGCATAAAACTCTCGGTTAATCCAGTATTCCATGACAGGTCCAAACATATTGACATCTGGTACCACCATCTGAGAGATTGTGTTCAGAGACACATTATGTTACTTTAGTACATTCCCAACGGAGGATTAGGATGCAGATATTTTGACGAAGGCGCTTGCCAAGAGAAAATTCGAATACCACAGAGGCAGGATCAGGGTAGTTGATAATCCCTTTCTTGTTGAGAGGGAGTGTTGAAAAGTCAACAAGAAATGTGTGTCTATTTTAATTTTCCTTTAATTAAATTGGACAATAAATTGTAATCTTATCTCATAATCACTTGTAATAGTTAACTGAGTGTGATAAACTCAGTTAGCTCATGAATTTCGAGTTGAGGGTGATTGATGAGGCATGTAGAGTGATTCTATTTGTTTTAGAGTCCATGTTGTAGTTAGTGTATTAGTTTAATGCATGAGAAATCAGTTTACTCAATTAATTGAGTTAAAATCATTTTAACTAGTTGTAACTGATTGTTGGACTAGTGAGAGGTCAACTGAATTAAATGAGATTTAATTCACATGCAATGATATGTCAAGTAATTGATGATTTACTATTAATAACTGCACGCATGTCAGTTCTGATGAAAACCCAGTTGAGACAGAGGTTAAAGGGATGTTAACTATCAGTTGTATAATTAGAAAACTGCTCGCATGCAGTAATACACCCATAGGATTTCCCATGAGCATTGCGTAGTTTTGGAAGGCTTAAATTCCTAAAGAATAGGGATTTCATTCCACATGAATTGCACAAGCAAGGCAAGCTAAGCAGAGGCAAGAAATTGGCTAAGTGTTGGTCAATTTTGTCTAGATTAGTGTGAGACAGTTATTGGAGTGCAACAGACTCTTGTGAGAAGAGTGCATTATAATTTTTTTAGGATTACTTGGTTGAATATACGATAAATATAGAGGGGTTTTTAGAAGCAAGATTTCCCCAGGAAAATTATCTGTGTTGTGGATTGATTTGCTTCTTTCTCTTACTTGTTGTTATTGTGCAATCATGTGTATTTTATGCAAATATTGTTATAAGGATTCAGTATATTTCTTTAGGTCATTGCATGATCAAAATGAATCCATTGGTATACATATTGTTTCTATAATTTCTACAGAAACCTCCTCATGTTGTCGGTGAGCCCAGATCTTCGTGACGTTATACTTTCATTTTGTTTGCGCTAGGACTGTGCTGCATCATTAGATTGTATCTTCAACAATGATTTTCATCATGTCCCACCGAACTGCAGTAATTACAAAAAAAATTATTTGGCGATCTGACATACTTTTGTAGCAAATGACAATAATCTGTGGTATGTTGACTGAGAACTTTGCATATGCTACACTAGACATTTGGCCCTACACTTGGTCCAGTACTCGGTCTAGGCTTTAATGGACTCGGCATCCCAGTGCCCAAATAATCTCAAAACACAAGGCATTAATCTTTATAGTGACCCTCTGCTTTGCATTTGATACATCATACTTCCGACCTCATATTAGGCTGAACCTCCTTTCCCTTATTTAAATCTTGGAGCTCCATATGTAAGGTTTCCAACTGGGTTTGGATCTGCTAAACCCTTATGCTGGTATCAGCTTTCGATGAAACTTCTAGCTTCATCGCAATTTCCAATGCTTCAGCTTGGGTTGCGATCTTTTGCTATGACAATGGTAATCTAAGATGAGGCAACAACGCAGAAATAAACCATTCCTTGTGTTGTTCATCAGGGATCCTGAATATGATTTGACTTAACAATGTTTTAAAGCATTGATATACTTCCCACACGGTTTCAATGACCAATTTCTTAATTTCTTTGATCTCCATAATACACTGGGACTACAACTTAGGATTATTGAAATCAACATTCAGTGCAGCCTTTTTCTAGGCTAACGTGGAATTTTGGTTCATCATGGTAAATTTCATGTACAAGGACAACGCTTTGTCCTGTAGCACTGTGACCAACTGCGCTTTCTTCATATTTTTATTATTAATGTTCTGCGATCTCCATATCACTTTTGTAATAAACCATAACTGCTTAGTATCATTCGATCCGTTGAAAATAGACATCTTCGGTGCTTGGGCCATAGTAAATGGGGGATGTGGAGGTGGAGGTGGAGGAACATAATGGGGATGGGTGGTGACAAGGGTGGAAGGTTGGGGAATCCCCGCAGCGCTTTGGTGATCTCCAAAATTTATTGACGCACTTCTAGAGGTAGCAGGGTTGCTTTATCTTTCCTCACTCTCAGAACCAAACAATGGACTATATTCAGATTGAATGTAAATATCCTGATCTATCTTAAACCTTTTACCTCTTCGCGTACTACTGATTTATCTTCCTCCGAACATCAATTTGATTGCATTTGTAGTACGCCTTTTTCACACAATAGCATCTTAATCCAGAACTTCAATGAGTTTAAGTACTTACCTTGAGGGCCTTTGAAAAATTTGTGTTTTGCTTCGCTATAAGATACAAAAGTATCGATCGCGAACTTAGTGATAAAAACTCCAAGTATACTATCAATCCAGTAATCAACAACCCTTGTGATCTCGTTATAAGTCTTCTTTAATTGCTTAATTAGCTCAAGAGTACACGTAGTAGGCTTATTGTTGAAATGGGAAGTTTGAGCAGCTAGTCTTGATAACCACTCGTATAGCTCGCTAGAAAACGATGAGAAAAATATCTCATGCTGATCTGTAAAGATATACTTTTGTAACCAATTTTCATTAGATATGCACAGATTTCTATTTTCTTGCGTAAAAAACTCACGTTCTTTTAGATCTACTGAGTCTTGAACTATTTTTTAGATGGATGCCACATCCACATATCCCTCAGTCTGATCCAGGTCCTAGCAACAGAACCATTTGTTAGGTTGATGGGGCATAGACCCAAGTTCATATTTGACTGTGCAAACCACTAAAACCCACTATTACTGGCCCTTCCGGCAACGATCTATTGCACAGACTGAAGCTCACCGAGGCAATATAGGGGGATGTTAGAACCAGGTTTCTACATCCAGAGGGACAATGGAGTGTGGCTTTAGGGCCTATCTTCCTATCTATACTTAACAAAACTTCACATAACAGATATACCACTTAAATAGTCATTGTTCAACACTTTTATTGAACTAACTTGCAGACTGCGCGATTATATTTTAACATTCATAAAACAACATAAATGATCATGAATAGGACTTCACGATGCAAATTATCAGTAAAACCCTTACTTAGCACATATAACATAAAATAGAAGTAAACAAAACACATTAAAAAAATAACAGAGATCTATCTTAAAAAGTATTTCATTAATGCTTAGATCTTCCCAATACAACCAGTTCCACCCTGCGCACTCAGCTGCAGGGGTCTGCGCACTCAACTGCAAACTTCCTAATGTCTCCACGCACTCAACTGTAGGAGCCTTTTCTCTAACCCAACCTACAAAATATAGACTCATAACAATGTTACATCCAAGTGCATTCTACGATCAAGTATGAGATCTTCGTTACTTCAAGATCTATCATAGAATCCTTATATGGTATTTACATTTACAATACCATGGTCTGAAAACCATGGGCAGAGTTCAATGTTCACATAATATTCCCATTCTTTTACAAAATAAGGGACTTTGGCCTGCCCCAAAGCCCCTAAGGCTCTAATATAACTTCGCTCTGCGTGCTCTGCTCCTTGATCTACGGATTCTTTCTCAAAAAAATTCCTCGAGGGGTACTATTTCCAACAATAAACATTGAAGAAGCACCAAATGCTAGAAAATATCAAGAAGTGCGAGTTTGCGTAGCTTTCTTTAGTGTATTTGGGGTATGTTATCGGTGGTGGAGAGTTAAAGATGGATCCTTCCAAGTTGGAGACCATCATAAAATGGTCGGTGCCTACTAATGTTTTTGAGGTCAAGAGTTTCATTGGGGAAACACAACACCTGAGGAAATTCATTGCCTTGTTTTCAACAGTAGCAACACCACTCCATGCCATAAAAACAAGTGGTAAGAGTTTCCAGTGGGGAAAAGGTCAACAGAGGGCTTTCGGGGAGTTAAAGAATTAGATTATTCAAGCACCAATTCTAGCATTACCAAACTTGTAGCGGACTTTCGAAATGGAGACAAATGTGAGTGGGTATGCAGGGAGGAAGGCCTATATGTTAACCATTCTAAATTTTTTCATGGGGCAATTCTTAACTACCTACAATAAGGAGTTCTGTGCCATGGTGCAAGCTATGAAGAAGTGGAAGCACTATCATATGGTAAAGGAGACAATAATCCACATAGATTACCAACCAATACAATATTTGGAGGCCCAGATTAAGCTACAACAATCTAGGCATTACAAATGGCTGGGGTTTTTACGATAGTTTCATTTGGTCATCAAGTATAATAAGGAAAATGCAAAAAAGTTGGCTGCCATGTTTTCAAGGCCACCCACATCAAATATTACAGCTTTGGGGACTCTTATGCACACAGAGCCATTCACCCATGATGCATACAAAGAGGTATATTAAGAGGATGAGGGCTTCAGAGAGGTGTATCAACAGTTGTAGAGTAAGAGTCATGTTCACGATGGCGACAACACCATTGAATACCATCTCCAGGATGGGTTACTATATAGGTTGGTTAAGCTTTGTGTTCCTAAAGGTCATGATTGCAGTTGATTAGAGAGGCTCACACCTCCAAGGTTGCAGGACACTTTGGTGTAGGGAAGATCATCGCTAACATGTAGAGGTATGTGTATTGGCCCAATATGTAAGATCAAGTAGCTAGGTTCATAAGAGGATGCATGATTTGTTGTACCAGCAAGCCTAGCAATAGGAAACAAATATTATATCATCCCTTACATGTGACTATCGTCTTTGGGAAAGCATTTCCATGGACTTTGTGGGAGGTTTACCTAAAACCAGGAAGGGACATGACTACCTGTTCGTGGTAGTTGGCAGGTTTAGTAAAATGTGTGTTCTAATGCCTTATAAAATTACCATCAACATGGAAGAAGCATCAAACTTGTTCTTTAGATAGGTCTGGATGCACTTTGGGATACCAGGGAGCATCATTTATGACAGGGATAAAAGATTTCTTAATGCATTCTAGACTACATTGTGGGATAATATGGACACGAATTTGAAGAGATATACAACATTGCATACACAGAAAAATGGGCAGAGATAAGTAGTCAATGGGATACAAGGATACAATAAGAAGCATACAAAGACCTGGGATGGAAATTTGGTATATATACAACATTATTATAATAGAGAAATCCACACTTCTACAGGAAAGTCCCCATTTGAGACTTGTTTTGGATATTTTCCACCTTCACCTTTGGATATTTCATATGGGCAACAAGGAGGAGTGAGGGAAGATCTTACAGTAGATGCTTTAAGGGCTGAAAAATTTATAGAGAAGATCAGGCAAATCCATCTACAAGTACAAGAAACACTACAGAAGTCGTAAGAGAAGTATAATGCTAGGCATGATCAATAAAGAACAAAGAAGACATTCATGGTGGGAGACAAAGTATAGTTACATTTGACCAAGGAGAGGTTGCAGGGGCCTAGTAAGAAAATCAAGGCTCCGAGGTATGGTCCCTTTGAGATACTGGAAAAGGTGGGTGATAATTCCTATCGAATCAGTTTACCACCGTATATGTGCATTTACTTAGTTTTAAATGTCGATAATTTGGAACTCTATGAGCCTTCCATGCTAGATCAGGAAGAGGAACATGCCCTACCTTTTGTGGAGGATTTGGCATTAGGTGCTCAAGAATATTTGACAGAAGATATAGTTTTGCAGAAGAGGTCCAGAACTACAAGGTAGGGGAAACATGACCTTTGGCAGATTGGGTTGAAGGGACAACTTGCAGGTAAAGTTAAATGGTACGCCAGAGAGGAGGTGGAGGAAAATTTCCTCACCTCATTTAGTAAACTCTTTTGGGGACCAAAAGTGTCCCAAAATGGGAAGGTGTGATCCATATTGGATCATAATATTATTTTTCATCCATATCGATGCACCTGGAGTGGAAAAAATGGTGGAATCAACTCATGGGACTGTTTTTACTAGCAGGACCTAGTTTGGAAAATTGGGTCTGAAACCTTTCGGGAGCGTTTTGAGGCATCAAGCGACATTTTTTGGGGGTACAACTTTTCCCCCCTATTGTAGCACCTTTTCATTCTATTCTACACATAAAGACATTTCCAACGACACAAGAATCACGTCAATTAGAGTCCATATGTAAAATTTATGACACTCAGAAGTTGACCTTCCCGTTTTCACACCTATAGTTCAGGCATATGTCGCGTCGACCCCCATTATTCATGGAAAAAGGGATAGCCACGTTTTTTTGATGTAAAATAATCTAAAATATTATATTTTTTAACTCTAGTTAAGAGTTTATGTAGTCAAAATTAACCACTAGTAGGTTATCGAGCTGTGTTATAACTGGGCCACTAGGAGGAAGAGGCATTTCATTCTTTCAAGAGAATTTTGTTCCATAATTTAGCAAAGATATCCAGGAGATATAGGAGGCAGAACACAAAGAGAGGATCTATGCACTATAGGAGCCCAGTTCATAAGCATTACTTCTTTGTACATGTAGTTATATTTCTAGACAAAGAAAGACAGCGGAGCGACCTCACCTTCCAGCTATTTTTTCTCCTGAAAGGGTTTCCCACAAAGAATATCTTGTGTCTTATGTGTGTGTGATATTATTTTTTCATTCTCTACTTTTCTGCATAATTTATATTTGCATGCATGCACTAATTAAGTCATCTATATCACAAGATTATTGAGATTAGAGTGATGGGATGGAAACAATAAAGTGTTGGAGGGGTGGAAACTGATAATAATTTCACAAAGGATTTATAGTCAGTCCAAACAAGAAAAGCCTCTTAAGTAACTGTTTAAAACCAACCAAGGAAAGGGCTAACCATAGAATTCTTGGGCAAGTTTGTATTAAAGTAGCTTAATTGAAAAACAATCCAGTAATCCGCATAATTACCTTCAGAAAGTATGAAAACATATAAGAGAAGAAAAAGTGTAACTTAAGATCATATAAGGTACTTTTAAACCTAGTCTGCTTTCAGTCAACACCAAGGGAAACTTTCAGAATCTGCCTTTGGAGAAAAGAAGCTAGAAATAGGGCAAACCATCACTTTTCTAGTCTAACTTTAATAAGCAAATAATAAAAATAACTTTCAAAAACAATGTTTAAAGCAAACAATAGGATGAGGGAACGCAAACATTCCTAACTGCTTAAACTCTATTGAATCATTCTTAAATAAACAAATTGGAGGAAAACATGGAGATAAAGCTTATCTGTCAGAGAAGGGTACTGGTAAACAGTAAATACTAACTCTATAAATGCTGTTCTTTATCAGAGAATAGTGAACAATATGACATACATAGAAGGAAAAACAATAACAAAGAAAGGGGCACTTCACCAATGATATAGACCAGGATCCCAAGAAACAGCTTGTTATTGATGTCAAACTAGTTGCAATCTTTAGGTCCAATGTTTCAGTTCAAAAATCATCTTCACTATCCAGCCTAACTAATCTAACACAAACAGAGCTTCAAGGGCCAGTGAACACAATTCACAGATAGAAGTCTCAAGCTCAATTATATTTCAAATTTCTACAACCAACCCCTCTCTCATCTTTTGCAGTAGTATTTATAGAAGAATGAGGAGGTGAGATCTGATAAAAGATCTCCAATTACAATTAATATAGACTTAATGACTTCTTGGCCGTTGGGGGGCTCAATGAAGAAACTTACATAGGTGTCCTCTGTATTAAATGATTTACATAAAGATTTAAGCTCGGTGGGAGCTCTTTTTGACCTTTGAGGCTCTGTGTGGTGTCAAAGTAACTCTACATATGTTTTTTCATTAAGTTCCTTGGCAGCAGAATTTACTCTCTGGCTGCGTTTGAGACAAATATCTGATCCTGATCAATAACTCCGGCCTCGGATATGAATGCTTGGAGGCACAGGTGGCATTGTGGTAGCTAGAGGGATCAATTTTCCTCGGCTGTGGCGGTGGAGGCTTTCCTGTTGATAAAACACCTAAGATTTTCTTCAAACTGTGTTTTAATTTGGGATTAGGCTTTCGATAAACCATCTTAGACGTAATCCCCACAAAATCTGTCTTCAATCTTCTGTTCTGGCATATCTATGGTTTTCTGCACTGATACTCTTTGACGGTGCTTTGCTGGTGTGCAGGGCTGTGCAGGGGTTATGTAGCATCAATGCTTCATGGATGATTGATGAAACATGGATTTAACACCTGCAAGTGTTTTCCTTTGATAAATTGGAAGCGGGAGGATCGTCACCCTCTGCCTCTGAATTTTCTTCTGACCTAGCGAAAAATCATTTGAACCCTGCAAAATATGAAAAAGATTAGAAAATCCTGCATGTATAGGTTAACTGCATCAAAAGGCACATGGGGAGAGTGTGGCCATTGGATGGCATCATCCAACGGTTCAGATTTATCAGAATGAGTCAAAAGGAAATGGGGGAAAAAAATCAAATCAGAGCCGTCGATCGCGCAAAGATCGACGGTCGGGAGCAGAGGCGAAAAGTCAAAGCGGAGGAATCAGGGCGATGAATTGTGGGGCAGAGATGCTTCAATGACCACGCCGTATCCTGATTAACTGTCGGACTTCTTTGGTGAGCGATCACCGTCCGATGAGCGGCCATAGATCGGACGGTGGACGTCAATATCGCGCCGGGTCCACGTCCGATCTTTAACGCGTGATGAACAACGGTTTCGTGAATAGTGTTCAGGCCACGCATCAAATGGTGTATGGAATCGTGAAAAATAAGGAAAACCACCCCGCTCTCATAAGCGGTGCGATGGATACTGCGTGGTTTTGCGATGGTGAATGGATGGCGGGGACCATCGGGCAATGGATTGCGCGCCGTCGATCTACAGATCAGATTGACGGCGGAGAATGATTCAAACTCTGCACTGGCGGTAACCTTATAATATAAAAAAAAATGACAAATTTATATATAAATGAAGGTTTAAAACATTAATTCACAATACGGCTTGGCACCCGACTACGGGGTCTTTGGGCGCATGGAAGATAATATGATCGGGGGCTTATGGAAGAGGGGCTAATCGCAATCGGGCAACGCTATAAGTGCTCAGAAGGCTAGCGCTTGGTTCTAGCACCAAGGCATATGTAGGAAAAGTTTTTTAGACTTAGCCCAAGGGGGCTTAAGTCTATAATATATAAAAAATGCATTTTTATGGATTTTCAATGATTTTCAATGGTTGTTGGGGGTTTCGATAAGGCAATAAAGGGTCTTAAACCTTATCAAAGGGATTATGATGAAGGGGAAAGGGGAAAAACATGAAAATGAAGGATTTTATGGGAAAAGGAAAAGCAAAGATGAGGTTAGTTTTGAAAGAAGGGGAAAAGGAAAATGGTGCTTGCAGCAGTCTTCTTTCTTGAGAATCAACAAGATTTCTGAATGTAGAATAGGCATAGTAGTGAATATTGGGATAGAGGCGTGAGGCCTACAAGAGTCTTCAAGAGCCAACACTTTTTAGCAGTAAAATCTGTTCCTTGAAGACTCCAGATATGTTTTAGCCAGCATTTGGTATAACAAATTTTATAGCTGGCTAACAATGGCTCCACTTGGGGATGGTGCCTTCTTGAAGGCATCAAGAACTTCAGACTTGGTTTCTCTGGGAGGCCGATCATCTGCCTCATCCATTGGGCTACCTTTATTTCTGTGAATGACCTTCTTTGTTATGAAAATATATTAGCAGTCACAAAAACGATGGATCTTCGTCAATACAAGCTTTCTACCTACCCAATCCTATTGATCTAGCATTTTTTATTCATTAGAGTGCACTTGGATTGGAAAAATCTTTTTCAACATTTTATTCTTTTGAAAACAGGAAAATTAATCTATTTCTACTCCTTATTTCTCCATGGACCTAGATTAAACAGTTGAGCCCATATGATTCTCTACCTAATCTACTGTCTGTTGGGATTGAACTGTCCAACAGACTTTATTCTCTAAATTCTACAACAAAAATTTAAAAAGAAATCAAGTCAGGATTGAACAGTCTAACTTGATGCTGGTCTATGGCCTAAAACAAACTGCACATAGACATTATTTTGCACAAAATTTAAAAACAAAAATGAAAGGCTTTAGATCTGAAGTTTGAAAGCATTTCCTTCCTCTTTTTTACAACTCTGTTTTGATCTTTGTTTTGAGCTGTCTTTTCTTTTCTTCTGATTCAGGTTTTAATCTGATTAGAACCAGATTTTTACATCTTTTGACTTAGAATTTGAAGCAGATTTGAGTCACTTTCTTTGGAAACTTAGGTTCATATTTTGAGCATGTTTGAACCTTTAATTTCTATTCTAAACTATCTACTGATAAGCCAAGATTAAAAAGTTTGGCAAATCGAATTCACTATCCTATCAGTAGAAAATTCAAAGCTAATTAGTCAAAATTAGGTAATTTGACTAACTAGAAGTGTGTTATTCAGGAGTGGCATTTGAGCTTGCACACTTTCAGATTTGTTTCTCTTTTTTGGTATGGGGCTATACCTTTCTTGTTTTCACAGTCTGCCCTCTTTTCTTCCTTTTCTCTGTTTTTGTATTTTTGATTTTTTATAACTTTGAATGCAATGGTGGATGAGATATTTATAATGAGAAAAAGGATAAAAGGATTTTAAAAACATAATGTGGATCAAGAGAAGTAATGCTTAACTCCTGCAAGTAAAATGCATTATTACCAGCAACTGAATGGATAGAGTAAGGGCCAAGCCACAAGTTGTCAAATTTCCCGTGCTTGCCCTTGTCTTCCCTCCTTGAGTCCCACTTCAAAACTTTGTCCCCAATTTCGAAATTGCTGGCCTTTTTTCTTCTGTCAAAAATCTTTTTAATGCTGTCCTGCTTCTGTAATGCTTTTCTATAAACCTCCTCCCTGGTTTGCTGAAGATGAATGGTCTGGTTTATTCTTCTGATCATGTCATTATCTTCAGTTTACAACTCTTGAATCAACTTTATCACTGGTACACCAATGCTGTTTGGAAAAATTGCATCAGTACCATACACAAGTTGGAAAGGTGACATACCAATAGATTTCTTCAAAGTCAATCTGTCAGCCCAAAGTGCATGGACCAGATTTGTGTGCCAAGACTTTTTGTTGCCCTCCAACAGTTTCTTGATTATGTTCACTAAAATTTTGTTTGAGGATTCTGCAAGTCCATTACCTTGAGGGTAATAGGCTGTGGAATGTCCCAATGTTATCTGATATCTGTGATAGAACTCAACCATCTTCTTTGATCCAAATGCTGCTGCATTATCAATGATAATCTTGGTAGGACAGCCAAATCTGGAGAGAATATTAGTCTCCATAAATTTTATAATAACAGAATCATTGGCGTGCTTACAAGGTATGGCTTCTATCCACTTAGTGAAATAGTCCGTGGCAGTTAGAATCCATCTATGCTGAGCAGAAGATGGTGGATGAATTTCTCCTATGAATTCAAGTCCCCACTGTTGAAAAGGAGCTTCAACAATGATTGGATGCAAAGGTAGGGGTAGCAGTTTTATTTTGCCTTCAAAAAGTTGACATTTATGGCAGGCTATGATCATCTTGTGTACATCATGGAAACGATTAGGCCAATAGAAACCAGCCCTCAAAATTTTGTCGGCTGTTATCTTCCAGTACAAATGACCTCCACACTCTCCTTCATGGAACTCGTGCTTAACCTTCTCTGCATCAAACTCAGGCAAACATTTAAGAAATACACCACTTGCATTTTTCTAATAAAGACATCTATCTATAATGCAATAGTTTACAACTTTTAACTTTAAGAACCTTGCCTTTGTTTTTGTCAAACCAGGAGGTGTATTCAAATTAAGCAAAACATAAACAATATCAGCATACCAAGAGGAGTTCATAAAATGGTCTTCAACAATGGGTGTTGAGATTTCCTCTTGTTCACCCAAAGCATTAATCATATTAATATCAAGAACTTCAAAATTGGATTCAGACATTAATCTAGCTAGACCTTGGACTTTGATGAGTTTAGTGGGTTTTATCTCTAAATCATATTCAAGAATAACAACAATCCACTTACCTCTCTTACCATCTGGGTCCTGTGTTAGAATGTCTTCCACAACTGAATTTGGGACAAAGGCAATGGTGTGTGAGTGAAGAATGTATACCCTGAAGTCTTTCAATGCTTTAATCAAAGCAAAAGCTTGCTTCTCCATAATGTTATACTTCATAGGGGCATCCCTCAATGCCTTGCTAAAGAATGCAATAGGCTGCTCTTGTCCTTGTGGATTTTTCTGTAAAAGGACAACAACTATGGTATGTTCTGATGCAAACAAGAAAATATAAAAATCTTTTGAAAAATCAGGACTTATTAGAACCGGTGTTTTGGTTAATGCTTGTTTCACCAGTTCAAAGGACTTCTTTGCTTCCAAGGTCCATTTTACCCCTTGCTCCTTCTTTAACATGTTTGTGATATTCCTAAGAAGCTCAGCCAAGTTGGGGATGAACCTTCTCAAAAAGTTTATCTTTCCAATGAAAGATTGCAACTCCTTGATGTTTCGAGGATGAGATATTTGCAATATGGCCTCAATCCTCTTTGGATCTATCTTAATACCCTCCTCAGAAATAATGTGCCCAAGAATTTTACCTTCTTGGAGCCCAAATAGTGTCTTCTTAGGGTTTAAAGATATTCCAAACTTTCTGCATTTCTCGAAAACTTTTCTTAAGTGTGCTAAGTGCTCTTCATCTGTTTTTGAAAACACAATGACATCATCAAGGTATATAATGATGAAGTAGCCCAGTTCTTCCGAGAATGCTATGTCCATGGCTCTCTAAAAATTTTCTCCAGCATTCATTAGACCAAAGGGCATTTTCACATACATGAAAGTGCCCCAAGGTGTAGTAAGGGCTGTCTTTAATTGATCAACAGGGTGAACTAAGATCTGATTGTACCCTGAATAGCCATCCAGCAAAGAAATTCTTCTAGAACCTACCACCCTTTGTAAAATATGATCCATCTTGGGTAAAGGGTAGTTGTATTTCAATGAAGCTTTGTTCAAGTCTCTAAAGTCTATACAAAGCCTGATCTCTCTAGTTTTCTTCCTAACTGACACCAGATTAGACACCCATTCAGAATATCTAATAGGGACAATAATACTAGCATCATACATTTTCATGATCTCCTTCTGAACCAAAGGCAGTTGAACAGGGTTTATTCTGCGCAGTTTCTGTTTGAATGGTTTTTTATTTTCCTTGAGACGGATTTTGTGCTGTATTATTTTAGTGTCATAGGATTTCAAATCTTCGTAACTCCAAGAAAAAACATCAGAAAATTCTTTAAACAGCTCCATCTATTTGAGTTTAATGTGAGCTGGTAAAGTTTTAGACAATTTAATCATTTTTGGTTTAAGTTCACTACCTATATTGCACTCTTCCACTTCAGTCTCTACAGGTTCCAGTTTTGGTTTCCTGGCCACATCGTTGAAATCAAATAACTCTTCTAAAGGCACCAGACCGCTTGGCAAACTTTCATCTTCAGAGTGAAGAGTTTCTAACTCCTCTGTTTCTAACTCTGCATTCAATTCCTTTTTGTTTTTAAGTTTTCTTGTCAGAAAATTAATATTGACAAGCTCAGGAGATAGCGCTTCTTCACCAAGAAAATTTTCTTCCTTGCAGTCTGTTTCATAGTCTAAGTCCGAACTGTTTAGTTTGAATTCATTTCTGAATTGCATGAAGTCTTCTATTTGTTTGTCTCCGTCAAACACCTGCCAATGCTTTTCGTTATCGAGCATGGCTGGTTTAAATTTTATCTGAGTTGTGCAATCTTTGGTGTTATATGGAGTTAAGCATGTTCTAGCTGCAAAGGCTAAATTGTGGGCTGCAATATTTCTTTTTCTTGGGACAAAAAACAGTTTGGACTCATCAAATGTTTTCAAAAGGTCCATGACATCGTTTCGGTAGGCTCTAAGTCTGGGATGATTTGCGTTATACTCCCCATTGACTTGCCTAATGACTAACTCTGAATCCCCATATACATTGATTCTTGTGGCCCCTAACTTTTTCAATAGATGTAAGCCTAAGAGAAGGGATTCATATTCCGCTATGTTGTTGGAACATTGAAAGTTTAATTTGCAGGAAATGCTTTCTGTGTGGTTGTTTTCAGTGTTGCAGATCCAGACACTTGCACTAGCGTTGGTATTAGTGCATGACCCATCAAAATACATACTCCACAGAGGACTATTTTTGGTTTGATCCTGGTTACTGTCCTTTTCAACTAACGTGCTCAAGGATTATTGTGGAATCTCAGCACTTAGTTGTATTTGTTTTGATTCCCCAAGACTCTCGTTTATTTGAAGGTTGTTTTCTTGATTGTGAATGTTTAAAAGCAATGGATACCTGACTTGTAGCTCAAGACTTTTGTTTAGTTTGCTAATGTCTTCAAATGCAGGAAACTGTTTTGACACTTCTGCGTTGTGTTCCTCTTCCTCCGTATCGGCCATTAATTCTGTTAAAGTGACTTGTTCACTAAGTGTTTCATCATTAAACATAATGAAAGAATCAAGGTCTGTATTTACATAATACAAAGGAGAGTTTTGTGGCCGGTCTTGACTTGTAACCGTGTATTTCATATGGGATTCCCTGTAAAGTCTTCTATTCTGATTGAAAACAGGGATAGTCGCATAGGTCATGTCCATTTGCATAGTCCCTTGTAACTTAGCCCCCCAAGATCTTGATAATAGCATTCCATATTTTGGGGGCACATCAGCTACAACAATATCCATGACTAAACACTTGGCTAGAATTTGGGCCAAGTTAACACAAAGGTCTTTGATTAATCCTAAACATTTCACCCTGCTGGAGTCAAAAGAGTAAAGGTCTTTATAAGGTCTGGTGATTTCTAGACCCAGGCTCTCCATTACATCTTTGGGCATTAAATTATGAGAGGCCTCGGAATCATGCATAGCGTTGTGAAATTTTTTGTCATGAACGTTTAATTTTACATAAAAAGGAGGAACAGGTCCTTCTTGATATCTACCTTCAATCTTAGGACCAAAAATCAGCTCTGGTTGATCATCGTTAAGATTAACAGTGTCCTCATTTTATTCTATTATTAAAGCCTTCAAAATTTGGGTCCTATATATATGCTGGGCAGCTAACTCAGTCAAGGGCATAGAGATTTTGATTTTGGAAATTTCCTGCTCCAGGTTGAAAGGAGTATGATTCTTTGAAGTACTTATTTCAGCCTTATTTGTTGCCACTCTATCAGCAACATCAACTTGCTGATTTGATCTATTTACATTTCGGGAAAAGGTTTTAACAGGAGTACTAGATGAGGCGTTAGTAATACTAATGTCTGCACTCTGTTTTTCATTGTTTTGAGTGCCTTTCTCTTTACCTTTATCAGAATTTACAACAACTGTTTTCTCCCTTGGTTTGACAATTTTAGGCTTAGTTGCAGTGCTGTTTTGTGAAGATTTTTCTGAGGTTTTGGTGTTGGGAGTTTGCTGATTGGTTTTTCTTCTAAGGTCATATTCTTTTTGAGACTCTATGATGACATTTTCCATGTCTTGATAATAACTTTCATCATCATCTCTTTTGTCATCATAAGGTGTGTATAAACCTTATTTTCTATCATAAGGAGCTTCAAAGTCATCATTATCTACCCCTAGCATGTTGATATCATCTTCCTCTGTTATCTCATCTGTTTTGTCAACCTCACTTATATAGTTTTGACGAAAGGGAGGAGTGATCTGTTGATCATCTTCCCTAGGTCTGTTTGGAGGTTGGTTCCTTCTAAATTTCTGATTCTGGTTCTGGTTTCTATTTTGAGGAGCAGTTTGGCTTTGACTGGCTTGTGCTCTCTCGAGGATGCTCATTTTCTTCATCATCTCCTCCATCATTCTTTCCATCTTTGAGTTGGAATTAGAGGGTGTGGATTCCTCTCTAAAAGATACTCTCTTTTCATTTTTCATTCTTGCTCTCTTCTCCATCAAATTGACTTCCACAGAGAGAGCTCCTTTTTGCATCTCTTCAAGAGTTGTAGGATTTCTTTCCCTCAGTTGATAGGCCATCTCAGGGTCAAACCCTTCAGGAAAATTGTTTAAAGCTGAGCCTCGTGGAGGTTTCAGATCTGGGGAAAGTGCATTATATACACTATTAAATCTGGTACAATAAGCTTGTACACTTTCCCCAGTGTTTCTATGGAGGTTCTTGTAATTAGAAAGGACTTGGAGAGGATTCTTCTTTACTTCCCATTTGTTTAATAATGTTTGATGGAAGGTTTGGAGATCATTGATACTATGGGGGGTTAAGTCCTTAAACCATTTTCTTACTTCCCCCCCTAAACTTTGAGCAAACAATCTAAGTTTGACAAAATTATCATCAATTTCATTTCTGTCAAAGTAGTCATTCATCTTATCCACATGTTGTGATGTAGTTGTAGCATTGATAGCTGTAGGTTTTAACCCTGAACAGAAATGATCTACACACGAATCTTATAACAGAAAATAAACAATAGCGAGAGCATAAAACATAAAACAGATAAACACAGAGATTTTCCCCTGGATCCCAAATCGGGACGACCAGCTTGATTTTTCGTTATATTCCTTTTAGTGTTACAACACATATATATACATGCCGAAGCATACATAAACCCCAATCCATAAACCCTGGATTAGAACATAACCGTAGTTCCCTTGACCGGATCTACAAAAATACCAGGGGCCGAAAACCATCGTACCCCAATACCATGTGCAAAACCATGCAAAAAACCATGGATGCGGACTACCCTCCGGAAATTAAGGACCAAAATTCTCCCACTTGTTGTTTTCTTTCCACAGGGGGTCACAAGAGAGCTTAGTCATTGGCCCAATTCTTCAACACCCATTGTTTCTCTACACCAAGAGAACTTCTGAGTGCTCACAGACTTTGTCAATGCATCTGCAACATTCTTCAAAGTGTCCACCTTTACCAACAACACCCCTTTAGCCTCAACCATATCTCTAACAAAGTGATATTGAACATCAATGTGCTTTGTCTTTGAATGATAAGCAGGGTTCTTAGCCAAGAAAATTGCACTTTGGCTATCACAGTCTATCCTTATAGCTTGCTGTACCAACCCCATACTTGAACACAATCTCTGCAACCAAACTGCTTCCTTGCTTGCATGAGTGTCTGCTATGTATTCTGCCTCTGTAGTTGAAAGAGCCACTACAGACTGTCTTTTACTCATCCAACTGACTGCGCCTCCAAATAGGCTAAACACATACCCCCTTGTAGATCTTCTTTGGTCCAGATCTCCAGCCCAGTCTGCATCAACAAAACCACGAATGTCCAACATTCTTTCCAATCCTGGTCTTCCCTGGTAGCACAAGCCATAATCACTAGTGCCACGTAAATATATGAAAACCCGCTTCACTACTGTCCAATGCTCCTTCCCTGGGTTTGACATAAACCTGCTCAATACTCCCACTGCATGTGCAATGTCTGGTCTAGTACAGACCATTGCATACATCAGGCTACCCACTGCACTTGTATATGGAACACGGGACATATACTCCTCTTCTTCTTGTGTCTTGGGACACTGTTCAGCAGACAGCTTTACACCTACAGGAATAGGAACATTCACCGGTTTACTATCCTGCATATTGAACCTCTGCAATATAGTCTCGACATACTTCCTCTGGTTTAACCAGAGCTTCCTCTTTGCCAGATCTCTCTTAATTTCCATGCCCAAAATATAGTTTGCAGCACCCAGATCCTTCATGTCGAATTTGGAGAACAGTTGGGTCTTCAAATCTTGGATAATTTCTTTGTCATTTACAATCAACAACATATCATCCACATACAAGACCAAATAAATAACACGGTCACCAATTAATTTAAAATAAACACAGTGATCCTCCTTGCTTCTGGTGAAGCCAAGTCCCCGTATATAGGTATCAAATTTCTGATACCACATCCTTGGTGACTGTTTTAACCCATACAGAGACTTCTTCAACCTGCATACCAATTCTTTCTTACCCTTCACCATAAATCCTTCAGGTTGCTTCATGTAGATCTCTTCTTCTAGATCCCCGTGAAGAAATGCTGTCTTCACATCCATCTGTTCTATCTCAAAATCAAATGCAGCAGCAACAGATAAAAGTAATCTAATAGAAGTAACTTTGGCAACAGGAGAAAAATATCACCAAAATCAATTCCCGGCACCTGGGAATAACCTTTCGCTACCAACCGAGCTTTGTATTTCTCCACCTTGCCTTATACATTCATCTTCTTCTTAAACACCCATTTGCTCCCAATGGGCTTCCTTCCAGCCGGCAACTCCACCAGATCCCATGCATCATTTTTGTGCAAGGATGCCATTTCATCAACCATGGCCTCCTTCCAGAGTTTTCCATCCTCTGAATCTACTGCCTCCCTCACAGTTCTGGGTTCATCATTAGTTATAGTTAAGGAAAAACCTGAACAGAAAGTAGATGGACTATACCTTTCTGGTTGCCTTCTTTCCCGAACTGATCTTCTCAAAGCTGGAGTTTGTGGAAAGAATATAACACATACCCAACACTAGCATCATATAATGGAATTTTGGACTGATAGTCCTGTGGAATATTGACTAATGGTACAGGAAGGACTACGGGAGCATACCATGTTGCCATGATATGTGGTGGGGGTGGATTTACAGGAGGTGGATTAACAAGGGGGAAGGTGGGCTGAAGTGGGGTGGTTTGAATAGTGGATGTAGGGTGAGTAGAAGTGGATGGACCAGGAGTAGATTGCTGAGCTAATATTGGGTGAGAGACACCTAGGTTGTGAAGGAAATGTAAATCAGGAGGTGTTGTTTCTATGCTACCAAGGCGTTCACTTGTTTCAGGAGAAGAAAGTGAAGACTCAGAATCTAACTGATCTAAATCACCAAGAGACCTAGTTCTAAAGGGATTTACGAAGTCCACTTGTGATTGTTGTAGAGCTGAAAGATTTAGAAGGACTGAATTAACTCTCAAGGGTGATCTGAAAACAGTTGATAACTTAATCCTAGGAGACTTCCTAAGAATACTTTCTGGGTTATCAACTATTTCAGGTGGAACTGGTTCAGGATAAGCTCTAGTATGAATCTTTCTAGGAGCCACTATGTTGTGTTTTTTAGACCCAAATAAACAAGAGAAGTTCAACCAGGTATGATAGTCTTTGAGAGGTTAACTAATCTGTTTACAAAAATTTTAATCCTACAGTCCTCTAACTGATTTTAAATGATATTACAATGATAAGGGTTCTTCCCAATGGAGTCTTAAGATCTATTCAGGATTGTGGAGTCGCCAAGTGGAAGTTTTTAGCTCCTAAGGAGGTAAAAGGTTTTATGGTCCACCACCATGTTTATTTGATTTCCAATCTGAAATGTTTTTGGAGTTTTGTGAGTTATTTTTTAGTTGTGTGGTTTCTAAGAATGTACTAACTCTGTTTCAAAACTTAGCTACGGTTATGAGACAAAGACATTCTACTCTTATGGCTAAGCCAACTGATTTTTAAAGGTTAGATAAAGTCTTATGAGAATCCTAGGATTTGCCTAGTTTGTCACTGATTCAAACAAATTTCATCATGATTACCATTTCTTGGTAGTGCTTGAAAAGGCTGCTTTTTACTCACAATGTTTATGAAGCTGATTCTGGGAACCTAAGGTGAAAATTCAACGTTCGATTCCCCAGCGGAGTTGCCAGAAATGTTAGTTGCTGGTGGCTCATCTAGTTAATATAGCAAATGTTATTGAAATAAATCTTTGATATCCTATGGTTACCTTCAAATGAAAATGTTTCCAGGTTTTGATCCCTAGCGGAGCCGCCAGAAATGTTAGGAATCTGTAATTTTAGTAGATTGGTGAGACTAAGACTGCAGAAGCAACATTATTTCAACCACTTTGGATTCTAGGATCTAGCCCTCTTGAATCCAGAGAGGGATCTCTCCAATAAGTGAAAATATGGATTTGTCTTTGAAGTTTGGGGTAATGATATTAGGCTAGTTATGAAGGCCGAAGGTTTTTCTTGCTTTTGGATGGTTGAGCATGAATATTACTTGAGGGGAAAGTTATAAATGTAAGAAAGTTTCAAAGGTGAGAAGTTGCAAGTGAATAGAACAGCTTTGGCTAAAAAGATAGATATAACGCTGGTTTTTAGTCCATTGGGCTATGGAGTCATAACAGGGCTTTAATTGAGCAACAACATCAAGAGTGATCCAAGGGGCAAGTCATCTATATCACAAGATTATTGAGATTAGAGTGATGGGATGGAAACAATAAAGTGTTGGAGGGGTGGAAACTGATAATAATTTCACAAAGGATTTATAGTCAGTCCAAACAAGAAAAGCCTCTTAAGTAACTGTTTAAAACCAACCAAGGATAGGGCTAACCATAGACTTCTTGGGCAAGTTTGTATTAAAACAGCTTAATTGACAAAAAATCTAGTAATCTGCATAATTACCTTCAGAAAGTATGAAAAAATATAAGAGAAGACAAAGTGTAACTTAAGATCAGATAAGGTACTTTTAAACCTAGTTTGCTTTCAGTCAACACCAAGGGAAACTTTCAGAATCTGCCTTTGGAGAAAAGAAGCTAGAAACAGGGAAAACCATCACTTTTCTAGTCTAACTTTAATAAGAAAATAATAAAAATAACTTTCAAAAACAATGTTTAAAGCAAACAGTAGGACGAGGGAACACCAACATTCCTAACTGCTTAAACTGTATTGAATAATTCTTAAATAAACAAATTGGAGGAAAACATGGAGATAAATCTTATCAGTCAGAGAAGGGTACTGGTAAATAGTAAATCCTAACTCTATAAATGCTGTTCTTTATCAGAGAATAGTGAAAAATATGACATACATAGAAGGAAAAACGATAACAAAGAAAGGGGCACTTCATCAATGATATAGACCAGGATCCCAAGAAACAACTTGTTATTGATGTCAAACCAGTTACAATCTTCAGGTCCAATGTTTCAGTTTAGCAATCATCTTCACTATCCAGCCTAACTAATCTAACACAAACAGATCTTCAAGGGCCAGTGAACACAATTCACAGATAGAAGTCTCAAGCTCAATTATATTTCAAAGTTCTACAACCAACCCCTCTCTCATCTTCTGTAGTAGTATTTATAGAAGAATGAGGAGGTGAGATCTGATAAAAGATCTCCAATTACAATTAATACAGACTTAATGACTTCTTGGCCGTTGGGGGGCTGAATGAAGAAACTTACATAAGTGTCCTCTATATTAAATGATTTACATAAAGATTTAAGCTCGGTGGGAGCTCTTTTTGACCTTTGAGGCTCTATGTGGTGTCAAAGTAACTCTGCAGATGTTTTGTCATTAAGTTCCTTGGCAGAATTTACTCTCTGGCTACGTTTGAGACAAATATCTGATCCTGATCAATAACTCCGGCCTCGGATACGAATTCTTTGAGGTACAGGTGGCATTGTGGTAGCTAGAGGGATCAATTTGCCTCGGCTGTGGCGGTGGAGGCTTTCCTGTTGATAAAACACCTAATATTTTCTTCAAACTGTGTTTTAATTAGGGATTAGGCTTTCGATAAACCATCTTAGACGTAATCCCCACAAAATCTGTCTTCAATCTTCTGTTCTGGCATATCTCTGGTTTTCTGCACTGATACTCTTTAACAGTGCTTTGCTGGTGTGCAGGGTTGTGCAGGGGTTATGTAGCATCAATTATTCATGGATGATTGATGAAACGTGGATTTAATACTTGCAAGTGTTTTCCTTTGATAAATTGGAAGCGGGAGGATTGTCACCCTCTGCTTCCGAATTTTCTTCGGACCTAGCGAAAAATAATTTGAACCCTGCAAAATACGAAAAAGATTAGAAAATCTTGCATGTATAGGTTAACTCTATCAAAAAGCACGTGGGGAGAGCGTGGCCATTGGATGGCATCATCCAACGGTCGATATTTATCAAAATGAGTCAAAAGGAAATGGGGGGAAAAAATCAAATCGGAGCCGTCGATCGCGCAGAGATCGACAATCGGGAGCAGAGGCAAAAAGTCAAAGCGGAGGAATCAGGGAGATGAATTGTGGCCGTCGATCTACAGATCAGATCGATGGTGGAGATGCTTCAATGACCGTGCCGTATCCTGGTTAACTATCAGACTTCTTTGGTGAGCAATCACCGTTCGATGAGTGGCCATAGATCGGACGGTGGACGTCAATATCGCGCCGGGTCCACGTTCGATCTTTAACGCGCAATGAACAACAGTTTTGTGAATAGTGTTCAGGCCACACGTCAAATGGTGTATGGAATTGCTGAAAAATAAGGAAAACCACCCCGCTCTCATAAGCGGTGCGATGGATACCGCGTGGTTTTGCGATGGTGAATGGATGGCGGGGACCATCGGGAAATGGATTGCGCGCCGTCGATCTACAGATCAGATCGACGACGAAGAATGATTCAAACACTGCACTGGCGGTAACCTTATAATATAACAAAAAAACGACAAATTTATATATAAATGAAGGTTTAAAACATTAATTCACAATACGGCTTGGCACCCGACTGCGGGGTCTTTGGGCGCATGGAAGATAATATGACCGGAGGCTTATGGAAGAGGGGCTAATCGCAATCGGGCAACGCTATATGCGCTCAGAAGGCTAGTGCTTGGTTCTAGCACCAAGGCATATGGAGGAAAAGTTTTTTAGACTTATCCCAAGGGGGCTTAAGTATATAATATATAAAAAATGCATTTTTATGGATTTTCAATGATTTTCAATGGTTGTTGGGGGTTTCGATAAGGCAAGAAAGGGTCTTAAACCTTATCAAAGGGATTATGATGAAGGGGAAAGGGGAAAAACATGAAAATTAAGGATTTTATGGGAAAAGGAAAAGCAAAGATGAGGTTAGTTTTGAAAGAAGGGGAAAAGGAAAATGGTGCTTGCAACAGTCTTCTTTCTTGAGAATCAGCAGGATTTCTGAATGTAGAATAGGCACAGTAGAGAAGATTGGGATAGAGGCATGAGGCCTACAAGAGTCTTCAAGGTCCAACACTTTTTAGCAGTAAAATCTTTTCCTTGAAGACTCCAGAAATGTTTTAGCCAGCATTTGGTATAACAAATTTTATAGCTGGCTAACAGAGCATACCAAGAATGATGTACCTCTATTCAATGAAAATAATTATGCACTCTGGAAATGAAGAATGGAGTTCTATCTCTTGGCGCAAGGTTACAAAGTATGGGACACTGTTCAAAATGGCTTTACACCAACCACAGATGAACAAGGTAAGAAGAATTTGGTAAATGATGCAGAAGAAAAGAATATTATGATCAGTGGACTTATTGAATTTTCTTATCATAAGGTGTTGGGTTGTAAAACCACCAAAAATGTATGGGACAAGCTTGAGAATATATATTCAGGTGACTCAAATGTCAAAGAAGCAAAGCTTCAAATCTATAGAGAAAAATTTGATCAACTCAGAATGAAAGAAGATAACAACATTGCTGCATACTTCCAGCACGTTGATGGAATAAAAAAAACTCTGGAAGGATTGGGAGAGCTTGTTGATGAGAAGGCTATTATACGAAAGATTCTTAGAACATTACCAGGGAGATTCAACCCAATGGTATCGGTATTAGAATACAGTGCAAATCTGGACAAACTCAGCAAAGAGGAACACCATTTAGTTCTCATAGCATATGAAATGAGACTTGATGAAGAAGAGGGTACTTCGCATCTAGAAACTGCGTTCGCTGCATCTAAGAAAAAAAATAAGGACAAACAACCTTCAAAGGCAAAGACCTGCACCTGCAAGTGTGAAGAAAAGGAAGATGATGAAGAAGTTATTTTAGATGGAGAATATGCTTAATTTACAAGAAAACTAAAAACTGGTAAGGGAAAATTCAAATGTAAACTTCTATTGATATGTTTCGGCTATGGTGAGTTTGGGAATTTCATTGCAAAATGTCCGAACATAAGTGATGACAACTCAAAAGGAAATTTCTCTCTAAAGAAGATAGCTCATCATCCGATGAAGATAGTGACAACAAAGAAGAAGCTGATGAGAGAGTATTGTGTATGGCCAAGCACAATAAACAAGAGGTATCAAACAACAAAGAACAATGGTTGAACATAGAATTTTTTTTTAAGGAGGCAATCAAGCTTATAAAAGAGATCAAGGCTAAGAAGATCCGTTCCAATAATCTTGAAGAACAAGTTCAAGGTCTCAAAATTAAATTTGAAGAACACAAATGTATTGAAGAGTCAGTTAAGAAGAAGTTGGACGAAAGCATGAATAAAGGGAAGCATTAGAAGCCGAAGTAGTCTCGTTGCGTGGGGAAGTGAAGAAACAAAAAACTGTCCAAAACTATGCCAACAACTCAAGGGCATTGGAAGAACTCATCAATAATCAACGATCTTACAACGACAGAATTGGCCTTGGTTACAAAGAAGAAGAAGCAGGACCTTATACAACAAAATACAATGAACCTATGAGATCTGACATGCATGTATACTTCATTGGACAAGATTCGCAAGAACGACCTTGGAAGACAATTCCTTGACGAATATTTCCATCCAGGTACCAACATATTTTTCATTTCTATTGTTATTCATGTGGAAAATTTGGTCATAAAGATGTAGAATGTCACACGTACCCTAGGAACCAATACAATTCTAGGATATTTGTCAAATTTTAACCTCCCATGGCTCTGTTGAGATTCAACAAGATGATGAGCTCAGTGAAAAGAATCGCCTTCACTAAGTGGGCCCGCAGGCTATTTTTGGTGCAAGTCTATTTTTAGACATGATGATCATATTTCAGAAGTTGCAGGATGCTATTTGTGGATGGTTGATCAAGTTGGAAAAATAGATGAAATTCTATTTTTAGAATATTGGGCGAAGTCTATTTTTAGATCGTCAATCTAAAAATAGATGCATGTCGATTATTATTAGCTCTTAATAATAATCAGACTCTAAACAACAACTTATTCTCTTGGGGCACTTTAGTTCAGTGCATAGATGTGGATCAGTAGTTGACTGAAGGAATTATGCTATTCCTAAGGGTTTACTGGAGCTAATGCATGGAGGACTCAGTTAGAACTCAAGTGGCAGAGTTATGACATAGTTGGAAGAAGTAGTTATGGAGTTATATTTAGTTTAACTCAGTTAGACTCAATTGAGCTAGTTGTATCTAGTCTAACTGATTGATACACAAGTGAGAGTGGAGTGAATTAATTCACAAATAATAACTCATTAATCAACTGAACAATACAACATCTAACTACAGTGCATGGCAGTTTGAGTGGAGACCAGTGGAGAGATAGGTGAAAGGGCAAGATAGACTATCTATTGTGACTATAGTGATGCATTGGTTGTATCACACACTCAATTGAAATCAGAGTACAATTAAGTAAGTTCTGATTTATTCTTTTATGTCAATTATTCATAAATGGAACACAGTGAAATTATAAACAGATATAAAACTTAAAACATAGGATAGAAAGGACTTATTGAACTGTAGTCGGACACATGAATCTTGCAAAAAGTCTTGAGCTTCAAATCATCATCCAGCAAGCCACAAAGAAATTTCTCCAAAGCACTTTTATTCCAAAAATCAATGTTACAGAAAAGTAGTATAATCCACCCTCAATACTTCCAAGAGTGAAGTATTTATACAAATTCTAAACTAAAATATCTTGAAAAAATATCAAGATTAGTTCACAAATCTCTCCAACTATTTTACATAAATAGAACTTAAGTAAAGGACACTCAAACTAATGCATCTATTTGGCACTATTTTGTATCGATAGGTGATGACAAAGAGGAGAATTTGAATTTTATCCAACTCTTAGTTGATGATGAGGCATCCAAGTCACTAACTGCTTCCTTTCTTTGTGCAATTCTGCTCCAACAATTCTGCAAATTTGGGGTCCAATGAAACCTTTTTATTTCTCAATCCGTAATAGATATGTAAAAAGTGAAAGAGGTTATTGTAGATTAATATGTTGGTGAGATAAAAATCTTTTATTTTCCCAAAATTCCTCTCTAGATGTGCACAAAAGGCTCTGTAAACATATGTGTAAAACAGAGTTTTACAGAGTCTGAAAAATAGCCTGTAAAGATGTGCATGTATCTCTCATTCAGAAATCACTGTGAAAAATGTGAGATAGGGTTTTGTAGATATGTCTCTTAGGAACAAAAACCTCCTTCATTTTTGTATGATGTATTTTTTATTTACCACAATATTCTCTGCAAAATGATGACTTAACTGGTATTTTCTGCAAAAAGTGCTTTCCATGATTGTTTAATATTTCCAAAACCATAATATCTGTTAGAAAAGTGAGAGAGGTTTTTGTAGATGGTCCTCTTAAGAACATAAACCTCCTTCATTTTTGTAAAATTCATCTTGTATTGATCACAATAGTTTCTGAAAAACAATGACTAAAACATTAAATTTCTGCAAAATGTTCCTTCTTGTTGTGTTTTTCATCTTTTCACTTTTTTGTTCTTTTAACTGTTTTACTTTCACTTTAGATAAAATTCAATGTTGGTGAAAGTATTTTCATCTCTTTTTACCATTTTACTACCTCTGTAATTACTTTTACTGTTTTACCTTTGACTGCTTTGTAACTTCATTTTAACTTTCACTTTGACTTTTACCTGATACACTTTAACCACTGATACTCTTTAACTGTTATGCTCTCTAATCGTTCTTTACTGTGTCATTCTACCTTCAATGTGTATTTTAGGTTTTTACTGTTTGTTTCAACAGTAAATCGTTTAATATTTTGTTTCCTTTGCTTGTCTTTCAACTGTATGTTTTATCTTCCATCTCTGTTTGAATAGATTTGATAACACTCTTGGAGTAAACAAGTCTTATGACTAGTATTAAGACTGTTTATCTAAGGATGTGGTCTTCTGATCACCTGTAAAAAAAAACAAATTGTCAAGAAAGCATTGGTTTGCAGGGGAGGTCGAAAAGGTTTCATTTGATTTTGAGAGGTCTGTGGAGTGAATCTAGAATGATTTTTGAGAGGTAAACCATGCTCGAATTGGTTAACAGAGGCTTCAGGTGGTGCAGCTGGGTTACAAAGGGTTTTACTGCACAATCAGGTGAAAATGAGCAACACTAGGGTGTTTGTGTTTAAACGGGTAAACGATAGATATTGGCAGGTAAGCTTTGAATGAACAGTGATTTGAACGGGTACTGGTTATGGCGGACGAGCTTATGGGAAGCTTGACTGCAATTTTCTTTGATGAGACAAAGGTTGACGGACTTCAGCAATGAATATTTGAACTTCTGTGCATGGAGGTGTAGTCGTTCTCTGCGAATGAAATAATGAAAACGACGCGAACTTTTGTTTTATTGGCAAAGTCAAACGGGGTGGCGGGGTATTTTTATTATTTTAATATATGACGTCAGGGTGTACGATGGACACGTCACAGGAATGAGTGGTAAGCGGTTTATTCCGCACCACTTTTGGGAGCAGGTGGTATTTCACGAATTGGCAGCGATTCCATTGAGTGAACGACGCGTGGCCAGAGCACTGTTTGGAAACCGCTTCCATTTCGCGAGTTATCTATCGGACGAAGGATGGACAGCAGAATGAACAAGCACCGTGGATCTTCGATGGAGCGATCAGACGGTGATTGGGATGTGAAGTTGGTGGGGAAGTTAACGAGCGGGCCCAACATGATTTTTATGGATTTAATCATTCCGGGAGTATTCTGATTGGCTGGATTAAGATTATTA
The DNA here is from genome assembly GCA_034641835.2 of Pinus albicaulis. NCBI lineage: Eukaryota > Viridiplantae > Streptophyta > Pinopsida > Pinales > Pinaceae > Pinus > Pinus albicaulis. Next base: position 1,303,744,779 of record CM076580.1, read on the forward strand.
ATTAATCCTGACGACTAATTAATCTCTTCGTTGGTTTATAAAGGGTCGGGGTTACGGATGGTTTAAAGTCTTCGTGTTTTATTTATTTTTTCGTTTAAAACATAAAAATATATGTTTAAACCCTTTTTCGAATATTTTTTATTATATGGTAATAAACCAAGATGATTCACTTTACCATAGGGGACAGGGATAATTATAGAGATATATTTTTAGCCAAAGGGCATTGTAATGTGAGATTTTTGTTTAATCACGTGGGTTAAATACTTTGGCTAAAAACTTATAGTAAGAGGGTTTTGAGGATATTATTATAAAAGGGAGTTATAGATAATAGGATAAGGTATTTTCAATAGGGATTTAAAAAATAAATTAGAGTTAATATGACAAAGGATAATGTAAACTCAAAATACTTAAATATAACCAAGAAAGTGAGAATTCAAAAGTACATATGATTATTATACTTTCATCACTTAGACTTAGAATAAAAAGCAATTTTGAGGGTTTTTCATGAAAAATTGAAGGATTTTCCTAAGTAAAATGGGATTTTACTTAGGAAAAGATTTTGAGAGGTGAATGAGATTTTGAGAGGTGAATGAATGTGATAATGGATAACTTCAAGTACTTAGGTCTTTTTAATTATTGGGCCGAGGGTCCGGTCCCTCCAAAAGTCAAGGAAATGCCTTGAGCCCCTCTAATCTTCAAATTCCTTAGCACTTAGGGGAAATTAGTGAAATCTTTAGGGAAAAATGAAGGGGAAGTTAATAATCTTTGACTTTGCTTTGCTCTGAAATTCTGCCAATGTAGTGTTTTGCCTTTGCACTCGGTGATGAAAGTAAAAGATTACAAACATTTAGAACCATCATTCATCACATGTAATTCAGTAACAACATCTACCTACCCTACTTACTTACTCTACCATTTTCTCTTCTTTATTAGGGTGCACTTAGACTGGCAAACCCTTAACAATCTTCTTTTTCCTTTACATGGTAAATCTATCTATTTCTACACTTATTACATCCAAGGGCTTAGATTAAACTGTTGAGCACCTTTTATTAACTCTAACTATCTACTTATCTGCCAAGATTAAACTGTTTGGTCAGATATTTATTCTCTATTCTACAACATGAAATTGAAAAATGAATGATTCAAGTTTAAACAGTTTGACTCTTCATAAATTGTGGCAAAAGTTTGACAAACTGCACACAATTTTGTTTATTACATAAAATTAAATAGTAGTGGCATTTAGACTTGCACACTTTCTTGGTCTATTTTTGTTTGGGGTTCATTTCTTTCACTTTTTTGACCATTTTATTCTTTTTACCCTTTGATTTTTCTTTTAGGGTATACCCTCTTTACATTTTTTAAATTTTTTGATTTTTTTAAGAATATGGAACACCTTGCACAAGAAAAAGGTTTGAACATATTGCATAGTTCAATAAGACAATCATGAAAAATGACACCTATTGGTTTAGGAGTCTAACATTTGCTACAGAATATTCTTGGTGCAGAAATTGAGTATACATTGAAATGTCTTTCAACGGGTTGAGATTGGAGTATGCCCTTGATGGGAGCTTGAATTACATAGCCTGGAAGGACAGGATGGAAGTAGTGCTGGAGGATAATGGGCTAAAGGAGTTCATCGATAGCGATGTTCCTAAGCCGGGATCTAGCGATGCTACATTACTTGATGCATGGCAAAAGAAGACTGCAAAGACGCAGAGGATTCTATTGGAAGGTGTGAAGGTCCATATTGTGTCTATCCTTCATGGAAAATCCACTTCATTCTTAATGTGGAAGGATTTGACATACTTGTTCCAAAGTAGAAGTGACCAGAGGAAGTTGGCGCTTAAAGACAAGCTCAGAAAAATAAAAATGGAGAAAGGTGACAGTATTCCAAAATACTTCACGAAGTTTTTCCACTGAAAGGATGAACTTGGAAGTGTGGGGGTTACTGTTGATGAAGAAGACTTGGTGAGCTTGTCTCTCCTTGGGCTTCCGAAGAGTTGGCATAGCTACGAAGGCTCTATCAATGGTCAGGAGAAACTGCTGAGATGGGAGCGACTTTGGTCGGATCTTGTGCAGGAGGAGATAAGGCGGAGTACCAGGGATGGATCTTCATCAAAGAATGAAGATGAAGAGAATTGTGCTTCGGCTGCCAAAGCAAGGAAAGGGAAGGGGAATAAATCTTCTTCAAAATCCGGTGCTAAAGGCAAGAAGCAGGATTTGTCCAAAGTGAAGTGTTTTCACTGTCACGAGCATGGACATTTCGCCACTAACTGTCCATAGAAGAAGAAGAAAAAGCAAGCTGCTGGATCTGTAGTTGGAGAGGCCTTAGCCTCGAAATTTGAGCTTGATTTCTCCTTGATCGCTTTCTTGGTTTCAAGCTGCATGGGATCAGTGTGGTATCTTGATAGTGGTGCGTCTTTCCATATGACGAGAGACAAAGAGTTGTTTAGTGACTTGGAGGATATGGACCTCTAGATGCATATAAAGATGGGCAACGATGGTTGGTACAGTGCGACTGGCATTGGGAAAATTACCATTGAGAGGGAGTCTGGTAATCCGTTCTTTTTGAAGAATGTCATGCATGTTCCAGGTCTGAAGAAGAACTTGGTCTCAGTCGCAATGCTGGAAGACAAGGGTTATGATGTTGTTTTCAGTGAGGGAAAAGCCTTCCTTCGACATAAAACAACTGGTCAAACCAAGAAGATAGGGAGTTTAAATTAAGAATATCTACAAGATGGAGGTAGATGGCTGCGCTACAATGATGGACAAAGCAGAAGGAGTGGCGAGCCGATATGAGGGCGAATTATGGCATAGGAGATTGGGCCATATTCACCATGGCGCTTTGAAGATTTTGCAGCAAATTTCTACTGGAATTCCCAAGGGTACTCTTACTTGTGATTAGATCGGTGCAAGGGATGTACCTATCGTGGGATTTGTAGAAGACCACCTTTCATGAGAAGGAGAACCGTGCTTCGGTGATCCTGGAGAGAATTCACACAGACGTGTGTGGACCATTCTCGGTTGCTTCAACAGAAAAACACAGGTATTATGTGATATTTGTTGATGACTATTCTCGTAGATGCTGGATCTTCTTCATGCAGAAGAAAAGTGAAACGTTCTCAAAGTTTTGTGAGTTCAAGGCATTGGTGGAGAAGGAGTCGGGGAAGCAAGTGAAAGCTCTACGGAGCGATAATGGTGGTGAATACATCTCGAGTGAATTCAAAGACCTGGCCAGCAAAGAAGAATTCAAGAGAGAGAAATCATAGCGCCCTCATAACCCATGGCGAGAATGGGGTAGCAGAGAGGAAGAGCAGACGATCGTGGGTCTTTGCATGAAATTTGTCTTGAGGAGGGAGGTAGACTTGCATGTAGTGAAGGAGCGCATTCCGAAGATGAGCCTCAGGATGTGGGTCAGCCACGGGAGAATTCATGGAGTGGGAGGAGTCCACTCATACGGAGACCAAACATTGCCCATGGTAGAAAAGCGTACCATGAAAGGCGGCCCAAACTTGATCGGCACGAGAATGTAGGAGTCCCTACATACCAATCTAGAGATGGAACGATCACGACCAATGTATTAAGACACATGGCTCTTATGAGCAAGTGTATCATGACAGAGCCATCTTCTTTCGAAGAAGAAGTGCAGGAGCCCACATGGGTAGATGCCATGGTGGAGGAGTATGACTCCATTGTCAGAAAAAGTGCTTGGGAGATTTTTCCAAGGCTGGTGGGAAAATCAGTTGTAAGATCAAGATGGATCTACAAGGTAAAGCAAGTTGCTGATGGGAGTGTCAGAAGTATAAGGCAATATTGGTTGCCTGGGGCTTCTCATAGATCGAGGGGATTGACTATGAAGAAACCTTTGCACCTATCGCAAGGTATTCTTCCATACAGACCATCCTTGCTCTCTCAGCGCAGATGGGTTGGCACATTCATCAGATGGATGTGAAGACTGTGTTCCTTAATGGGATCATTGAGGAAGAGGTGTACATTGAGCAGCCTGAAAGATTTGAGATCTTCAGCAACGAGTCGCATGTGTGCAGGATCAAAAGAGTACTGTATCGGTTGAAAAAAGCACACTGTGCTTGGTACACTTGGATCGACAGCTATTTCACTAGACTTGGCTTCACCAAAAGTGAGGCGGATGCAAACCTGTACCAGATTGTGGTGGAGGGTAAGATTTTAATCATTGTACTTTATGTTGATGATTTAATACTAATAGGTGATGAGCAGTTGATACACTCATGCAAGGCAGATCTTGCAAAGGAGTTTGAGATGAAGGATTTGGGCCTCCTTCATTATTTCCTTGGATTGGAAATATGGCAGCGGGAAGGTGAAATGTTTGTGTCTCAAGGCAAGTATGCCCGGGAAGTACTAGAGAAGTTTCACATGCAAGGCTGCAAGCCTATCGACACTCCTCTTCCAGGAAATTTGAAGAAATATGATGCTACATCGGTAAAGGTAGTGGATGCCACTATTTATCGACAGTTGGTGGGTTTGCTCATGTATTTAGTGAATACAAGACCGAACATATGCTATGTCGTGAACCAGCTTTCACAAGCGATGGTTAAGCCTACCAAGATATTTTGGAAGGCAGGCAAGCATGTCCTAAGATATCTCAGGTGCACATCTGAGTATGGTTTATAGTACAGAAAGATAGATGAGGTGAAGTTGCAAGGCTTCACGGATGCAGATTGGGAAGGAAGCCCAATAGACAGAAAGATCACATCAAGAGGGATTTTCAGTATCAGATCTACGATAGTTTCTTGGTACAGCAGGAAACAAAGATCCGTGGCACTCAGTTTAGCATAAGCAGAATACATGGCAGCAAGTTTAGCTGCATGTGAGGCTATCTGGATGAGGAAGATTTTGGTTGGTTTGTTTGGTTCACATTTAGATCCCACGGTGATTCATTGTGATAATCAGAGTTGCATTAAACTCTCGGTTAATCCTGTGTTTCATGATAGATCTAAACATATTGATATCTGGTATCATCATATCAGAGATTGTGTGCAGCGGAAGATCATGTTACTTCAGTACATTCCCACAGAGGATCAGGATGCAGATATTCTGACGAAGGCACTCACCAGGAGCAAATTTGAATACCATAGAGGCAGGATCGGGGTGAAGGATAATCCCTATCTTCTTGAGAGGGAGTGTTGAGATTCAAAAAGATGATGAGCTTAGTGAAAAGAGTCGCCTTCACTAAGTGGGCCCGCAGGCTATTTTTTGCGCAAGTCTATTTTTAGACATGATGATCATATTTCAGAAGTTGCAGGATGATATTTGTGGATGGTTTATCAAGTTGGAAAAATAGATGAAATTCTATTTTTAGAATATTGGGTGAAGTCTATTTTTAGATCGTCAATCTAAAAATAGATGCATGTCGATTATTATTAGCTCTTAATAATAATCAGACTCTAAACAACAATAACAACAACTTATTCTTGGAGCACTTGATTCGGTGCAGAGATGTGGCACGGTAGGCGATAGAAGGGTATGCTATTTTAGGGTTTCTTTGGAGCTAATGCATGGAGGACTCGGTTAGAAATCCATTAATTGAGACTTGAAAACCTGCAGTTGGAAACAGTAGTTATGGAGTTGTATTCAGTTTAACTCCAGACTCGGTTGGGGTAGTTATTATCTATTAAGCTTATTGATACACCTGAATTAATTCACAAATAATAACTCATTAATCAACTGAACAATGCAACAGTTAACTACAGTGCATGGCAGTTTCAGTGGAGACCAGTGGAGAGATAGGTGAAAGGGCAAGATATAATATCTGTTGTGACTATAGTGATGCATTGATTGCATCACACACTCAATGGAGATGCCAATGAGGATTGCGCAGTCAAGGATGCATTAATTCGAATTCATTCAGAGCTATTCGTCATCAGAGATTGCGCAGTGGAGGCAGGCTAGTAGGAGGCAAAGATTGATGCATGGATTTACAAGATTGGTCCTGATTAGTGTATGAAGATTGTACTGTACTGAGAGCTTGTGATAAGCTTTGTATGTTTGTATGAGATTGTCATATGATCTCCATGTTACATAATATATAGTTGGGTTTTTTAGCTTCAGGCTTTCCCGATTAAAAACTGTGCTATGTGCAGTTGAATATTTTTGTTTATGCTTCACATGTGTGTGCAATTAATTTTTTCCGCAAAAGATTAACAAGTGGAATAGATTCAGTATCTTGCATAAAGTTAAATAGTGTGTGATCAGGTGGATCTAGGACATATGCATGCTTAGTGCATATAATTTCTACAGGCTCAACGAAACATCAATAGATTTGAACATTTAATAAATAATATGGAATGTTACAAATGTCAAAACTTTGGACACATAGCCAATGACTGTGGACTTGAAAATCCTCCAGAAGAATCTTCGAAGCCACATAACGAACAAACATGGAAGAAGAAGAAGAAGGCTTATAATTGTGCTCTCACTCTCAAGGCTCAAAACAAAAAGATGTGTGATGTTGATAGCGGTTGCTGAACGCATATGAATGGAGAAAGAAGGAAATTTGTATCTCTAAAAGAGAAGAAGGATGGAACCGTATCCTTTGGAAATGATGGACCTTCAAATGTTATAGGATCAGGTACCATCACTCTCAGAAGCAAAGGTGTTCTAGCCAAGAATGTTCTATTGGTTGAAAACATGAATCAAAATTTGCTCAGTGTTGGACAAATGTGTGATCAAGGACACAAAATGCTATTCAACTCCACAAAATGTGAAATCAGGAAAGGCAGGTATGGTAAAATTGTGGCTATAGCAAGTCGAGATCCAAACGACATATATGTTCTGGATGAAGCAATTAAAGCATGTATCCTAGCTAAAGAATATGAAAGTTGGTTATGGCACAAACAAACAGGTCACATAAAATTTGACAATATTGTCAAGATAAGTAAAAAGGAAACAGTACGAGAAATGCCGAAAATATCAAAACCTTCCAACACACAATGTGAGGCCCGTCAACACGGCAAGCAGACAAAAGTCAAATTTAAAACAAAAGAACACTTTACATCACATCCATTGGAATTGATTCATATTAATCTATGTGGTCCTATGAGAACAAAAGGCTTAGATGGAGAATTATTTTTCATGTTAATGATAGTTGACTATACCAGGTTGACATCTGTCAGTTTCCTAAAGAAAAAATATGAAGCATTTGAGTGCTTTAAGATCTACAAGGAGTTGGTCGAAGATGAGACTGGTTTGAAAATAAAGTGTCTAAGATCATATAATGGCGGAGAATTCACTTCCAAATTATTTCAGCAATACTGTGACAAAAATGGAATAAAAAGACATTTTTCAACAGCGCGAACATCTCAACAAAATGGAGTTGCCGAAAGAAAGAACAATACCATACAGGAAATGGGTAGAACAATGTTGAAGGACTCAAAATTGGATGAAAAATTCTGGGTTCAAGCAATTGATATAACAGTCTTCATTATCAACCAAAGTATTCTTAGAAATAATTGCAACAACACCCCATATGAATTATGGAAAAGAAAACTGGCTAATGTAAAATATTTCAAAATCTTCGGAAGCAAATGTTATATCAAAAGAGAAGATCAAAAGTTGAGTAAGTTTGAATCACGTGTTGATGAAGGTATCTTTTTTGGTTAGTCATGCAAAATAAAGGCCTATAAATGCTATAATATAAGAGGAAAACAGATAGTGGAGAGCATAAATGTTACATTTGACGAAGATGGTGTTCTAACGAATGATGATGAGGACCTAGAATCTTTGAAACTTGAGACAGAGGCTGAAAAAGATAAAGAGAAAATTCTAGAACAAGAAGCAACTATCAACCAGGAAGAAGTAAATAATGATCATCAAGATATACAAGAACAACGACAAGAAGCTCCTCCAAAGAGAAAAAAAGAAGGAATTCAAAAAAATCATCCATCAAATCAAATCATTGGTGACATAAATGAAAGTCGACAGCTTTGTTCATCACAACAAGCTCACATTGCTTTTCTAGCAACCCTTGAGCGTAGTAGTTTTGAGGAAGCCAACCAGAATGAACATTGGGTAGCAGTTATGAATTAAGAATTGGATCAAATCGAGAAGAATAACACATGGGAATTAGTTCCATGACCAAAAGATAAAAATGTCATTGGGACTAAATGGGTGTTTAGGAACAAATTGAATGAAGATGGACAGGTTACCAAAAACAAAGCAAGATTGGTTTGCAAAGGCTATGCATAAGTGGAAGGAATTGATTTCGACGAAAAATTTGCACCAGTTCCCAGAATGGAAGCCATCCGGATGTTTCTCGCCTATGCATGTTCAAGAAAAATCAAAGTCTACCAAATGGATGCATGAATAATTTTCCAATAGTAAAGTTGCTTTCACGTAATTTAATAACCTTTAGTGTATTAAGTTATTTATGGTTTGAACAAAACACAACACAATGAGGGAACCAACCATTAAATGTATTTGTTTGATTTTCTCTAAGGATAATTAATTAAACCACTATTTAGTATATTCCTAGTGTATTGGCAAACAAAGAAAATTAATTAGATAAATCTTATTATTTTCTAGGAATAACTATTTAAAACAATATTTAATAATATTCCTTGTTAAATTTGACTAAATCATTTATAAATAATTGAATAAATAATTATTTATTTAATTATTACTTAACCACATTCTTAAAATAATAAATATATCATTTATTTATTTATTATTTCTAAATAAAGGGATTTGACCAAATTCAATTTTTTTTCCCTCCAACAAAAATAATAAAATATTCCATAAAAGTTGGATCTAGATTTGGTTAATAATATTTTAATTATGCACCAATATCTATACTAACTCAATATTTATTAAATAGAAGAATTTTCATTCATTCACTACACTGTGCCTAGTGATCACTCTTGATCTATACATTTGGTCTGAATCGCCCCATCATTGTCATATTTTTCTACTTTTTGCTAATGAGCTCCTTTGATTCCATTTTTGTTTGGAGTTTTCACCATCGAGAGGGATTTTTAGATCTGAAGTGCCAAGAGGATACAGACACATCCCATTAAGAGAGCTACATTAAACATATTTACGTGTTACCTTCAGGTGTCATAATACAAAAATTCTGAATTTTTTGTCTTGTCCACATTGGATGCATGGAGCGAAATCTTGCTTATTTCTTCTTGTTTTAATGTATTTATGAGAGATACGGATTTCTCATTTATTCCCAAATCATAGATCTGAAGTGGGCATCCATATTTGATGTTAGGGCTATTTTTTATGCACAACTAAAGTGAGATTTTTTAGTAAGCTTGCGATTAGAATTCACACTAACAACTGGTGACTCCACAAGGGTTTATAATTTCGATTGCTGTGGTTTTTCAGATCCCTGCATGACTAGTTGCTTCAACCCATAGGGTTTTTATTTAACTTCTTATTTTAAATTTCTTGATGTTGTTTTTAACCTTTAAAACCCTAAAACAATAAAAATTCTAACTTCTGTGTGTTTATGGGCCCTTTACGCGAGTAACAGGTATCAGTCGCAGCAGAGATGACATTTTTTTCTGGAACCTGCTCCCGAGACAACTGGAAGTGTAGGTCACACTTTTTGGCCCAAAACCTGCGTCCTAAGCTCTCAGGTAGCAGATAACTGCCCAAAAACTGCGACCTCAACGGAAAATAGGTCAGAACCTACGACCTGAACTTTTTGCGGGATTTTTTCTGTGAATTTTATGGGTTTGTCTAGGGCACTGTTCAGGGTTTTTTGACCTCCCTCTTCACCCATATTGGACCTATACTTGATTATTTTTACTCATCGAAGTAGGAACCAAGCCCCTTAGGGCTTTAGTACGATTCCACCTTTTTAGGAGGAGTTTAACTGAAGCAGGTCTTTTTAGATTTCAATGTTTTTCAACCATTTTTCAAATCTGGACCTCCACTTTCAAATCCATTTCAGATTGGTTATTTATCCATCCAAAACACCTCTTTTTTAGTTTTTTTTGGTCCGGGTTGGCCTGCTATGCCAACCAAGCTTTTTTCAGACATCCCCAAGTTTGAAGGAAATGCTGGAGAGGATCCTACCAACCATGTTCGTTCTTTCCACATGTGGTGTTCATCTAACTCCATCATCGATTAATTTTTCCATCTTCAGTTATTCCAACGTACGCTTACTGGAGAGCTTCCAAGTGATATGTTGACTAGGCCTCCTCCTTTCATACTACTTTTGTGACCCTTGCCAAGTATTTTCTGTCTTACTTACAGCTTCCCCTTCATTATGACACCGGTACTAAACTCTTGACCTCTTTCCGTCAAACTTCTGCTACTCGCCTATCTGACCATATTTAAGAATGGCGCAGAAGCAAGAGCCTATGTTGAGCCCCTATTTTTTAAGATCGTGTCTACATGGACTAGTTTCTCAGATCCCTTTTTCCTGCTATTGTAAATATGTTGCATCCCACTTTCAAGAGACAGAGGAATCTGCCCTCCAGATTGTGTTGAAATATGGCCTGATCTACGTGCAATCTGGTTATGTTTGTACTGTCTTACTTGATCTCACTAGAACTGGTGGTGCCAATGCACTGGGGGCATCCCATGCATGCCCCCAAGGGTATTGTTGGATCCCTTTCACATCCTTACACTCATCCTCCCATGGGTTATGGTTTCCCTCAGGGAGGGGCCAACTCCTCCAGCACCTTTCCCCCTCCCGGAAGCATGTATCCAAAACACGACATGCCTCATGATTTTTCCCAACTTGTTTACCCCAATGTTGCCCAACCTCCTTATTATCCATATCCACAGCCTAGTGCTCTAGCTCCTCCAACACAAGCACCTCAGACTCCCTTGCCTTCTCAAACTCCGCAACAGTAGCCACCCCCCCTCAGGGTCAGGTGTATGCGTAGTAGAGTGCGACTAATAACCCCACTTCCAAAAATAATAGGAAAGGCAACCAAAACCAACCTGCTCCAGATAATCTAGGAAACATTCACCAAGGGAATACATCTAACACTACAACCCAACAACAGGGCGATCAACCCAAGCAGGACATGCTTGTTCGCATGAGTAAGACTTGTTCTTATTGTGGTGTCTATGGTCACTATACCCATGATTGTCCCCTTTTACCTCATATGTGTCAAAGGTGGGAAGCTCAAGCAGCGTCCTGAGGACAACAAGCCTCTTCTTCGATTCCTCCTAATGTTGTGCCCATCCAACTGACTGTGTTTACCAATTCTTCCCCCCAGCAAGGATATGTGGCTGCCCAACCCCCTGAAAGTCAGGCGGCCACTCAACCTCCTCCATTTGGTACTCCGGATTACAATATCCTCATGATGAACTCTAACCAGACCAATACCGACGACCTCAACCTTCAGACTTGGTCTCATCAGTACAACAAGCCCCCTGCTATGTCTGCCACTGAGCCCCCGTCTTCAGGTCCCATAGAGCCCCTTTCGACACCCAATGGTCCTTTACATATCCCTCAGATTAAGGTAGAGGTTCATACCAAGATCCCCAAGGGAAAATTATGCTAAAACGCTACTTCTGGTAAAGCCTCCCACTCTTACAATATAGTAGATGACTTTGCATAATCCACTGCCACCATGTCAACACTGGAAGTCCTCTAGTCGTACCCTTCACAATGAAAATCTCTACCAACTTATATGGGCGCTGTGGATCCTTGAGATGATCGTTTGATTGTCTTCGATATTGAAAATTCAAAGCATCCCCCCCTTCCTGCATCAGTCGCCTTCCAAATACCTGTCAAAATATCGATTGCGAACGTCTCCCGTTGTATCATTGACGAGGGGGCATCCTCCTACGTGATGTCCACTTCTATTTGGAAATAGCTTGGATCGCCTGAGTTAGCCCCTTCCACTATCACCCTCCGTGCGTGGGATAGCCACTCTTCCCAGCCCCTTGGCATGTTCCATAATTTTCCTATTACTCTTGCGGGAAAGACTGTTTATGTTGATGTTGAAGTCATTGATTCCCCCTTAGACTACAACATTCTATTGGGTCATAGCTACACTTATGCAATGTGTACTTTCCCATATGAGATTCACCATAATATGTGATTTCCTCATAACAGAAAGATTGTCACTATACATCAGCTGACATATTATGAACCGAAGTCTCAAACCTCTCCAGAGTCCATTATTTCTTCGGTGACGAATAAAAACATAGTCAAACCTTCGACCAATGTCTCACCCAAAGTCTATAAATATTCCTCTCTACTTGGTTCATTCCCTGGTCTCCCCCCTCCTGTCTCTGACCCTAGCTCGTCGAATGTTTGCATGATGCAATTGTCTCGGTTCGACTTCAAACGGTCTAGTTCGATTAACCAATAGCCCCGCTCTTTGCAACCTGCTCCTAGTACTTCGACTCAACCTTCAGGACCTCCTCCTCAAGGCCCCTCATCTGTAGCTGGTGTCCATGATCCTATCTATCCTTCTGGAATGGCTCCCCCTGGCCTTAACTATATTGGAGTTGTCCCACCTGGCCATTACCCCTCTACTCAGATACCGTTTCTCGCTCCCCCTTTTGGAGTATTTTCGGTACCTGTTATGGCTACCTCGTCTCTTCCCAACATGACCCTAGGGATCCCAATCTAGTACATTGATCCCCCAGCCAATACCCCGCCTGGTCAGCCCAAATATTACACTGCTTTGACCCCAGTCCTACTGGTAGCCATGACCCCTCCCCTTACTTCTATGTCTCAGCTACCTCAATAGGAACCTAATCCTGTTATGAAAGCCTCAGGTAAGGGGGGAAAGGCCTAAAAAAAGGAACCTAAGGATAATGTTTCCCAAACAACTAGTGCTCCTCGTCAGCCTCCAAAGCGTACACCCCCGTGTGCTTTGTGTGATGTTGTCGGTCATGCCACCCATAATTGTCCTGAATTGCCTCATATCAAACCCATGGTAAATGTCGCGCTTCCTGAGCCTAAGGTTCTATAAGTCCATGTTACTTTACCGACTGAAACCAAGAAACTCAAGACTGTGCACACAAAACACCCCTGTGCTTTGTGTGATCTCCATGGCCACTATACCCACCTCTGTCCCCGCCTTGCAGACTACCACACATCTTTGGACGTAGTTCACTAGTATGAGGCTGAACACAATGAGTTTTCCTCTCCCTTACTTGCGTGTTATGATTCAGCACAACCACAGGACCCATCCCCTCCCATTGACATTCCCCCTCCCGATGTCGAGATGATGGAGCCTTCGACCACTATCCTCTACCTGTCATCATCTATGAGATCCACGGTGGAAAACCCCTCTAGGGCTTCCCCTTTTGTTTCGCCTGACCTCCCTTCAATGATCACCTTGGGATCAACATCGGTGGATCATTCATCTACTTGTTATTCTGTCACCCTTCGTGATGATGCGCATGTGAACCTCTCTTCTCATGATGATGAGTTAGGTAGCTTCGCCATGTCATGTGGTCATTCTTCCACTATTCACCCCATCTTCTACTGTGATGACGACATCATGGAAGCATTTTCCGCCCTTAAATTTATCTATCCATCCCATAAGCAAAATGGCACTATCCGTGTCTATGGTGACTTTCGCAACCAGAGCACAAGCTGTCCCCAAGATAGTTCCCCCGCACCATCCATTATTTGGTGTGCGAGGTATAGAAATTCTACCCATCGCATCCCCTCCAACAGTGCTTGTTTTATTTCTGCATTGCATTATGGTTGCTAGCATTGTTCATCATCCTCTCATATGTTGTCTTGTGGCACTTTTCAGATGGATCCCTCATCCACACAATATATTGGCTATGCCAATGGTGCAAGTCACTACTCCTGGAATCTAGCCTCAGTAGCTTGGGCCATTTTCACCCTTGCATTCGCTTGTCCTCTCTAACGACGTATGCATTGGTGCTGCTACCAATAACCAGGCCGAATATGATGTAGTGATAGGTTTTTTAGTCGATGCCCTTGACCATCCCATCCTTCACCTTCATGTTCATTTAGATTCTTTGATACTTTTCATGCAATTGAATGTGTTGGAAGTGCTGTTATTGATGGAAATGGAAAAGAAGGAGCATCTGAACAGCAACAAGGCAAAGAGAGAAGCACATAGCAACATTAGACAAAAAGCAGAGATAGTAATAGGGAGATAGCAGAAGCAGCAAAGAGACCAGCAGAAAGAGCAAAGAAGAAGAGAGGACGCAAGGCAGATAAGGAACTAAGGCAGCAGACAACGCAGAGACAGTGAATAGAAGTAGAGTGCATAATTGAAGCAGAATTGAAGACAGAATGACATTGAATTGTTTCGAGTTAATGATTGTAAGGAAATCCCGTCGGAAGAGAATTACATTTGTTCGTTGATTATTGGAAATCCTGCCGAAGATAGACCAGAGTTAACTGAGTAAGAAGGATAGCGCAAACCCAGACTAACCCTTTGGAATCATGAATGGAACCTGGAAGGAAAGAGGGAGAACGTAACAAAAGGAAGGACGGACAGAACCTTGAGCAAAGGGCGGAACCACGAAGGAGGAACAATACAAGCGGTTTCTAGTTTTCATCACACCGCTTTCAACGGGTAAGCGGTATTCAAGAGGTGGGGAGTGATTCCATAGATCGGGCGACACGCGTCCCTGTACGATTTCACAAAACTGCTTATCACTGTGCGCCATCGCACGTTATAGTTCGACCCAGGATGCCCAGCGATATCGTTGAGCGCCGTTGATCTGGGAAGGGGTCATCGAACAGTCATCATTTGTTGAAGGTGCGCGAATATTAACACAGGTAAGGCAGGCCATCGCACGTTAACGTTCGACATCGGAGGTTGAGCGATATGCATATACGCCGTTGATCTGGAAGCTGGCTAATCTAACGGTGATCGAACGCTGGACTTGCACGAAATTTACTTATGGTACCGTGCGCGTATTTGATTGGCTATTGACTATATTTGTGGGCTCGGGGTCAAAGGTTTATCATATTGTTTGGAAGCGTTAAAATGCGAAAGGTTAACCTTAATCCTAAAGTTAAGTTCTAAAGTATTAAATTAATTATTTAATTACCAAGATCAATGGAATAGTGAGAGTTATGGAGACCCCGCTGGATTATCTATTTTGACCCCGTCCAGGAATACCATTAGTAATTGAATGGTTTTGACTCAAGGTTTTAATAAAGGCGAAAACTATATAAGGTGATGAGAATCATGAAGAACAGTGAGCATGCGAAAAGGGTTGATAATAAACGAATCTCTTTTAGAGATATCTGTATGAATAAAATCTGATATATCTGAATCTATGGCACGCATGAGAATATGAATATTGATCAACATCTCTAGATTAGATGATGATTAATTCCTGATTAATCGACTGACGAAATCACGAAGAACGTATGCATGAGTAAGGGTTGTGAATACTTCACTCTGAAGTATATCTGTATGGAATGGGTAACCGATTGTTGAGAGATCTAAATTAAGGATGCACCTCTGAAGAAAATGAATAAATCTGGTGGCCTGCAAGGTATGTTGTGTGGAAGTGGATGAAACGTGGTTTGCAGTGGAGCTGAGGGTCGAAGCCTTCAGTAAGGGGGTTGTAGCTCCTTTCCAGTGGTAACTGATAAACAAGAATAGGGAGTTGTTGCTCCCTTCTAGGAAAGGCTGGTAGACGAGAGAAGGTTGTAGCCTTCTGCAGGTGGGTGCCTGCGTGCTGGTATAAGTCTGCGCCAGCATAAAATTGTAAGAAATTTTCTGTATAATAAATATTGAAGACTGAGATAACAACAAAGGTGGTTTTCTCCCAAATTGGGTTTCCACCTTAAATCCTGGTGTTCATATGTGTTGCTTATGTTTGTTGGTTTGTACTGTTATTTCTATTCATGCTTAATTCTTATCTAATGAATAAATGATGCAATGATCTAAGTAAAGAAATAATAAGATATCTGGACATACAAGTTGGATACAGTAATGTAACATATGGTTTTAAGAGAAAGGAAAACTAAAAAATTGTCAGTCAGCTCAAAATACTGATTCACCCCCCTCTCAGTATTTTTCTAACAATTGGTATCAAAGTAGGTCCTTCTGAAAAAGCTTAGCCACTGGAAGGAAGATCAAGCAAGATGAGAAATCAAGATGGAACAACATCTATCAGGCCTCCGCTCTTTAACAGAAACAATTTAATCTTCTGGAAAACAAGGATGAGATCCTATCTTCAGTCTCTGGGAGCAGAGGTATGGGCAATTGTTGAAGGCGGATATCAATATCCAGCTGCAGTACCAACAGATCCGACGGAAAGAAAGAATTATGAAACAAATGCAAAGGCGGTCAATGCTCTATTGGGAAGTCTAATTGAATCAGAATTTGTCAAATTCATGCAGTTGAATACAACAAAGGCAATATGGGACAAAATCATTCTAAGTTATGAAGGTGATGCAAAGGTAAAAAGTGCTAAACTCAAAACTCTCAGAATTCAATATGAGAATCTAAAAATGGATAATGAGGAGAGCATTGCCAATTTATTTTTATGTCTTGATGATATTGTAAATCGTATGAGAAATCTGGGAGAAACAATAACCAAATCTACTTTGGTTTGTATCTCAGGATCTTGCACTTCAACGACAAAATTTGTGTCAAAAGTATCTCATTTCTCAACATATGATCTTTCAAAATCTTGCATTTTATGCAAATCTCATGGCATACTAACTCTGACATGAAATGAGAAGAGGAGGACCATCTCAAGTCAACAAGGGCCTTTAGAACTTTTCAAGCAAAGAAGGCATAAAAACAAGGATCGAGATATATCTCAGAAGAAGATGAGGCAAATTTTGTAAAGAAACTTCAACTTGGCACAGGACGGTTCAGAGGTAAGCTTCCTTTCAAATATTTTGATTGTGGAAGAGTTGGTCATTATGCTGCTAAGTGTCCTCATAAAGAAAGATCTGTAAAAGGGAAGGAAGTAGCGAGAAGGAATAAGAATCAGTTTAGCACTAGAAAAAGTTACTACACTCATGAAGACAGTGATGGGTTATCTCATAGTGAGGAAGAATGTGAACAAGATCTTAGACTTCTCATGGCATTTGAAAAAGAATATAGTGAAGAAAATGATAATTAGTGGATGTTTCAGGAAGACAAATGATTTTCTTGATGGAAAAAATCAACTAAAATTTTCTTAGAAGATAAAGAATTATAGAAAATCTAAAAATCAAATTGAAGAAAAGAGAAACATGAAAAGAGAAATTAAGATAAGTAAAGTCTAAGAAAACAACGTGAGAAAGTAGATTCCATCTTGATTACAAAGGATCAAACCTTAGATGAGATTATCAAGGTACAACGTTCTCCCCTTATAAATACAGGTCTTGGATATATCGGAGAATCTTCTCAGGCTTCAGCACCAAATTATCTAAATGCAGCTACTGCTGGTTTACAACATGCTGCCACTCAGCAAGGGAATAAAGAATCTTTGCAGATAAATCATGATCATCTCAATTCAAAGAACACTAACTTTCAAAGAAACACCAATCAACAAGTAAATTCAAGAAGGAGATTTTATGATCGTAGAAATTTCTTCTTCAATGGACAATGTTTCTCATGTCACAATTTTGGTCATAAAGCTGTTCAATGTGTAGCATATAAAACCATCATGACAAGAGAAACAAGAAAGAAAAGGATTGATATTGAAACAAAGAATAATACCTATAACAACTTTTCTCCTCTTCAAAATGAAGTTGAATGTGCTTATTGCAATAACTTTTGCCATGAAGAATCTGAATGCAGAAGCAAAGTTCAGCCAAAAGAACATGTTCCTTCAAGTTCCAAAGTATGGAAAAAGAAGGAATTACAGGTTGAAAATTGTGGCATAGCGTTATTTGCAGAAGATGAAGAAAACCAATGGTACATTGATAGTGGATTCTCAAGACACATGACAAAATGAAAAACAAACTTGCATATAGTGCTCTAGAAAAGGAAAATAAATGTTACATTTGGAAATTCAATTTGAACAGTCATTAAGGGAATTGGTCTCTGTTTTTCTAAAAGAAAAGAAAGCTAATGAAGTCATGTATGTACGGATTAAAGCATGTTGTTAAGTGTAAGTCAAATGTGTGATCAAGGAACTTGTTGTTCTGTGCCTTAAGAATGTGTGGTACGTGATCTTGATAATGTGTAAAACAATTATAAAGGAAAAAGTTGACCGAAGCAACCTCGTATATATTGGGAATCAGAAGAACAATGTTACTTGAGTAAATCTTCGTAAAAATGGGCGATGGTATGGAAAAGGTATCCGAGCTTTCAAATCAACAAATCAAGCAGACTTAAAGCAGTTCGTGGTCTTCCCAATATTAATCCACCAGAGAGCATCATATGCAAATCTTGCCAATTCGGTAAACAGACCAGAGTACAATTCAATGCCAAATAAGGTTCATCAAATAGGCCTCTTGAACTCGTTCATACTGACATATGTGGACCTATGAGGAAAAAATCACCACGTGGAGAAGAATACTATATCTTATTTATTGATGATTTCTCTAGAATGTGTTGGATTAGGTTGCTTAAACACAAAGATGAAGCATCTGAGAAATTTCAAATCTTCAAAGCACTGGTTGAAAATGAATTAGATCTAAAAATAAAGTGTCTTAGATCTGATCAAGGAGGAGAATATACATCAGATGAATTCCTTGAATTCTGTGAACAACATGACATAAAAAGACAATTTTCTGTAGCAGGCACTCCACAACAAAATGGTGTAGCAGAAAGAATGAATGCACGCTTCAAAAATAGCTAGAGCTATGTTTGATGATTCCGGAATACTCCGACACATTTTGGGGAGAAGCAAGACATGGTAACAAGAATATTCTTAACAAGGCACATGTTCGTGTAAATAGTGATAAAACTCCATATGAACTCTGGTATGGTAATTCTCCCACTGTAAAGCATTTTAGAATTTTTGGAAGAAATTTTTTTATCAAAAATAATGATGAAAAACTTGCCAAGTTTGAACCCAAAGCAGATGAAGGAATATTTCTTGGTTACTCCTCTAGGAGTAGGGCATATAAATGTTACAATAAAAGACTTCGGAATATTGTTGAATGTATAGATGTTGTTATTGATGAGTCTCCAGCAGCTCCAAAATAATAAAAACAAACAACAATTGAAGACGATGATGATGACATATATCCTTCTACATCAATTATTAATGATATAAACAGTGAACCCAATGAAGAACCCGAAGATGATTTGTCTGAAAAGGCTCCATCCAGATATTTTCTAAAGAATCATCCATAATCTCAAATTTTGGGAGAAAAGGGATCAGGTGTACAAACAAGAAGGACTCTTGTGGGGTCTTCTAGCAATCTGGCATTTTTGTCCACTATTGAACCTCACAATGTCAGTCAATCTAGCAAAGATGAATGTTGGATTCAAGCCATGAATGAAGAGCTTGATCAAATTGAAAAGAATCACACTTGGGAGTTATTACCAAGGCCTCATGACAAAAATGTCATTGAACTAAATGGATATTCAAAAACAAGTTAAATGAAAATGGGGATGTCATAAGAAATAAAGCTAGACTTGTTTGCAAGTGGGGCTGCTCAACAAGAAGGTATAGACTTTGAAGAAACTTTGCTCCTCAGAATGCACTTTTGAAGCCATAAGAATGTTTCTTGCTTTTTCAAGCTTCCAACAAATCAAAGTTTATCAAATGGATGTTAAATCTGCTTTTCTCAATGGTGATCTAGAAGAAGAAGTTTATATAGAACAACCAGAAGGATATATTTTGGGAAATGATGAAAAACTTGTTTGTAGACTTAAAAAAGCTCTATATGGTCTCAAACAAACTCCAAGGGCATGGTACTATCGTCTTGAAAAATATCTTCATCAACAAGGATTTTCAAAAGGGTCTGCTGATAGCAACTTATACACAAAAACTGAAAATTACAAACTATTGATTGTGGTTGTATATGTTGATGATATCATTTTTGGAAGTAATAAAGAGTCTATGAGTCAGAAATTTGCTTCTGATATGCAACAAGAATTTGAAATGTCTTTGCTTGGGGAACTAACATTCTTTCTTGGCTTGCAAGTGCAACAAGCAAAAGATGGCATATTCTTATCACAAGCAAAATACTGCTAAATCCCTAAGAAGTATGGCATGGAAGATTGTGTAAATCGTAAGTACACCAATGATAACCAGATGCAATCTTCGCCTATCGACAGACTTAGCTGAATCAAACTGTAATACGTATTCATGATAGGAAGTCTACTTTATCTCACTGACGAGAGACCTCCGTACATCATGTATGCAGTTTAATTTATTACTACCCTGCCAATCCAAAAGAGTCTCACCTTCAGGCTGTGAAAAGAATATTCAAATATCTACAAGGAACTCAAGACTTGGGACTATGGTATCCAAAGAATGATGATCTCACTCTCTGCGGATACAATTTGTTTATCAATAATGTGAAGTAAGTTGATGATCGGAAAAGCACTAGTGGTGGTGCATTCTATATGGGGCCCTGGTTAGTATCTTGGTTTAGCAAGAAGCAAAGCTCTATTGCTTTATCTACAGCAGAAGCAAAATATGTGGCTGCCGCATCATGTTGCACTCAACTTCTCTGGATGATGCAAACCTTACAAGACTTTCAAATCAAATGTTCACCTCCTATCTCCATTATGTATGACAATACAAGTGCCATCAGTATCTCAAAGAATCCTGTTATGCATTACAAGACCAAGCACATTCCCATCAAATATCACTTCTTACGTGAACAAGTGCTTGAACAAAAGGTGAAATTGGAGTATGTTCCCTCCAAAGAACAAGT